>OY987220.1:10299793-10899793 GCA_963920805.1 Primula vulgaris | reverse complement strand
TAATACCGTATGTTATTAAAGTGTATGCAAACTAAGTCTTACGTTGATAAAAGAAAACCTTTATGATTAACTAAAAAATATAACAAAACCAAGCAAATTTTATTGAATCATTTTCAAACCGACCCTTAGTTTTTAACAATAAATAGAAGACTTCTAATTTTGCTTTTATTAGTCTTTGTGGCATGCCCGATCTGATACTCTGTAATCATGTGTCCCACGCTATCCAATGTGATCCTATGTTAGCGTGACCTTGTATGATCATGTGCCAGCTTCGATCTTAAGTGATCAAGTGCTCGTTCTATCATGTGTGTTTCGATGTCCGCACATGATCTTGTGTGATCATGTGTCTATGTTATCTCATGACATCTTATTTATGTCCGATCTTAGGTTATCCACTGTCTGCACGCGATCCAGTGTGATACTGTGTTCGCGGTATTCTGTGTGATTATGTGTCCGCGCACGATTCTGTGTGATCCTGTGTGATCTTGTATCTATGGAATCAAATGTGATCTTCTGTTCCAGTGATCATAGCTGATCATTTATACGAATTATTGTCATTTCTAGATTCCCCCCTTATTTTATAGTTCGTTGCCATTTATTCGAATCATTTATTTGAGTTCTCATTTTAAGTTTGTTTTTGGACTTTCTCTCATCCTTTTGGATTTTCTTTTTTTAATTTTGAGGTTTTTAATTTTTTTAGCGGATTTATTTGAGTTTTTCCTTTTTCCTTTTTATTTTTTTGGTATTTTTTGTCATGATATTTTTAATATTTTTTGGTTTTCGTGTTGTAAAAATACAGTTTAATTATTAAAAATATTATTATAAATCTATAATTAGATAATAAAAAAAATAGAAACTAAAATGTAATAAAGCTGCCACACACCAAATTTAAATGAAATTTATAAACTTACAAGAAAAACAGAAGAAGAAATATAAAGACAAAAAAGAAAAAGAAGAAAAACAAAAACAAAAAAACACCAAGAAAGGACCGATCCAAATAACAACAACTACATCTAAATTCAAAGAAATGTCATTTTGTTCCCTAACCATTTTTCATCAAATAAACGCATTTTCAGGTTTTTTTTCTCTCTCTCTCTCTCTCTCTTGAATAAAGATTGCATCTTTATATAATTGTAAAGATACCATCATGGGTTTTTAATTTTATTTTAATAGAAAATATATGAAGTTAATCATCTCTTCAGCCCTTTGCTAGATTTTTGAAAAGATTGCATCTTTATGCAAAAAAGGTTGGATCTTTATACCTTTATTATTTTTTTGTAAATTTTGCTACTTTTGATGCTATGTTTGTTTTTCATGTAGATGAAAATTTTTGGTAATAAAGGGCTTAAAAGCTTGGATATTGTGTTGTCATAGGTTTCTCTTTATATATATATATATATATATTTTATTTTTTTCATGTTTTTATTCTTTCTGCATTGGATATGTATGTGTTTCCTTATGTCCTTTTCTTAATTTTACTGTCAAAAAACCCGTCTATCCGAAAAATATTGGGATTTTTATGATTTTACATAAATGTAGCTAATTTGATGATTTTTATGATTTTATTGTTTATCCTTACATTTGCAATTATTCGTTTCATCGTTCCTCTGAATATTTGCTAATTTGATGCAATTAGGTAAATAAAATTCGGATACTATTGAAAGCATTGCTTTGGGAATACCGAGATTCTGACTCAATAGAGTAGAAAAAATATAAACTTTTGAAAATCGTAGGACTTGTTTATATTGTACATTTGTCATTATGTCATTCTTTTTGAACTTAGATTTTCTGATGTTAATGTACTTGCGGATACATCTGATTTTTTTTTCATCGTTAACAATGTTATGGCATGGTTATAAAGTGGTATCTTCTGTGGAAAAAGTTGGCCTGAGTTGGAATGTGATCTAACATGGTGGAAGTGTTTCCTAGTGTGTGCATATTCGATGCTAAGAGCTTTACTAAAGAAAAGGAACAGTAACTTTTGGCATTTCCCAAATTGTAGCCACGTTATGCGTACTTTATATTTTTGATAAAATGTTCCCTAAAAAGTTTTAGCCATAATGGTCTTACTTTTTTAAATATGATTAGAGGAGGAAACTTTGTCTGATCAACTATTTTGGCATCTTTTCTAATCCATTCAAAGTGTTGAGTGCTTTTCTTTCTTTTTCTTTTTGTCTATATGACAA
This sequence comes from Primula vulgaris, assembly GCA_963920805.1. NCBI lineage: Eukaryota > Viridiplantae > Streptophyta > Magnoliopsida > Ericales > Primulaceae > Primula > Primula vulgaris. The sequence goes on along the minus strand of OY987220.1, from coordinate 10,897,607 downwards.
TAATAAGAAAACAAGACTCCTTGCATCAAAATGAATTTAACAAGAGATTAGGTACTATGTTTATCTGTCGCCTAAGCATCCTTAGATTGACCTTTTGAAATCAAACTGGTAATCTTTTTGGTAGCTTGATCAGTCTTACTTTCTTTTAGACATTTTAGTAGAAACGATGTATGCTTTCTGTTCTATAAACGTAGACAATTATTTCAGGAATAACATCATTGTCTTACCTTTTGTGTTAACTTTCTAAAATTACCATTGTGACATTGTTCTAAACTGTTGCAACTTGCATTTGCACTGGAACACAATTCTCCTAGACTTGGGAGTATTAGATTTCAGGGTTTTATTTTCCCATCAAGTGTGGTTTTTACATAAAAAAATCAATTGTAATTACAACTAATCAAGCCTTGTATACATTTATTCATACAGTCATATTAAGTCTCGCTAGAACAAACATTTTTAATCCACTTGAGGTATATACAATTATCAGTTCATGTTTCATTATACAGTGTTCACTATTTGAAAGTTGCTGCTTTGACTTGTGTACTTGGACTAAAATAGATCCTTTACCTGGTACTATGGACTTTCTGTTTTCTTAGAATTGTGTGGATAATTTTAAAATGTGGATGTAAGGTGTCGTAGCTAACTGTTCCATTATACATACTCGAGCATGTTTATATTTTCTTAAGTAGCTAGAAAGAGAGAGGCTTTTTCCTTTTTCTTTTTTCTTCTATTCTAGACTTCTAGTATGAGTCAAATTGTTGTCTTCATTCATCTACACAATAATTTGTCTTAAATTTTTAGCTAATTTGGTAGAGCAACATATTTCTAGCATTGCAAGCTCTGCCACTTGACTTAAAAGCAGGGCTGCATTTGGTTATTCAGCTTAAAAGCGATCTTTTTTGAACTTTAAGTCTGAAAAAGCTAGAAAAGCCAGGCTTACTGGACCAATCTTATAATATAAACTTCAAAAATCCATCTTATTTTCTTAATATCTGCGAACAAACAAGCACTATATGTCCAATACAAGGCACTTATTGGCATTGTGTATATCTGATTTTGGTAAACCAGGAAATAAATTGATGGGCAAATTGTTTCTCGGTCTACCAAGAGACCTTTATATTTAGAGAGACAAGCCAAGTGAGGGCACAGATGCAAGACAGCCATCTCGAATGGAAACAACTAATGGAGGAAGGCATAGCTATACGCGAAGTAAGCGCAAATGGATTTTCCATGAAAACAGATGAAGTTGAAGCCAAGCTTGATGAGGGCGATATTCAAGAGGCGGAATCTTCGTTGCGAGAGGGCTTGTCTCTTAATTTCGAGGTTCATTTTTTATTATTGTAACTCTTATTAAGGCCTTGTCTGGTGTGAGTTTTTTTGGCTTTCTCTGCATAAAAGCTAGTTTTTGATGGGTTGACCAGTTTCAAGATATGTTATATGATACTCTTTTCCTAAATAAGCTAGAAGCTTTAATCTGGATGAATCCAACTTGTTGAAGAACCTATAAACACCCAACTTATTTACTTAAAAGTTGCAGCCAAAGAAGCCATAAGGTCGAATATACCATGATAATGCAAATAATCTTTGTTTCTGATGGTTTTCTCTTTTAGAGAAGACGGTTAGATGGGAATTTCCTATGTTGTACATGTTTTTACGTATATCACTTTTCGACACCTTAAATACCACATACATGGATGTGTAGGCATATGAGTTCTTGGAGTCATTTGTTTTTAATATCTATACTTGTAATGAAGAAATCCAAAGTTTACTTTCCTTTTTCCCCGTGGCTTGGTGTAGCTGAAAATCCATCCCTGTCCAGTTATTAGGACTCCTACTTTCAGGATATAGATATAGTAGAAATTGTTTGTGGTTGTCCAAAAGGTTTTGGGATTTATTTGATCAAATTCCAAAGTTTGGTCATTTCACCTGATATGTACAGTACTTTTGACTAAGTCATTTGTTTCGTTTATGCTTTACTTAAAACGATGTTCTTTTATCGTTAATATAGTTGCATGTTTGGTTGATTAATTGCTAGAAGTTCAAACGACTGTTATTTCGTCTTTTTTTGGGTGTGTGTGGATTTTTTTGTTGGGTTGGGGGGGTGTCTTTTATGTTTTCAGTATTAGTTGCTGGTATAACCTTAGCAATAATTACCCATTTTCAACATAGTTTAGTGTTATAAAAAGATCTGATTTGACATTTTTTATATTTGATAGGAAGCACGATCCCTCCTTGGAAAACTTGAATACCAGAGAGGAAATGTAGAAGGTGCTCTTCGAGTGTTTGATGGTATTGACCTTCAAGCAGCCATACAAAGACTTCAACCTCTAGCTGAAAAACAACCTTCTAGAAAGGGTCGCTCACGAAATGAGTCTGTTCATTCTCACTCTCAACATGGTGCTAGCCTTGTGCTTGAGGCTATTTATTTGAAAGCCAAGTCCCTGCAGAAGCTTGGGAGAGTTAATGGTATGAAACTGCCACACCATTACTCGGTCTCTTTTTACTGGTTTCACGATTGAGAAAATAGAATTTTTTTTTGTGTGAAAATGTTTGTGATTTAGTGTTGTCTCCATTTTCGTGAAGTAGTTCTCAGGAAACTGGTTCCTGGACAATGCGATAAGTGCATTTCCATTTTTTGTGTTTTGAGTTTAGACTTCAGAACAAATTTCCTTACAATTACAATTGTCGCCAGCCAGGACTTTCCTTGTCTCACCTGATTCCTCATTGAAGTTGGTTACTTTATCTATCAATAATGCTATTTGCACAGATCTGTAACACAGATTGCAACACAGATAACCATCTAAATTTGAAAAGTTAGTCCCTATCTTTAGTTAATTTTTCATTTTCACCCCAGTAAGACAAAAGAAAATAAAAAATTAAAGCTAACTTCTCTCTCCCCATTTAAAAGTTGCAGGCCAAACACCTCCAACCCATACTCCACCAAACCACTGTCTCATTACGCCGGCTAACTGCCGCCGGAGATACACCGACCTCCGTAATTAAGAAATTTATTATTACTCCCAAATTTTAAAGAAACATTAATTTTTTTATTAAGCAATTGTGTGTCTCTCTCTAAAACACAAACCCACTACCACTACATATTTGGAAAAAAGGTATTTTATTTCATATGGTCTCATAGTTTTGAGGTCTTCACCAAAACCCACCATAAATTCATATACTAATCATCTGATAGCTTCTACACCTACGTAAATGTAAAGTTTTTGCTTTCTAACTTTTTCTATAATCTGCAATTAATTTTGATTTTGTACACTCGCCTATTATTTTTTATGTTTGTTACATTGGCCTAATGTAATTAATGAAAACCTCATGGTTTTTGATTATTTTCATACAATAATGTTTTGGAAATTATCAATTCTGTACAATTAGTCAATTACCACATTTGTGAGCTAATTGATATGCTAAAAACTAAGGTGAGTGTACTGATTGAGCACTAAACACTAAATTACTGTACTAGTTAGTAAACATTGTAGTTTGGTGTACAAAATTGAAAAAACATGATAGGTTGGTATACAGAACAGTTACAAAACTATATTTAAGTGGGCCCATCACAGATACAACTAACAAAAGCTTTATTTATTTTTTTCCTTTTGGTTCTATAGAGGCTGCTCAGGAGTGTAAAAGCGTCCTAGATGCCGTTGAGAAAATCTTCTACCAGGGGATACCAGAAGCGTTGGTAGACAACAGATTACAAGAGACAGTTAGCCGAGCTGTTGAGCTTCTCCCAAATTTATGGAAACAGGCCGGCTGTTACCATGAAGCCACATCGGCATATCGACGAGCCCTCCTCAGCCAGTGGAGTCTCGAAAACGACTCATGCACTCGTATTCAAAAGGGGTTTGCAATATTTTTACTCTACAGCGGTGTAGAGGCTGGTTCGCCAAGTTTAGCCGTTCAAATTGACGGTTCGTTTATACCGCGAAACAATTTGGAAGAAGCGATTCTACTTCTGATGATCATTTTGAAAAAGTTTTACCTTGGGAAAAGCAAATGGGACCCGTCGGTGATGGAACATCTCACGTTTGCGTTATCTTTGTGTAACCAGACTCATGTTTTAGCGAAACAGTATGAGGAGGTACTGCCAGGTGTATATAACCGAGTCGATCGTTGGAAATCTTTGGCGTTTTCTTATAGTGAGGGAGGTGACAGTAAAGCCGCGTTGAATTTGTTACGCAAGTGTTTGCATAAAGATGAACAACCGGGTGATGTTATGTGCTTACTACTAGCTGCAAAAATCTGCAGCGAGGATGCTGTGTTAGCATACGAAGGCGTTAGATACGCCCGAAATGCGATAGAGCATGCGATAGGGGTGCATCAACATTTGAAAGGAGTTGGTTTTCGAGTATTAGGTCTATGTTTAGGCAAACAAGCAAAAATATCTTCTTCTGATTTCGAAAAGACCCAACTTCAAAATGAGGCTTTGAAATCGTTAGAAGAAGCGGTTTTGATAGAGTACGATAATGCTGATCTAATATACGAATTGGCAGTTGCATATGCGGAGCATAGGAATTTAAGTAACGCATTGTTGTATGGGAAAAAATTTATTGATCTAACGGGTGGATCTGTTATTAAAGGGTGGAGATTTTTGGCGTTGATTTTGTCAGCTCAACATAGGTTTTTAGAGGCAGAAGTGGTCACTAATGCTGCTTTGGATGAGACTACGAAATGGGAACAAAGTTCGTTACTCCGGTTAAAAGCAAAGCTAAAACTTGCACAATCGTCGCCTGTGGATGCTATCGAAACTTATCGTTATTTATTGGCTTTAGTTCAAGCGCAAAAGAAAACTTTTGGGCATTTAAGAAGTCAGCCTCAGGTGAATTCTATGTTTTTCTTTTACTCGATGGAATGAGTTTACTGACTTTAGTCATCATGTTTTTTTGGTGTAGTTTAGCAATTTCTGAAAGATACGTAGATTTTAAGTGAGTTCTCAATATTTTGCACTTTGTGTGTCAAAAAACAGTATTTTTAATATAGTTAGTGGCTAGGTAGCACGACCCGGTACGGGTATCGGTATGGTACGTAAAATGAAGTACCCGTTACGGCAAATGGAGTACCGTTGACTTTTTCATTGTTTGACCATCTCGGTACGGCTTGGGTACGGCATGGGTACGGGATCGGTACGTCTCCGGTACTTTTTCGGTACGGCTGAGAATTTTAATTTTAATTTTTTTCATAAAAATTAATTAAAATATAAGATTATCAATATAATAATGTGAAATTTTTATAATTAACAAGTATGATGAATTTAATTAAATTTGTTTAGACACTAGTTATGAAAAAATTATATTAACGTTCACTAAAATATCCGTTTAGAAGCCTAAATTGTACTAAAGTTTGTTAATTCTGTTATTTTAAGATTGTAATTTTTAAATTAAATCGTATATATAAAAATAAATAAAAAATTTATTGACGTACCCTTCCCGTACCGTACCGAAAATTTTCAACTTTTGCCGTACCCGTACCGGATACGGTACTCGTACCCGTACCCGTGCAACTAACAGTGGAAATATTCTTTGAAGTTGTATATGCCGTAGGTGAATTTATATCTTAATGTTGGCTATGAAGCATATCAGGTATGTAGGCAAGCACATTAGTATCTCACGGGTTATACTGCCTTCTCTTTGCGTGTCTGCATGTGTGTCCTGTTGTTTTAATTTATCACTAGATTTAAGCAGTCTTTTTCTTTTGAATAGCAGTTCACTTTGCCAATGTACACTTGATCAAAAAGATATGTATTGCACAATGTTAATTTCAATTTCGTTTTTGCTATATGAGTATGACGATCCAAAAATTAAATAGGATCTCAACCAATATCTAGACAGACTTTACCTAACTACATGGTTAGGCTATGTGGAAACCTTTTCCCTTTTTTTTTTCATCAGCAGTAATCTTTTTTTTACGAATTAGAAGGAGATGTTTCTTTCCTAATTGTGACATCTTACTTGAATGGAGCATCCTAGCATATACGCCATCTTAAAAGTTCATACCAATTATTGTGTGATCAAGAAGCACTCTATATGATGCAATCCTCTTTTGTATAAGCTTGGTATTGACAGTGTTAAAAAATAGGCAATTGCCCGTTTATTAGCAAATTTATCCAAATTTTTATATATATTATTGTTAGATAAGATTTTGGTATGTCAAGCCTTCATTCTCATTTTTCACATCGTCACAATTTATTGTAATCTGACTCCTCATATTGAGGTGCGCATCAACTGGTCTACCCTTGTAGACTATAACGGTCTTAGCTCTTAGCAGTATTTAACTAAAATCTAATTCCCTATTAGATATCCGCAGCTTTTAGTGCAGCTTGTATGCTTTTTGGCTTAAGATTGTAATTGTTTAGCTGGCCAGCATTAAGGCCGAGGTTTGTTAGTTTCTGTCTTGGAAAAGCTTGAAGTTTAAAGGATATTTGAATCAAATCATTTTCTGAACATCAAATAAACCAGCTTATATGCTGAAGAAGCTGTAAGGAAGCAAATATATTTGATGTTGTGTCATTGAGATCACATCTTTATTATGTCTAGTTTGCTTAACCATTTGTTAAGGAGGTTGTAACGATCCGTACCTTTCAAAAAAAAGTTGAAATGACTCGTTTGTTTGACTTATTAGATGCTGAAATATTAATGAAGCAATTTTTAATGAATCAAACTGAAATTATTTCCAAGGAATTAATTAATCTGAAATACAGTTAAAAAAAATTCCACCCGAGGTTGACTTATATTCTTTCCCCGCCTTGGTCATATCATTACTTAGTAAGTAGTAGAAAGTTTTGATGAATCATTATGATTAACAAGTATCCGTCTTGACTGTCAAAATAATTACCACATCTTTTGTAGATTGAGGATGATAAAGTCAATGAATTCGAAGTATGGCACGGTCTTGCAGATTTATATTCCAGTCTTTCACATTGGAATGATGCTGCGATATGCGTTGAAAAAGCACGATCCCTCTTTGAGTATTCTGCTGAAACATTACATACAGAAGGTAATACACAATTTTGAGAATTATTATTAGCTGCCGTAGATTTATTTACTACTCCGTTATAGACTTATTGAATTCTCAGCTCTATGAGTAATGGTCTACTTTTGAACTTGTATAGCTATCTTGTTCTCGTTTAATATGGTGAATTCTAGCTAAATTAATTAGAGGCTTCAACTTAAACTGGCTTGTTTGAGGCCGAAAAGAGTTGTACTCATTCAACTCTAAGCATGTAGTTTTTTAAAGCTATATAAGCGAAAACGTAAGGCGTTAAGTTAACAAGAAAAGGTATTAGAAGTTGTAAATAAAATTATGAGACCGAGCATAATATCTAAACCAAACCATCGCCAAGCAAGAATTAACGTCTTAAAGATTGCTATTCGTGTGTAGAGCATGTAATGGTTGGGTACTCAGCTGACACATATGCCATACAGGTCCAAACATGACCACTATCTAAATTTTTAACTTTTTTAGGCACAGCCAACGTGATCAGATGATTATAACACAACTTTGATATTTCCTTGGATGGTTACATTTCTTATAATAACCAAAATTAGCTCATCGAAGAAACATCAAATATCCATGTGCTAGTTTTGTTTCATCCTGTTGAAGTTGATCCATGAAACCTTTGATACGTATGACCTTGTTTCGTGAAGCTCAGTTTTATGCTTGAAAGTTGGAGTGTGGTCACCAGATTTTGTCCTGGAAAAGCTAGTAGCTTTAGGCTGGATGAACCTAGCTTTTTGCTTAAGTGTTGTTACCAAACAAGCCATATAAAAATCATCTTTCCTCACAAAAAAAAAAGAATGGTGATTGGTTTCGAAAACTAGGCAAATTTGACGACAGTGTTTTATAAAATTTGTTAGGTATTATACTCAAAGCCGAGGGGCAAACCCAGGAATCCTTAGCCGCAAATATCAACGCCCTTTTGTTGGAACCACGTTTTGTTCCGTGTAAGATACAAATTGCCGAAACGTTATCAAAAATGGGACCAAAGGCTTTGCCAGTGGCTAGAAGCTTATTATCCGACGCATTAAGGATCGAACCGACAAACCGAACCGCTTGGTACCAGTTGGGATTGATACATAGAGACGATGGGCGTATAGGCGACGCTATAGACTGTTTTCAAGCAGCTTCTATGCTCGAGGAATCCAATCCTATCGAAAGTTTCAGCTCTACAATGTAATCCGTTTTTTTTAAGTGTAATGTTTATTCATTCTTTTTATTTAATTTTGCAACTGGGAGAATTCAGAAATGAGAAATAGGCTTCAAGCCTCATTAGTCACATACATGTTGAGATCTGTACCTAATTATAATTTTGGCTTATGTAAAATTTGTAGACAGGATAGAAAGTGAGGATCAGTAAACGGTTGTTCTCTTCTTTCATTATGAAATCTGCATGTTGTTTGTTAAAGAACTTATATAATATAATATAACGGCATTGCTATTTGATCTGTGGTTATACTACTTTTTTTTTTTTGAAAGGGATGGTTATACTACTTTGAATATGTTCATATTTGGCTTTAATTCTGAATCTTTTGGCTTTTTGGGTATCATAACTTGCCAAAATAGTTTTCCTTTTGAGAGTTCCGAGGATGAACTTAAGAAGTCCCCAAATGCTTGTTTTAGTGAGGTTTCATATATGCAAGTTCTCATTTTATTTTGTTAATGATCAAACATCTGTTCTCCGGCTGTAAACTAGTCAAACTCCACATAAATAATTATATTAATTATAAATCCGTCTGGACGTGCAAAAATTTATTCGTGCGTTACTGTCTAAGCTGTTAGAGTTAATTCGGATGAACGCAGGGTTGGTACGAAATTGATGATTTTGTAAAGTAAAGAATATTCAAATGAAGAGATGTTTTGTTGTGACGTTTCTATGACATTTACGCACGTTTTTCAATTTAAATCATGTCATTTGGATGCATGACGAATTTTCATGTTTCAATAACACCTTTGTCTTAAGAGGTGTAGGAATTTTTGGCGTTACTCGTCTTCGGTTTATGTTGAGAAACTATTTTTAATTGGAGAGAGGGATTTGATTGCACATCCAATCGACCACAGTAAACAAAGACTTGGTAACAAGTTTTATTTTCGAGGTCGTAGTAAACGTGTAGAGGGGAAGAGTAAATAGTGATACGATTGCATGATGGGCATTGGCGCTTGGGCCGACTACCATATCCAGTTTGTAGTGAAGCACCAACTAATTTTCTTGATCCATTATTACATTTTGGGAGCCTGCATGAGCTCGAGGGATGATATATTTGTTTAGATGTATTGTTGTGGAAATTGGATGTTCTTATATTGAGGTGTTGGTGTGGTTAGAGCCGATTGACCGAGGTGTTTGGCGTGACATGGTGGTTGTTATTCGGGGACGATGGGTTGGACAAGCTCATAATATGCAACCATCGAAATTTTGGAGTTTGAATGAAAGTATAATTTAAATTGTCTTATTATAGGAAACGAGTGACTCTAGCTTATTGGAGGATGATGTTGGGACGTCTACTGGGTAGGAAAATAAGAAAGAACAACTAACATACCGATTAGAGTTTGACCTGAGGTCAAGGTCATTTTAAAAGGATGGGCTAGTGATGGACAGTTAACGGAGTCGACCCAATTTGATGGTAATGTTGTACCGCCAATAAGCCCGGTGGTGTCCGTTCCCCTCAGATGTTAGCCTTCCTGGTAACAGTTTTGACTTCTTCTGTTCTTATTGCGCTAACCGTATTTCCTCAGATTGTACTAAGTCAAAGTATCATGTATGTATGTTGAGTTAGTTCCACATGGATGAGAATTTTGTTTTGCCTTAATTTATATTGTGTCATTGTTCTTCCGAATTAAGCCTTTTAAGGGTGGTTGTTTGGTGTTGCTGCTTGTACTTAATTAGTTCCTCGCAATCCTATTTCTCGTTGTCAAAGAAGGGGCTTGTGTTGTCCATGTCCTAAAAAATGTCGAAGTAGTAATGTTTCTTTCTATTTGCGGAAAATTAAAATCTCCCTTTTCTTGTTTGCAGTTTGTCAAAGATGGAATTAATTCTTTTTAGAAGGGGACTGTTAGAAACGCACATTTCTTCGAAACCTCAACCTCCTATTTGAGTGTGCGAGTTGTGGTCACCAGGGAAGTCTCAGTGGTTCAAAGGTGGAATTGATTTAATGTGACCAACTTTTGTTTGAAGAATATGAGTTTTGACCATCAAAATGCCAAATACTCCCATAAGCATTAAAAATCTTTGGGAGAGTGAGAAAATAAAAACGACAAACTATATTTTCTAAACATAAGCCGAGCTGTTCCTGACAACGATCATTCATGACACGAGTAGGAGTTTCTCTCAGGTCGAACGTTTTTGCATTTACGCGTAATTAGTAAAAGGCCATTTGGTTATCACATAGTAGCCTTGAACATGCGATCTTATATAAAAGCTTACTAGGAAAGACCTAGTTTCTGGATTTACTAAAAATCAAATAAAAGAGAGAAGCATTTTGTAATGCTTGTCAACTTGACAAACAAGCAAAAACTAATTTCAATCTAAGAAATGGCCATACTTTTCAATTTTTTACCAAAATTTGATGACCTGATATTCAAGTTCATTTTCCCTGGTTATAAATTAGTGATTAATATGGAAATACAAACTGCTCTACTTTTGGTTATCAAATAGCTGTCTTTATTAGGAACTGAAATTATACTATCCCAAAGAAAAAACCATTAATAAACACATTATTAGTATGAAGAAACACACAGTATTGAACAATTTTAAATATAAAATCTGGATATTTGATATAGACGCTTTTCTGGATGACCTGGGTATTTAACCAGAAACATAATCCATCGGTCCGTAAGGCTCAAATAACTCAGCAATAAGGCCTTTCTTCCTCTTTGGGTTCAATCCCATGTCCTTGTACAGCTGATCATTGTAACATATGTGAAGAGCACCGACACATGATCTCTGGGAGTATTTTCCAGCATATCGCTTCATGTACTTTTCCCATTCCTCTATGTCTTTTTCCATTTCCTTCATGGTGGGTAACTTTAATGTGCCATCTAGAAGTTCTGCGACCCATCGACACCTTATCTCTGAGGTGTACAAGTTGGAAAGGCTCTCCGAAAATCCAATTATTGCCATTTGAGGTATTCGTGGATGAACACATTGCCTTTTTTTTTAAGAAAAAGAAAAGTTCAAAATAATTTTAGAAAAAGTTTGACAATGGACTGAATAAAACAGCTACAGAAGTAAGAAGTACAACGTTTCTAATTAATCAAGGATAATGTAATCCAGAAATACAGTTTTAAAACATATTGAGAAATATAACTAGACAAGATTATCACCTATAAAGAGGCAATGGCTTGTCCGGTGAAAGAGTTACGTAATCTTTAAAGGTTCGAGACTCAAAGATGTTGTTAAGTTTCTCGTCACCCTTGAAACCAGTAGCAAGAATGACCACATCCGTCTCCAAGACTTGAGCCTCGCCGTCAATCACGATCCCTTCTTTGCAAAAGTCAAAGCTTGGAGCTTTCTTCAATATGATGCTTCCCTTCTCAACCCTATTGTAAAAGTCCTCTGGCACTGTTGCGGTTAAACAAGAACTCAATTCTTGCAAGAAACTGTGCTTCGGCACTGTCCCAAACTTGTCAAGACGTAGCTTCCATTTTATGTAACTCTCCACGAATTTTGAGAATCCCCATCTCTATAAAAGAACAATGGAAAGATTGAAAATTATTGATCAAACAGCTTCACCTCAAAATAGGCATTGTTGTACTTAAATTTCTAACTTGTCATTACAAAAAAATATCACACAATTTTGAAAACTGCTGTAAAAGTGAGTGTCGCTGAATTTTAGAAACATAATTGCAACTAATTATGTTATTAAATTGTTGCTAAAAATTTTAACGATGCTCACTTCACCAACCGTGTTCAAAAAGGTGTATGTTGCTGCTATCCAGACATTTTCTTGCAACGTGGGTGATTTATGTAGCCTTTGAATAGGTATCATACTATCATTGTATTTGAAAGCTCGCTTCAAAGCTCAACAAACTCGTTTTAGCTGGTCGAGGACAAAAATCTCGTTGATGAAAAGATTGCTGAGCTTACGCTTTATAGACTTTCATTACTCTCTGATGTGTACGCTTCGGCAAATCTGTTGCAGAAAGGACTTATTAATGCTTTAGCGTTTTAAAACACTGGTATAAATATAATATATTAGTTACCACTGGTGATAGCAAGGTTGCGAGGAGGCTGAGAAGTAAGCTCTCTCCAGGCTTATGCACTAATAACTCGGAAAAGCGGCTCAGGTAAAGAAGTGCAAGTGGAACGCCCCATGGTTGATAATCAGGGATACACCAGTTCTCGTTCCTATATATCACCGTACATGGATGGTCTACCCCTGTGACATAATTACATATAAGCAGACGACCGTAAAATATAATCACAGTCACAGTGGGGATAAATCATTTACAAATTAATACATACGTATAGTATAAAACTCTGTAAATGTATGTGATAACTGTGTGTGGAAATTAATCTTTGCTTTTATATAGTAAGTTATGCCTTTATTTCGAATAAATCCATACTATTATGAAGGTTATATTAAATTTTCTTTTTTTTAGTGGAGTTGGAAAAAGTTATAAGGTACAATTTGGTGAGTTATTTGAGAGTTGCCAATTAAATTGGCATGTGCTATGTCCATGAATTGTGCCTCAAAAGAGTCGTGTAATCTTTTTATTTGACAAAGATCATAGTTTTTTTGAGTTGTAAACACTTTTTTCTATTTATATTCTTTGTAGAAAATCTGTGAGTAATCCATTTTTCAATTCATATTCTTCATAGAAAATTTGCGAGTATCCAACTTGATTTCAACAAACTAATAAGACTGTCTATTTATCATAACACTCACCATTTGCAGTTGAGACCTCCATAGCAATGTCCATAGCTGATTTCTGGAACCCAACAACAACGACGCTTTTACCTCTAACCATTGCCTGAGAGGTGTCGTAATCCATAGCCGTGTAGTCCATAGAGTGCATCACCTTACCCTTAAACACCTCTGGGCCTCTGATAGGAGCAAATTCCGGAATGTTCGGGACTCCGCTGAACCTTCCCATACACAGGATCAGAAACTTGACTTCATGAACCTATTCGTTTCATCATGGAAATAAAATAAACAAATTTAACAAAGAAAACCTGAAGAAGATCTTTGATGAATACGCTAGTATTCGTCACAAGAAAAAGAGAGAAACAGTGATCAAATCACGAAGAATATGAGAAGAGAAAAGAATAATAGGCAAAGTCTTCTTTAACAAAATACTCAATTCATAACATAGTAATCTGACAAAAAGGTTGGGTGTAACCTTATAATACCTACACCAACAAAATAACACCAAGGGTCCCTCTAAGTATAAAGTGTAGTCTTAAAGGGACAAAACACAATCATAAATAAATAGATAGTAAATAAATAACATGGGTGAATGGCCGTGTTCATTGTTATGATGAAACCCGGAATTTCGTAGAAATTTAGAAGAGAAATAAGCGATCAATTTCATGCCAAAGGCACAATTAATCAAAGGAGAAAAGAAAGAGAAAAACAAACTAGGGCTTAGCCCTCTTTCAATAACTCAATAGCAAAAACATAATAAAGCAATAAAAGGGTTGTGAATATTAAATAATACCCGCAACAAAACAAATATATAACTTAGTCCCTAAAACAAATATAAAATAACAAATATGCCACTTAAATGTAAAGTGGAACATAAATAATAAAGCTAAATATGCCGAAAGTTGCCGTGCTCATCATTCCTTCCCATTTAAGAACAATCTTGTCCTCAAGGTTGTACACAACGAGCTCAGATAATGTACCATGTTTCCCACGATCTGGCGGCAAAACACACTCCTCCAACTTCTCAAATGAACTCGACCGCCTTCAGGTGGAAGCCCTTTCAAACCCCCAACAATCTGCTCAACAACTATCTCTACGTATGTTCGGCCCTCGATTGAACTAATAACCCCAAAAAGAGTTTTTGCAACCATAGTTCCAAGCAATTTGAATACCACGAGCTACCCAATCATATTTTAAAAATTTCCCATAAGTATCATAAATGCCTGCACCAAAATAAACTCGTATACCCGACTTTTCATTCGATCCATGAAAATGGTCATCCCAAAACGGATCAATATATCTACTAGATGGCTTACCGATAACATAAGATACCCATATAATATCATCAACGCACAATAGTATAAAAGCATAAGCCAAATCATTAAAATCGTATGGACGGAAAAAATGAGTCATTTTCGGAAAACCATAACTCATTAACGGTGCATCAAAAAATAGTGACTACGGTATCGAAACCTCCCTAACAGTATACCATGAAGTCAATTTCTCATAAAATTTCATATAATTCGGACCACTTTTAAGCAGCGCCAAGAACTTTTTTCTCCATGCCATAAAATCTACCCATGTCATGTTTGGACAGCCCAATTCACCAAATTTTAAAAATTCATAAATAAATCCCTGGTTATCCAAATCATGCGAATTTAGCGTGAAAACGTCCGTACACGAGTACCCTACCTTCCCATCAAATTTGGACCGAACCACATAGCAATTACTAACCCAAACAATTAGCTTTCTAAACAACATTGTATCTGTCATAATATAAAAAACTGCTCGCAGGCCAAAGTTCAACAATTTATAGCTCGGTCCATATTTATCCAAATGCAGAAATTTTGGTGTCAAAACAACCGTACACGAATTTTCTACCAAGGAACAAAATTTCAACCAAATTGGAAGTCGTTTGCTATAAAGAATAATTATTTTTCCAAACTATGTCGTAACAGTTTTCACATAAAAAAACTGAACCGAATTGTTGATTTTATAAACTCATATTTCATCAACCGTATACCCAAACACCGCAATTCTTATTTAAAAATATCACCAAGTATCACAACTATCATTACACCAATTTTTATAATTTTCAGACACTTCTCACTAGAGCAGTAATTAGGATGTCTCATATAATATGACGAACCTAAAATGGAAAACAATATTATATAGCATACTTCACGATTCATCCAATTCTCAAATATCAAATCCACAAGTAACATTAGATGATCATCACCAACTAGATAAACGTAAAGATGGCAGCGAAAAAGAAGTAATTCGTATAAGCAAAATTTATTATTTAGCTCAGGAATTTTATCAAACACCTTCAATCTTCACATACTATTCCAATCGCAATTAAACTCATAAATATTTTTTTCTCCTCGTAGGTTTTCACCAAACCAAACAGTCAAAGTATTTTAACGAAATCCACCAAATACCAATTTTATCGTTCTATTCTTTTGGTCTATACGAAAAAGTTTATTATAAATATTTTTATCTTTTACTCTTTCGCTATATAATTCAATCGTAAATATGTCAACAAAATTGCTACACGCCTTATCACCGGATATAATAGATAAATATTCATCAACGTAATTTTTGTTTGAGCATTCAATAAAATTATCCTCATCCGACTCGGTCTCGAGAACTAACTCGTCGTCGTCTTCATCTTCATTATCACTTAAGCTATCCACGTACTCGGTAATAAGATCTTTCACTTCGTTGCTCCTATGCATTAAATCCACACCAAAATGGCTGCTCAGTTGTTTTTAAATATCTAGTAAAGTATCTTTATTCCAATCGACATCGCCCAATATAACGTCAAGAGCAACCTAAATATTTTCTTTTGTGGGTTACATAACGGGTTTGATAAGATTAATTTCGTCACACTCAAATATCTCCAACCCGAGATGCAAATGTTCAATTATCAGAAACTCCAAAACCCCATACACATCCAACCGAACAGCCCCACCCGCGGTCGGATTGCGTGCTTCTACCACAATACCCCTCCTTCGACACAACAACTCCAATTGAGATTTAATTTCACTAACACCTTATTCTAGTGTCCTAACACCCGCCTTCATCATATCCATGTCTAAAAATAATTGTTTTCGATCCATGTGATAATAGTAACAGAAAAAAGTTGGGAAAAATATGAATTAGGGTTCCCACGAGTTGTAGGAACGACCTGTTCTAGATATCAATGATGAAACTCGTATGTTTCGTAGAAATTTAGGAGAGAAAGAAGCGATCAATTTCACATCAGAAACACAATCAATCAAAGTAGAAGAGAAAAATAAAAACAAGCTAGGGCTTAGCCCTCTTTCAATAACTCAATAGCAAAAACATAATAAAGCAGTAAAAGTATTGTGGGTAAATAATACCCACAACAAAACAAATATCCAACTTGATCTTCAAAACAAATATGCCAATTAAATATAAAGTGACACATAAATGATAAGCCTAAATACGCCGAAAGTTGATGTGCTTGTCAATCTTTTAGAATAGAAAATATCAAGGTTGTAATAAACACATTTTTAAAAATTCTTGATAAATTGAGCGTTGCTAAATTGTAGCAGCACTAAATTTTAGCAACATAATTTGTTGTTAAAATTTAGCGATGATCACTTTATAAATAGTTTTAAAAAACTATGTCTGTTACTATCCCGACATTTTCTTTTAGTGAAATTGGAAGAATAGGAGTCTAATTCCGACGGTACCTCAATTGACATAGGAGATTGAGTGTTCTGAACTGTAATCTTCCAATATCCTCGTTGTTTAGAATCAGAGGAGTGAGTCTGCATTTCTTCTTCCGACGAAGAATAATCACCGTCTACAAAGGTAGCACTCACCACTTTGCTGTTGAACCTTATGTGTTTGATCAAGTCAAAGTGGCGAGCATAAGATTCGATGTAATCCCGTACCTGGTAATGGTCAGGGAACATTTGTGTGACGGAGTCAGGCCAAGGGAAATCTGTGAATTGGTACAACGGTTTTGGAGTCTGAAGTTTAGTAGTTTCTAATGTTTTAGTCCAAACTCCGCCTGTCGTGCTTTGGGCCTCGAACACGATGGGATTAAAACCTTTCGAGAGCATGTACTTACATGCTAATAGACCACTCAGGCCGCCTCCGACTATTCCCACGACCTGATTTTTCTGCTTCGTCATAGTCGTTTTATTCAAGAAAACACAACAAAAGATGTTCAACTAGTTAGTGTGAAATTAGGCAAAGGGTAGCGGCTTCTTTATAATGGTAATGAATAATGCGTCCAAACTATGTACTTATTTAACATTGTTATCTTTCAAAATTGCTCACATCAAGTTAGTGTTAGACAAATAATAACAACTGTCAAGGTCCCATTTGGACGTCTTAACATGAAAAATCTCATTCATATCTGATGCAATCTCATTTCCCAATGTCTCTTCCCTTTCAAATCCACTATCCAATCACATTTTAAAAATAACAACCCATTTAAAAATTGAAATATGTACGTAACAACAACACACAACTCATCTTCCCTTTCAAATCCACTATCCAATCACATTTTAAAAATAACAACCCATTTAAAAATTGAAATATTGTACGAGTACGTAAGAGAGCAAGTGTCCGAGTACTAAAGTCGTATGTTTTGGGCATTGGTCCTATATAAAAGTTGTTAGCTATATTTCCAAAAAAAATCTACTATTGTGCTAGCTATCGTGTCATTTTCTTGTTAGTCTATTTGTGGAGAGTGTCTTATAAATCATTTTTTTTTTCTTACACTCCGTAACTGCTCAAAAGCCAAGGGGTTGATATCACTACAATAAATATAACAGTTAGCAACACGCAAAAAAAAGCCAAATTATGTTGATGATTAACATCCGAAAACAGACAAAATAGTAACATAAGTAGTAAACATTTAGAAACAATATAGCAACTTTTAGTGACTTAAATATAGCAAACTCGTAATTTGTTGATAAAAAAATGTGCCAAATTTCCATGAGCAAAATAAAAAACAAAATCACCATCACTTTATCAGCATGGCCTCCCCCTAAAATTAGCGACATGAATATATGTTGCTATAGTTAAACGGAGTATTTATTTTTAATTACAAATAGCAACTAAATTGTATATGAATTGATCAACATGAGTTTCTTAAAGCTAAAATGTTGTGACATGTTACTATTTTTTTTTTACAAACAATAAATTTTAAATGAACAATAATCCATACTAAATCTTAAAAGATATTTTTTAACTATTTTATTTAATAAAGTATCAAATCATAGTAAAATGTATAGTTCTTCTTCTTCTTTTACATTAAATCTTGGATAATTAGTTATTGAGGTTGGATTTTTATACTACACTTTTTCTGAAAAAACGCACAAACCGTACATTTAATGTACGGTTTGCAAAATTACATACAAACCGTACATTTAATGTACGGTTTGCAAAAATACATGCAAACCGTACATTAAATGTACGGTTTGCATGTATTTTTGCAAACCGTACATTAAATGTACGGTTTGCATGTATTTTTTTTTTTTTTTTTTGTAATTTCAATTTGTAAAATAGGAAAAATATATAAAATATGCAAATCTATAATTCACTTAGCTATATATAATTGTTTGTTGTTTGTTTATATTAATTATAGAAATTATAATAATTGTTGATATGTCCCATTTTTTGCAACTGTTCGGAAATGAAGCAAGCAACTGTTCGGAAAGGAAGCAAGCAACTGTTCGGAAAATTTTTCGCTCGGGGCGCTGCCCCGCACCCCGCCCGCTGTCCTGGCAGCGGGACCCCAGCCAGGGGCTCTGCCCCTTGGACCCCGCCAGGGGCTCTGCCCCTTGGAACCCCGTTTCAATTATTCATATTCAATTATACGTTGGCTCGACGAGCATGCACTCCGCACTTCCCTAACTCGTTTCCGAGTTTAACGCATTATTGCATCGCCCCTATAATAAATCACATTACTACTAAAATACATTGATGATACTAAAATCACCAACAGTTTAGCGGTTGTAATTTAGGATTTAGGGTTTAGGGTTTGTAATTTAGGGTTTAGGGTTTACGGTTTAGGATTTAGTGTTTAGGTTTTAGTGTTTAGGATTTAGGGTTTGTAATTTAGGGTTTTTAATTTAGTGTTTAGTGTTTTGGGTTTAGGGTTTAGGGTTCAGGGTTCAGGGTTCAGGGTTTGTAATTTTGAGCAATATTGGTCCAAATCTTTCATCTGTAATATACAAACACTAAACCCTAAATCCTAAACCGTAAACCCTAAACCCTAAACCCTAAATCCTAAACCCTAAACACTAAACACTAAATTAAAAACCCTAAATTACAAACCCTAAATCCTAAACACTAAACCCTAAACCCTAAATCCTAAACACTAAACCCTAAACCCTAAATCCTAAACCGTAAACCCTAAATTACAAACCCTAAACCTTAAATCCTAAATTACAAACCCTAAACTGTTGGTGATTTTAGTATCATCAATGTATTTTAGTAGTAATGTGATTTATTATAGGGCGATGCAATAATGCGTTAAACTCGGAAACGAGTTAGAGAAGTGCGGAGTGCATGCTCGTCGAGCCAATGTATAATTGAATATGAATAATTGAAACGGGGTTCCAAGGGGCAGAGCCCCTGGCGGGGTCCAAGGGGCAGAGCCTCTGGCGGGGTCCTAGGGGGCAGAGCCCCTGGCGGGGTCGAAGGGGCGAGAGCCCCTGGCTGGGGTCCCGCTGCCAGGACAGCGGGCGGGGTGCGGGGCAGCGCCCCGAGCGAAATTTTTTCCGAACAGTTGCTTCCTTTCCGAACAGTTGCTTGCTTCCTTTCCGAACAGTTGCTTGCTTCATTTCCGAACAGTTGCTTCCTTTCCGAACAGTTGCAAAAAATGGGACAAATATCAACAATTATTATAATTTCTATAATTAATATAAACAAACATCAAACAATTATATATAGCTAAGTGAATTATGAATTTGCATATTTTATATATTTTTTCCTATTTTTACAAATTGAAATTACAAAAAAAAAAAAAAATTGTAAAAATGGGACAAATATCAACAATTATTATAATTTCTATAATTAATATAAACAAACAACAAACAATTATATATAGCTAAGTGAATTATAAATTTGCATATTTTATATATTTTTTCCTATTTTACAAATTGAAATTACAAAAAAAAAAAAAAAAAAAAAAAAAATACATGCAAACCGTACATTAAATGTACGGTTTGCATGTAATTTCTGTAAACCGTAAATTAAATGTACGGTTTATGCGTTTTTTCAGAAAAAGTGTAGTATAAAAATCCAACCTCTTAGTTATTCAACATGTACAATTAAATTTCGGGTTGTTGTGAAAGTTTGTTGGGGGTATTTTGTAGCATTAAATGAAAAGTTATGAATGCACCTCATTGTTTGTTTGACGCTCCCCGTTCCTATTTAATTATCGAAATTACGTGCAATTTTACCAAGTCAATAATTTATATTAAAATTGTCAGAATAATTTTTTCAAAACTAATTCATATTGTTCAATTGTTAAATTTATATGATCAAATTTTGAAATTTCTCATTTTCACAATTTTGATACAAGTTATAAACGTGTAATTTTAACAAGCACAATTAAACACAAACAAATGAAGTAGTACTGAACTGTACTTCCTACTTATAAGTATCAAATTAAGTAAATATGTAGTTTGATTAACAACGGAAAAATACAATTATCTTTGTTTTAGAGAGATAAAAATATACTTAATTTGAGATGTATACTTTTCAACACTACTACCAATTACTTTTCACAATTCCGGTATACTTTTTAACTTTTATGGAACAAACTTACAAATAATTATATGTATATTATTAAGAAGTATACTTTTCGACCTCTATAAAAGAAATGTATTTTACATTAATAAGATACGATCATACGAGACCAGGTTCATTCTAATTACTTCTCAATTTGTAATGACTTGGGGGGCATCAATGAATATGGTGGGCGGGTTGGGCCATTTACTCCTCAAGTTTTCCTATTGTTCATTTGTATTTTGTAATAACAAAATAATGATAGCATTTCTATTTATGATTCAAAAAGAAACGTGCATCATACTTTTTTGGTTTTTCTTAAGTCAATGCAATTATATATATTGTATTATTATCATATAAAGACGCATGTTTAAGAAGTATTTAAAAAATATAATGGTTATATATAATTGCATAGTAGCGGTTCAAATGGAATGCTCTAAGCATAGTGGCGGTTCAAAACACAGTTTCGAAGACCTAAAATTTTATCAATTCTTAATCTCGTAAGAATACGAGTGCTAATAAAATTTATAAAAACTGGTAAGATACCGGATCGTCCACATACATTACGTAAAGTAATAGAATTATTTAAAAACATAGTTTTCTAGTTTTATGCCGACTTAGCTCGCGCCTTTATTTTTGAGTTTTTGTTATAAACTAACATGTAATATTCAAGTAAAACTCAGTATATATGGGTTGTCAATTCGTGTTGTTGAGTTGATTACTCTGTGTTAAGATAACAACCAATTCAAAGCAATAATAAAAGAGTGTATAAAATAAATACTTGTAGAGAGGCGTAAGAGAGAAGACACATGCATATTCGGGTGGAAAAGAGGCACTTGACCTCAGTGAAAAAAAAAATTGGAGAATAATATAAAGGAATGATAACAAGAGAGATAAAGAGAAAAAAGAAATTATCTGTATATTTTTACTATTCCTGAATCATTATTCTATTTGATTAATTATTTCTATATTAACTTTCATTCCAAACTTCCCTTAAATCTTAATGATAGAGAAATGTTTTGTTTTCATTATAATCAATGATGGAGAGAGAAAATGATAATAAAATACGATAAAATATATGTTTGGTTATGATATGGATGTTAAAATAGCGACATTGATACGGCTATAAAATTAAATTGTTACTCTAAAATTTTTAAAAAAATGTTAGTTAAAAAAAATATAGGGTAATTGATACGGTTGTTCTTAGAGCATTAGAGCATCTCCAATAGTGTTATTATCTCTATTATTAACTAAAAATGTTAGGTAACAATGCAATTTTAGTTGTGTTAGAGTGTATGTTAACTTTATAGATCTTAAAAATATTGTTAAAGATAACAATCTTTTTAATTGTTATTACTTGATGACATGGCAAAAAAGTCTATTCACACCCACAATTACTGTCATTTCTCACGTATATCTTTTATATCTCTACCATACTGTTATTTATTTTCTCCCAGCACATATCCATAATACTATATTTTGAATAATTAATTTTTAGTTAAAACTAATGTGAATGTTTAACTTAATATACATATGTGTCATTTAATACTTTTTTAAATGATGATATGTCACTAGTTAACAATAAAAAGTTAACAAAAATATTATGGATGCTCCTATATTTATTTTCCTATAACACTAAGTTTCCATATATATTTTAAGGTTTCATTACAAAATATGGTTCACATTAATTAGACTTTCTGTTACCTTAAAAATACATTTGGTTACAAATCCCTAATCATCCGTATCAATTACGAGACCAGTTTCTCTAAATTTGGGATAATCGTCATATTATTTATTTAAATTAGTATAATACAACTTTCACATCAACCACTCTATCATCTCCCTTATAATATTAAAATATTATTTATAATATTATTTAATAATTTACTTTTAACTTACATTAATTTTTTAATATATATCTAAGAGAGAAAATGAAAGAGATGAAATAAAAAATAATATTTTAATTTATAAATTAACAATTCATTCCCTTGAATTTAAAAGAATGAGCCGAGTGTGACAGCATTTTAGCAAGTTTTAACAACTATTTATAAGGAAAAATGCTTATTCAGGGTTAGTGATGCTGTTGCTTAGCACATGCCTCCCTCTAAACAAAAATTATAGTTAGTAATTCTCTTATTTTATCTTGGTTTTACTCCAACCACACATGACACAACAATGATCTTCTATTATCTCTCTATATGTATATATTTATATATGAAAAAGTAATAATATACTATTAAGATAGGTTAATTGATAAGAAATCTGAAATTTATAAAACTAATTAAATTATAAAAATGTATTGTTCACCTTGAAAATGGTAAAAAAAGATGATGCAGTTACATATTTTTACATGTATAAATACTAAATAATAATTTACTTTAGTTTGGTTATACATATATTAATTATTTTCAAATTTTAACCAAGTGTCAGAAGGCTACATATGTAACATCCCTCACCCAAAAGGACGTCACACGGCCGAATAACACGTGCGGCGACACGTGCTAAATGAAGGCCTATAACTTAAAAGTAATTAAATAAATAATTTAGACTCTAAAATAGTAACTTCAAACATTCATTCTTATTTCTGAATATCCCAACAAGTTAAAGTGAAATTCAAAATCTCGATAGCAACTTATTCAAATAAGGTCTTGTAATACCAAACAAACAACATTTGAAATCATAATCTTATAAGTTTATTAGCAGCGGAAATAAAAGAAATCCTGGACGGTCTGGCTGGTCCCGACTAACTCTAGTCCGACTCTAAAAATCTGTCTGATTACCTGAAAACATTATAAAAACGAGGGTAAGCTAAACGAGCTTAGTGAATGGCAACCTTGCAATATAATATAGGGTCGAAAATAGATTTTATCATTTTCTTTCAAAAGCAATACTTTTATTTAATAAAATTCCCAAAGTACGAATAATAAAATTGTAATTTTTGGTGTGATCAATACGATAATATAAATTGAATATTAAGTCCGATTGGACTTCCCAATCTCCTAAGTGGATTCAGACTTCCTGAATCTCTTTTTCTTCGTTGGATTCAGCCTTTCTGAATCTCTTTTTATTCTTTGGATTTGGACTTCCCAAATCTCTTTTATTCTATAAACTTAATCTCAAATATAAAACATAATGATCACAAAAATATAAACTCTTTAAAACTTGATACGTTTATGAACGTATATAAAAACTACCTCTTTCAAAACCTGCAACATGCAATTCAATATATACAAGTATAATTTTTATATTTCGAAAATATAATTTGAGCCTGCAAACATTTGTTAGAAAATGCATTGAGATTTTATAATAGCAAGTAAGAAAAACGACTCACATATTTTCGGAAGAATTTGCCCAGAACAATATCATACGGTAAATCTAACAACAACACATAATTCAACTACAAAATAATTGGTGACCAGCCCAACTAATTCCCTTCTATTATCTGCATTGTACTCCTCTCTACCAATTTCTTCTATTGTTATGTACATGTAGTTTTTTTATATAGGGGCAATTAACAAAAGCATACCCTATCCCTATTATATTACAAAAAACATATCCTCAAAACTTAATTTACAAAAAACATACTTATATATACTTATTATTTCTCTAATTCTAATCAAACCATAATATAACTTCTCTCTCTAACCGTAACTCTCTCTCTCTAATCGTACATCTCTCCCTAACACACGATAATCGCATATCTTTCTAACACATGTTAATCACTCATCTATCTCTCTCAAAATGACTAAAAACTCACAAAATATTCATATGTTAATTTTAAAATGTCATACCCTAATTTTAAAATGTCATACCCTAAATGTTCTGAATCACAATCAAATATCTAAAAAACAGTTCATACCCTAATTTTAAAACTTCATACCCTGATTTCAAAACTTAATACCCTAATTTTAAAACTTCATATCCTAATTTTAAAACTTCATACCCTAATTTCAAAACTTCATACCCTAATTTTAAAACTTCATACCCTAATTTCAAAACTTCATACCCTAATTTTAAAACTTCATAACCTAATTTTAAAACTTCATACTCTACATATAAATTTCTCTCAATATTATACATATAAATTCTCCTCCTTCAACTTTAAACCCACAAGTTTTACAATAGTCTCAAAGCTCAATAAATAGAAAACAATCTCACTAATTTTATATATTTTTCATATATTACGGGATAGAAAACAATCTCATAAATTTCATATATTACGGGGTATCAACCAGTGTAATATTTATGTATTACGTATGTATATATATGTATTTATATGTATATAGATGCTTATATTATTTATATAGTTTTCGGTAGTTAGTGGCGGGTTTTTGTGGTGGAAGAGATGAGAGAGATAGAGTGAGATATAAAATAAAAATATAAACAATAATGGAGGAGAGAGAGAGAGTAAGATGAGAGAGATGTAGAGAAGAATTGGTGAGAGAGAAGAATGGAGGTGAGAGATAATAAGGGAGAAGAGAGAGAGAGTAAATGAGAGATAGAAAAAGAATAGAATAAAGATCATTAAATTTGTTTGATATGTTTTTGATAGTTAAAGTTGTAAGAGTATGTTTTTTATAATTTAGTTTTAAAAGTAGTATGTTTTATTAATTTATCCTAATAATATTAATTGAGACTCCTGCATACATACACTAACGTTTACACTTATTTGCATTATATATGGTTTGTAAAGGTAAAAAAAAACATGGAAAGGTTATTGAAACGGCCGTGGAAATTAATTCTCTTTTAAGACAAATATTTATAAAGTTATAGAGAAAATACAAATAGGTTACACGTTACTTTCGACTGTTTACTTACTTGAAATAATTACACAACACTAAATACATTCCTTATATGTTCTTCCTCTTTAATTCTCAAATAAATTAATTGGTAAATGATTGCTTATTAGTAATACGTTACAAACTACATAACAATTACAAGAGTAAAACCTTATAACTTTCCATACATACAGTACTATATATATATTACTTAGAAGCTTGTGATAACATCAAATTAACAATTATGACCTTGCTAAAGTTTGAACGTTATTATACCCTCATAACTACTATTTATATGATTAAGACAAACTTTACAACTTTTGAAACCGTTCATTAATAACTCCCAACTTGTTTATTCAAGAATTAAATTGCTAAATCATTTAATAAATAAAATAAGAATAGAAATTAAAATACGGGATTTTACAACATACTTTTACATGTATAAATACTAGATAATAATTTACTTTAGTTTGGTTATACATATATTAATTATTTTCAAATTGTAACCAAGTGTCAGAAGGCAATGCGCTTTTCCGTTTATATATAAGCTAATACTAGATAATAATTTACTTTAGTTTTATTAAAACCACCAAGCCTTGAGTTTTTTTTCCTTGTTCTCTTTTCTCTTAGTGTTTTTAATTTGGTTTCTATTTGTTACTTAGTGCTTGGAATTGTTGAATTGTCATAATTCGGTTGGCTTGTGACATTAGTTTTCAAGAGTCGTCTTTCAACCCGTCTTATAACCACACATTCAGTGAGTACCACGTGGTTATAAGGTGTGTTGGAGGATCTCTTTGAGGACCAAATAAATCATGTCAAATACCACTACAGCAGAACATCTCTACATAATAACGTCGACACCGGAATAAAATATTTTTATTAAAAAATTATTAGAGGTTAATATATAAAAAAATAAAAAATACTTAAATAAATGTTCCCTATAATAAAAGTTATATGTTTATCTAATTTAACTAATTAACACAAATATCCAAGAGACAAATATATGCATCTATGTTACAAGTCAAACACATAAATCTAAAATAGTTGGAAAATCACGAAACTAGCATGTATATTTAGAAAATTTAACTAAATACATATATATTTAGAAAATTAAGTACATGCATTTAGAAAGGTGGAAAGTTATTTAAAAGTTTATCTAAAACTTTTTTTTACATGTATAAATACTAGGTATAATATAACATAGATTTTCATTCACTTTATGTAATTTATTCCTATATGGAATCAAATTTGTTAAGACGGGACCATAAAAAATCATGAAATATTATTATATGTAGGTTATTCTTATTTTGAACTGGCTTGAATTGGAACGGAACATTTTTATTTATATAGGAAATTTATTTCTATATAGAGTATTAATCTATAGAGAGGTTGTACTGTATTAGGTTTTTATTAACTTTTATATAATATATTTGCTTAAAGGCCGGATCATTGAAAATTATGTGTATTTATTTTTAATGCATTGTCCCTTTCCTTGACCGCATCAGTGGATAACTTTATGTTGTTTTCAATCAACAAGAGTCGTAACTTATTTAAATACTTTTGCCGGATTTTGTTATTCATCAATTCCGTTTTCTATGATTTGGGTGTAATATCGAATCCGTCTAATTTAATATTTATGCTACTTCACCCGTTTGATTTTTCATATTGCATCTAATTTTTTTACACAAAGGTTATCCGTTCGGTTACATTTTTTTTTGTTTAATTTGTACCTTTGAAACACTCTCAAATGATTTTATGTTTACACTAATAATCTGCGCTACCAACCTATGTTGTTAGCAAGATCAATTATAGATACCAATATATAAAATGTAGTTAAATAGTTGATATTTTTTCCATTTGCAATTATTAACCCTTTATTATTGTTTCTCGAATCGATTGTCTGTATGGTAAAACTAATTTACGCATTGATAATGTTTTGTGTAAGCTTGATTTCGAGCTTCATACATATTACAGGTTGCACGCGCATCGCGTGTACTACGATCACTAGTATTAATGTATTATATAATAAAACATGCTCGAACCCTTAACGAGCCGAATAGACTATTGCCCAAACTCGGCTATTATTGGACTATTGGGCCTTACTCATAGTGGGCCTATCTTGGGCTTTCCTAGCATATGTAACCCTAGCTTCTATTATATAAAGAGGGTTAGGGGGTCTCTTGATGTAACTTCTCTACACTTATCAATGAATAAAGACGACTCATTTATCTCTCTATACTTGTATCTCCATATCTATATATCTAGCTAATATGTCACACAACACGTTATCAGCACTTTGCTCGAAAAGATTGGTGTATTTAGTTGAAGATTTTGGGTGAACGCTCGAGTAGAAAAATTCTGTTTGGTGAATTTTGTTCTTGATCAACCACCGTTGGAGAACTTGGTTATACGGTACAATTACTAAATCTCTTATATCAGTAGTCTATAAAGGCGGCATGCATGCTAACATATGGATATAAAATATGCACAGTAATCTATAATGGTATTGTATTGTATGGATTAATTATTTATATATGTAAAATAAATAAATTGCATACTTGATTCGTAGTCGTTTACTGAGATAATGACATAAACATGTTTGATATTGATTTGGAAAAGTCAAACTGCTATAGTATTTCTAATGAAGCGTATATATTTCAGTGTATGTAACAGAATAAAATAGAAATTTAATGCTTACATGCTTGCATGATTGTATGTATATATACCATGGCACTAATTAAATTGCTACCAAGTCTTGAAAGTTACTTATACAATAAATATACTTCTGCTCTAAATTGGTAGAATAAAACCTGTAGAGGCAAACATATTATGTTCAGAACGTTAGGGACCTGTTTGAAATATGCTGGAACTTGTGGGCTGACTTAGTAATAATGTTGTAAGAGAATACTTATAAGTTTACTGATATTATGCTACGGTCCCTATAGTTTAACCCTATACACAGAATAGTATACAAGTTCAAATATGTCTAATATATTGTCAATGCATGCAATCTTGGAACTTATTAATGTAATTAGTCAATTACCATGAGTTAATATTTGATTCCTTTCATGATATAATGAATCTTGTGAATTACCATGTATGTAACTTGCGTATATAATGTAAATTGGTAAATAAAATATATTACGTACATGAATGATTTAGTTACCATGTATAGAACTTACACATATAGCAATAGAATAATTAAATATTGACTAAATCTTGCTAGTGTAAATTGGTAATTACTAATAAATTCTAGATTGATGATAATCTTGATTAATTTGATTTCCTTATTAGGAAATATATATTGCAATATATATGCTAATCATGCAAACAGGTACAATCTAAAATATTAGTTAATCATGTACTAATTTATTTATTGCCATGTACACATATGTATAATATGGTAATTTGCGAAATCATATATTTTCACATTTAAGTTGGAAAAATTATGAACCTTCCCTAAATAGGCTCACCTATTTGGATACGATGTCTAGGAAAGATATAGGCGGAAGTCGATATCCTAATGAGGTCGGGTTTTAAGTGGCATTCGTGCCCTCCACCCTCACCGTCTTTCCTGGTCGTTTTTCAAGTAGAGCTACCGAAAGGGGTTGACTAAATAATAATTTCCCCGAATGTGTTTATATAGTGATGTATGTTTCGCCGAATTGGTGTCTCAGTATCGACCCGTCGTTCGATCAATGAGAACCAATTCACATTAAAAGCAAAACTATTTTCGAACCTGTCGTTTCGAATTAAAGTTTGTGCTTGTGCAAACCATAAACATATAAACCAGTCGTTTTATATGAAAAATAATCCAGAACTCCCAACACATGTTGGATGCCATCTATGATGAGAAAAATCGCAAAACATACTTGCGAAATGACTGTTTAGACGTTGATGTTATTCCGTCACCACATGTTAGTCACCCTGATGTGTGAGCATGTGATACCCAAATTATTTGGATGTCATCTTTGATGAGTAAAACACGAGTTTGTTGTTACCCTCGAGATGAATGCTAAGGCGTTGATTTTATTCCGCCGCCACATTTGAGACGTGATGACATCTATGGTGAACAAATGTCTGAAATTGACATATTGGAGCAATCCTTCACCAAAATACTAGCTTGGAAATTGCATTCCATAAGCAGTATCGTGAATTTATATTCACCATGTTCCTTTATCGCCCATCTGTTATTGGATAAGAAAATTACCCCGGTGAGTAGTTTTAATCCTATTGGGTCAATGGCGAATTGTTTGCCTGATATTAATGCTCTTCGTGTACATTTTTTTTCCACGAATCGAGAACCGAGAAAAGTGTTATTTGTCTCGAACTGTCGCGATCCCGATGAATCGCCTAGCCAAGGGAGATTTTAGACAATCGTCAAAATCGAAAACTTGTGGCTCCAAGACAGTAATTGAAAGGAACAATATGGGCCGTTGTCACAAAGTAAGAGATGATGCTCAAGGAGCCAACTCTATGCTATAAAGACAACGGTCATGCACGGTTACTCCTTAAATAGTTCACAACTGATATAAAGGTGGAAAAACCGATGCTAATGTGGTTAAAGCTAATTGAAAGGAAACTCTTGAGACCCCCGATTTTGTGGCTCAAATGAGTTTGACACCTTTCTTTATTGATTTTGATAAATCATTGAGCAATTTTTTCGCTCATCTGGATTATGTTTTTTCCATTTGGATTATTATTTTTCCATTTGGACATACTTTTGGATTATGGTTTGCCTGTTTATGAAATTTCTCGAAATAATTTAAAGTGTTTTTTGAGCAAATTCCTTTGACAAATGTGACCAAACTTTAAATTATGAAATTTTAGGCAATACTTGTGGTGTAGTTGGTTTTTTGGAAATAGTGGGTAACAGTGTACCATATAATTTCACCAACTACTTGCCTAAAAGAGCACTCAGTGACAACGATTCTGGACCTGTCGTTCCAAAATCGAAATCTTTGGTAAAGCCAAATTGATTTGTCAAATATGAGGCGTTATACTCATGCAGGTCCTGTCGTACCTTGTTGAGTTATAAAATATTCGAGAAAACCAGTGTTATCTGGTAATAGCTCATGAAAGAAATGAAATTTCTTTACATAGCCTCCACTCAAAAACGTATTTTAGAGGAGTTGAAATGTCTTTCAAGTGGTTGCTACCACATTCTTTAAAGCATTCAAAGTTACCTTATCATTTCGCCTGTCGTCGAATGATAAATGATTTAGATGCTAAGACATGATTGTCTGTACTATCATTCGCCTGTCGTCGATTGATAAGAGCATTTTGATATTATGGCATTGACCGGATGAGATATTCCCGGGTCAAAAGACGATGCTTGATTTATAATCGCATAGCATTTGGATTCTCTCTGAGAATATATTTCGCGATTAATCCGAAATTCATGCCACTAATGCTCACTTTGAAAGACTAGTATGTGTAAAGATCACGAAATGAACTCGTAGAATTCTGGTAAAGAATTGAAGGAGTTATTGTGGACTTATCCAACCATAAAACGGACCATAAATATAAATGGTTATGGTTGATGCATCGACAATAAGGTCACATTTTATTGTTGTCCACAGAAATGCAGCATTTCCCAAACTTTTAGCCCTATCATTAAGTTGATGGCTCATGATCCGGATTATCCTGAAAAGTCTAGTCGACTTGATAATTCCGAAGAGTAATAATCGAAATTTCGATTTGAATTACTTGAGTTTGGAAATTCAAATTGAACATCCTGTCGATTATGTTCAGACCCAAATGGACTCACGGAAAGTTTGTTGATGCGACTGCAAATGATTGCACGCACATCTTGGTCTTGCGCACCAAGATTTATATTTCCGTGTGGGTTATGCTATTTTGCTGCATTGGTCCGTTATGAGGCCCATAGACACTCAAACACCATATGCGTACCAGCTGGTTACTGGTTATGAGCCAGAAGTCTCATAATAACGCGTGTTTAGAGTGATTAATTAATATTTTGATTGAGCCATTCTAGCGTTCAAAATATGGACCTCTGAAGGGGACATAAGTCGATTATGAATCTCCTGCCTATCATTTGATAGAGTAACCTTGGCAAGCGATCTCTTTACCGCATGATATGCGAAAGTGACATCGCTAAGACTGTTCTCCCCGTCGTTAGGGGGAGATTTGCACGTTACCGTTGATAAGGAACGACGTGAAGTAACGTGGCATAACCCACTCAGTCTTAGCTTGATCCCCAAAACTGTACTTAGTGATAAGTAAGTGCATAGACTCCCTCAAGTCTAACTAAATGCCAGACGCATTTAATGACTTTATGAGATGTCACGAGATCATTTATACCTGCTGCAAAATGCTTGCAAGGATAGACGTCCCTGTCGGACGCCGTGTTCCTGTAGTAACACGTTGCTTTGGCCGAACCCGCCAAGCAAATGACGCTGCCGTCGCCGTCAGTCTGTAGTCCTTCCCAAGATACGAGGAAGTTGACCGGTTCTTAATTCGTTCAGGCCCAGAGGTGGTGAACTGAAATTCGTTTGTCGCACGAGATTATAAAGGATCAAGGAGATGTGTGATTCCTCTTCATCCTAAGAATCTCGAAATATCTGTCGATTATGATATCTTAGACGATATTGAAGCGAAACGAGACTGTCATTGATTACTTGTTCATATATTCGGTGACGACTGATAATATGAGCAAATTATGACAGAGAACCATGTACCGTTGTCTGAAGTCAACGGAGAATAGACTGGACTAATGGAAACTTGTAATCCAAGTAGACTCCTTAGCGAAAGTGTGTTCGGACCTGTAGCTCCAACACCACCAATGTTAAACGAGTTCGTTTATTTGGTTATTCGTAAGGAAGAGTGATGAGAATAATGAGATTGTAGAATGCTCGCCTAGTAGCGCAAGGTTTCTCTCACACCTTGGAATTGATTACGAGATGGTTGATTTCTTCGTAATGGACATTATAACAGTCCCCTACTTTACCAGTTTAGTAGTTTCCGAAAAACTGAGTATGCAGCCATGAATATGGTCACGGTTTTATCTCTATGGGGATTTAGACAAAGAGATATAGATGAAGGTCCCTGTGTGACTTCATGTGCTTAAATCAAGTAGTTCCTGACCATGGAACACGATCTCAATTGACTGGGACGTTCACTATATGGATTAATATAATCCGAGCGGATGTGGTATACCGCCTAAGTGAGTACTTGATTAGCTTGGGA
The DNA here is from genome assembly GCA_963920805.1 of Primula vulgaris. NCBI lineage: Eukaryota > Viridiplantae > Streptophyta > Magnoliopsida > Ericales > Primulaceae > Primula > Primula vulgaris. The sequence goes on along the minus strand of OY987220.1, from coordinate 10,864,969 downwards.
TACTTGAACAGGTATTATGCCCTTGCGTGTTTTATTACGCGATCCATTTTTGGATTTGCCTTCGAGATGAAGGATCTTGGGAAGACACGGTAGTGACTCGACCTGATGATCGAGTCCCGTAAAGATTGAATCTAAGTCCATGATTCAGACTACACCCAGAAGGTGTTATGACGTTTTAGTCATCATGACGCTAAGTCGTCAGATTCTCCCATGATCGTTCGATCACTAGACATTGATATAGACCCAGTCCGTCCCTGATGAGACGATGAAGAGATATTGAACCATGATGTTCATATCTAAGTACAATAAGCGCATTATTGTACTTGGTCTAATGTGCTAGGACGGACATCTCGTTTGCTGTGAATGGTATAGCTCGACACAGCATCGCGCTAACACGCTGCCATCGAAATGGCATAAAAGACATTTTCCCATTACCTTAAGGTAACTGTGGATGAGGGCTTGTCTTATCCCATTTGCGTCATCGAGTGTACCTACCCCCTTCGGTACTCGAATTAACGCAACCCTTTTTTCGGTTATACCGATGCTGGTTACTTATCAGACCCGCATAAGGGATATTCCTAACATGGCATGTCTTTACCATTAGGAATAAGGCGATATCTTGGAGGTCTTGGAATGACTCCAAACGAATCACTCTGATCTACTCGTGCTCTATGAGACGACTAGAGAGTGTATATGGCTTCGAGCTCGTATTAGCCATATTTGAATTACATATGATCTGTCTCATGATTCAGATAAAACACTTGTCATAGAAGACAACTTGTTGTTATCGATCAAGAGAGACATGACTACATTATGCTATTTAGCATTTATCGTCGAAATAAATCTTCACATATGAAGTTTAAGAGCATCCTGTCGAATGCTCGTTTTATTCCACGTTATATTTTCTTGCATACAGTCATGTGCAAGTAAATGAAGCATCCAGTCGAATGCTCATACTCTTTCTTGAAATATGAAATCCTCGCACCCTGTCGTGTGCAAGTGAGGGGGAGCATCCAGGTGAATGCTTATTGCACTAATTACTACTTAGTCGAAATCCTCGCACCCTGTCGTGTGCAAGTGAGGGGGAGCATCCAGTCGCATGCTCGTGTACTCTTTTTGTCCTTAGACCAAGGTTTTTTCCCACTGGGTTTTCCTTGGCAAGGTTTTTAGCGAGACACGTTCCCATTATATCTCACTTAAGATTGCCGAAATTAGGGGGAGTATCCTGTTGTATACTTCTTACCACTGTGTACTCTTTTGTCCTTCGACTAGAGGTTTTTCCCACTGGGTTTACTCTAGCAAGGTTTTGATGAGGCACCTGTTTTGTGGTTGATCCCATACTACTACCACTGTTGCACTCTTTTTCCTTCGATCAGAGATTTTCCCATTGGGTTTGCTCTGTCAAGGTTTTGATGAGGCACGCTGTTTTGTGGTTAGTTACTTACATGATATTTCGGCCTATATCATTCGGCTACACAGTTTCTCCTAGGTACCGGTTTTGTCCCACACTGGGTTTTCCGGCCCTAAGGTTTTTATGTGTTTAGCACTGCGAATGAACTTGACTCAGATCGACTGCATGAAGACGAAGAATTCAAGACGTCCAAAGGGGGAGTGTTGTAGGATATTATTGGACTATTGGGCCTTACTCATAGTGGGCCTATCTTGGGCTTTCCTAGCATATGTAACCCTAGCTTCTATTATATAAAGAGGGTTAGGGGGTCTCTTGATGTAACTTCTCTACACTTATCAATGAATAAAGACGACTCATTTATCTCTCTATACTTGTATCTCCATATCTATATATCTAGCTAATATGTCACACAACACATTTGCAATTATTAACCCTTTATTATTGTTTCTCGAATCGATTGTCTGTATGGTAAAACTAATTTACGCATTGATAATGTTTTGTGTAAGCTTGATTTCGAGCTTCATACATATTACAGGTTGCACGCGCATCGCGTGTACTACGATCACTAGTATTAATGTATTATATAATAAAACATGCTCGAACCCTTAACGAGCCGAATAGACTATTGCCCAAACTCGGCTAATTTACTAAACAACCCCTACATTTTTGTTCATAACCGGTTCAGTCATAAATGAACAATCACGAGCCAAGACTATAAAAACCCAAATACGAGCTTGTTCATGAACAGAGCGGCTCTCTAATCACAACAGAGGAATAACTTATACCATGGATAAGATGCCAATAGGGAAAACGGAAAGCGGAAAACAAAAACGTGAAAAAAATCTATAATTTACACGTGAAATAACGGAAATCGGAAAACAGAAAGCGAGTAAGAGAAACGGAAAAATGTTTTTTTTTTTTAAGGGGAAACGAGTTTCGTTATAATTCTGCGTGAATCGTAAAAATTCACGCAAAAAACAAAAAATATGAGAAAAAAAAAGTATCTGGGGCAATTTGCAAATTAAAAAAGCAAAAAAAAGAAGTAATTTTCCATATTTCTCCTTCTCTCCTCGTTTTGTTCTGTGCCGAAACGTGCAATTTTGGGTCATCACTGCAAAACCCAAGTAAGCTTTATTTAAATTAATTATCGTCTCTCAATTATTTAGTTTTTTTTGTTTGTTTGTTTGTAAAGGCTGTATCTTTTTCATATGAATAGATCTTACACTAGTTTTGATTATTTGTAAGAAGCTTATGCTAAATTTTTAATTTTAGTTTATTTTGTAGGCAACTTGTTTATTTAGAGCTGTTAACTTTAACTTGTTTATTCAGACCCAAATAAGTTAACATATTAGGGTAAAAGTTGTTGGCAAACAAGAAATAAAAGTTAAGGACAGTAATTTTGTATGCTAATTGATTAAGAACCAATGTTTTATATACGTGAAAACGTGCCTTAAGCGTTTTTTGTGTAGTTACGTCAAAAGTGTAAAGCTTTATTGGCGTAAATATCTGGAAAGCGGGCCTTTTTCTGCTTTTTGAGCTTAACATTATTTAGCTTCTGCTGTTGTTGTAAAGACCGTATCTTTTGCATGTGAATTGATCATACAATAGTTGGGTCAGCTTTTTATTACACTGGTTTTGATTCTGTGTAATAAGATAAGCTTATGCTAACTTTAATTTCATCAAATTGCTTTATTTCTAGGCAACTCGTTTATTTAGGCATCTTGTGCATTGAAAACTCACTTCTAGTATTTGTAATTTTTTTGGCCGGACTGTAATTTTACTTGGACCCAAAACAATGAACATATTAGGCTAAAAGCTGCAAGCAAACAAGAAATAAATGAAGGACAGTAGTTATGTATATGCTGGTTGATTAATGACCATTGTTTGAAAAAAGTGAAAACGTGGCGTAAGCGTTTTTACGTAGTTATCCTGAAAATGTAAGCTTTATCGGCATAGAAATATATTAGGCTAAAAGCTGCAAGCAAACAAGAAATAAATGAAGGACAGTAGTTATGTATATGCTGGTTGATTAATGACCATTGTTTGAAAAAAGTGAAAACGTGGCGTAAGCGTTTTTACGTAGTTATCCTGAAAATGTAAGCTTTATCGGCATAGAAATCTGGAAAGTGGGCTTTTTTCTGCTTCTTGAGCTTTGTATCGAGTTTTGAATATTGTTTTTTCTCTTTGTAAATAAGTGCTTATAACTTGTCTGTAGTACGTTGCATGCAGTCACATATATACTCGGGTTGATTAGTTTTGGGTTGTGAATAATCCACCTAGAGTGTTTTATGGTAGCTTGTGATTTTTTTATTTTTGTGTGTGTGTGGGTAATACTCTAAAAAGCCTTAGTCTTACTATCTAAGTGTTTCTTTAGACCATTATCTTTTTTTATAGTGAAACAGGAAGCTATTTGGCTTGGAAAATTATTTTAAGTTTCAAGTAATTTTCAAATACATCCCTTAACGTTTGGGTGAAAAGCGCACACTCATTACAAGGTTTGTAGTTCAATAAAAACATCAATATCACACCTAATACCATATATCCATGGTATTCCAAATGATGTACTTGGGTAGGATTTGATGTCTGGCCGAACTTCATGTCTGAAGGTAATTTCACAAGACAAACATAGCATTTACGGGCCCACGGGATATGGAGTACTATCCCACCCATTTAATCCCGTAAACAAACACTCCCCTAGAGTTGAATTTCTACTTGTGAAAGTGGAAATGTTTTTTTTTACTTTGTTACTTTTTGAGATTATGTCTCATAGGTTTTTATATCGTAACTACCCGAGTTTACGAATAAAAAAGACATCCTTTATCCCATTTATAATTTTTTTATAGCATAAACATGAGTGTATGTAACTTTAGCCTAACTAATATTAAGTCCAGTTTTATATTAAAATATGTATAAAGCAAAGGGTGTCGATGTCTTTTAATCCTTTAGGGTGTGTTTGGAACCCGGAAAACTCATGGGAAAATAAAAATGATTTCCTGAGAAAACATTTTTTTGTGTGTTTGGCTTCATAAGAAAACTAGTGAAAAAGAAAACAAAAGAAATTGTGAGAAAAGTTTTTGTAGAATGAGAGAAACCATTTTCCTTCCAAGAATGTGAGGAAAAGGAAAACAAATGAGAAAACTTGGACTAACTTTCTCTCTCCCTCTCATATTGATTTTATTTTCATTTTCTCTTGTTTTCCCAACCTTCCAAACACATGAGCGGAAAATGATTTCATGTTTATTTTCCTTTCTTTTCTTTTCCGGTGACATTTTCCGGGTTCCAAACACATCCTTAAAGTTTAAAAAAACAACCACTGTATTGAATCTGCAACATGTTTTTTTAAAAAATTAAATAGAAATACAAATTGATGTACTTATTTCGCCAATATATATTGTAATTAGGTCACACTATCTCTCTCCTTTGCTTCACTGACTGCCCCCTGCGAGATTTCCTCTCACTAGTTTGTTTATTTTTTTCCTAAAAAAAGTTTAGATCTTTATATTCTAATAAATTTTTATTTCAGTGTTTAATACGAAGTTCATTGTATAAGCTTGTCTGCAACTATCAAGGGAAATAAGTTGGCAACAGAAAAGCTATCTGTATATGTAGTTTAACTTTCTAGTATGTGTAATATTTTTGTGCAGAGTAACTGCTACAGTTCCGCAGTATTTTGACAGGAATTGGACATAATCAGGGAGTCCTTTTAGGATCCATGTATATATATTTATGAATAGTATCTATGTTTATGTATGTAAAAAATTCTGCCTAATTGATGCATTTAACAGTACTGACGTGAGTGGAAGAAAGATTGGGGATTTGTGTTTTTGCTAAATAAGTTGGCAAAATTGTGCCAGGTAAAATTCCCCCTTTTTTGTTGTTTATTTTTTTCAAATTGAGGGGGTTGTATTTCATGATAACTATTATGTTTTTGATTGCCTAGATTCTCTGAAAATCCAATTTCTAACTCTTACAACTTGTGTTCCAGTTTTCGGTGTAGACAGTGTTGCTTTACATTGCAAATAAGCAGAGATGAAGGTTGTGGGGCTGGTGAGTGGAGGTAAAGACAGTTGCTATGCCATGATGAAATGCATTGAATATGGCCATGAGGTAATGTATTCCTTTATTTTATACGTTTTCATTAACTTTGACCATTAAGTACATGTGTATTCACATCTTATTATTCGTCGTGTTGCCATCCAGATTGTTGCTATAGCAAATTTGTTGCCTGCCGATGATTCCGTAGACGAACTTGACAGCTATATGTACCAAACGGTAAGCCATTTTTATGAAGATTATAGACATTGCATTAGCATAAGTCCTTCAGGAAATTCTGGTTTGTTTTTTATACATGTAAATTCAGTAGGAAACTAATTCAAATGGTGCTGTTGAAGAAAGATGTGGTATTGTGGTGTCATGGTTCTAGGGTATAACCATAGAAGTGGTGATTTAAATTTGAACTTTAATGTGGCTATCAAGTCTGATTGTGCATGTTATACATTAATTGTATATTTTCTGTGCATACGTGTAGCAGATAAATGTTGTATATCTTTGCTAATGGCAACAATTTTACAAGAACCTCTTTTACTCCGGGCTTAAACTATCTAATCTTTTGTAAACTTATCTAATCAGGTAGGGCATCAGATGGTCGTTGGCTTTGCAGAATGTATGGGAGTGCCATTATTTCGGAGACGTATACATGGATCCACAAGGCAAGACCTTTAAGAGGGGAAATTTTGTTAAAAGTAATTATCTTTTGTGAATTAAAAGTCTTCTCTTTGCATATTATCAAACGAGAAAAAAAATTGTCTTATGTAAATTTTAAGAGGCATCACTTAGTTGATTCCTTGATTTGATAAGCAAGAAATGTCGGAATTTATATACATGACACTCTTTTTGACATAAGTCATCAATACCCGACTTGCATGTTATAAGGCATAGACATACATGTAAAATCTTTAATGGTATTACAAAAAACAAGTCAAATTTCTGAACTTTGAATATTCTAGTCACATCCACTTCTATGATGCAAAGCTTTATCTATTTTTACTTCTGTCAGACGAATGATGTTGAGTCATAGGAAATATGAATGTTAACCATGCTATTTTAGTACTCAACTCCTATAAAATACATTTTGTAGGGATCAAACTCTGAGCTACAGAATTACTGCTGGAGATGAAGTTGAAGATCTACTTATTTTGTTAAAAGAAGTAAAAAAACAAATTCCATCCATTACGGCTGTTTCTTCTGGTGCAATTGCATCTGATTATCAGAGGTTACGAGTGGAAAGTGTATGCTCTAGATTAGGGCTTATTTCTTTGGCATATATGTGGAAGCAAGAGCAATCTGTGCTTTTACAAGATATGGTATGCAAGCTCTCGTTTGGTAGCACATTAGTTTTTCTTATTAGTTAATAATAACTTTAATGATTCCATTTTCGTCCCCTGCAGATAAGTAAAGAAATTCAGGCCATCACTGTGAAGGTGTGTACATGCTTATATATAATGTTTTTATGTTATTTCTTCATTTGATTTTTGTTTTAATTCATATACTCTATGTTTAAAACCAGAATATAAATGCCTTTTTAGATTTGAATTTTACTGTATTTTTTACTATTGATTTTTGTTATTTTGTGTTTTTCCTTAACTCGTAACATAAAGTAATTGAGATAACCTTAACCTTTAATATCACAAAAATTGCTTATACTAGTTTAACTGTATTCTGGCTGTGGTTGTCGACTGTACTTCTTTTCAACAACATAACTTGTCGATTATTTATGAAATCTAACTTTCCTATGTTTTTAATGGAGTTGCATTAATTCAATCAGAATTAACTTTTCACGTAAATCTAGTTGATGAAATGCATATTATGAGGTAAGAAGTGCAAACATTTGGTTACTCATACAGATCAGCATGTCCAGCATATATTTAGTTAATCAGCATGTAAACATTTTGTTAGCTATATAGATGGGCAATACCTTAAGTAAATGAAATATTTCAACCACAGATGTGTACTTTTGAATGAGCATAAAACGACTTCTTCTTAAAGAAAGCAGCAAGAGTTTTACATGTAAGAAGAAAACATATAGTTGTATGGAATAAATATGTCTTGTTCCCCACATGAAATCTGGGGAACCATTGTAGTTTTATCCTTGATTTATTCACACCGCCTACTGAGTTGAAGCTATTAAAAGATAATTGATTTTGATTTGAGTTGCCACAGGTCGCAGCCATGGGATTAGACCCAAAGAAACATTTGGGGAAAGAATTGTCGCAGTTACAGCCTTACCTACACAAGCTAAAAGAGTAAGATTTTGCCACTGAATATGCTCAAATACAGTCTTACATTTAGCTTAGAGTTTTGATTTATATACATGGGATTTTAATTTCCTTTTACTCTTTTGGCACAGGTTGTATGGAATAAATGTATGTGGTGAAGGGGGAGAATACGAAACACTTACTCTTGACTGCCCACTTTTCAAAGTAATTTTCCTTTTCTTCTTTATTGTATTCTGAATTAACATGGTTTAGCTGTACAGATCAATGATCTGAACCTTAAGTACCTGAAAGTTTTTTCCTTCCTTTTATCTTGCTAAAAACAAGCAACCCGTTTTTAATTTTTACTTCTAAGTACAAAAGTAAAAAAGGTAAAAGCTGACTAAACAAAGAGTTACAAGATACAATACTTTTCATAAGGATTACTATTATTTACAAAAGTTTCCCATGTTTACCACATTTTCTCGTACTCTCTCTCCAGAATGCTCGTCTTGTGCTAGATAATTTTGAGATTAAACTACACTCCCCTGATTCTATAGCTCCTGTCGGTGTGCTCCATCCCTTGGCATTCCATCTGGAAAATAAGCTCAAATCTCAATATTTAAGTCACAGTGACAAAGTCAGTAATGGTATGTTGGAAAATCCAGGTGTAGTCCACGAGGTGCTTGGTGATTGCTTACAGAAACTTGAAGTTGAATACCATTCTCTTGATCAAAACTTGGACTCGACCGAAATTTCTGGGAGTGGCATAAATATCTCGAAAACAAGGAAAGATGATACGTTTTCCATTTCTTGCTGGTTGCAAGATTTGCACGAAACTTCGACAGGTAAATGGGCCACCTTTCTATTTTAGTCTGTACCAATTTATAATTAAAGATTTTTAAATTAATAAGAAGACATCTTAGGTGATTTTTTATGAGGGAAAAAATGAAAAACATAAATTTCTTCGAATTTCTAAATACATAATTATAGAATTTTTTAATCCCTGTGAAAAACCAAAGTGGCCTAGGGACGGAGGGAGTATATGACAATGGAAATAAACGAAATGGATTAATAAGTTATTGTCTTATTCCTTACAAGAATCACTATGTTTTGAACTTATTAACTTCCCTGCTCTTTCTTTATGTCGATTAACTTTTCTCTATCCCTTTATTTTGTCTATTTCTTGACCACCTTTTTATCTATATGCTCAACATACCTGCTGGGCAACTTTATTCTTATTTAAAACGTTCTCAAGGAATTTAAAAATATGAACATCCCCCTTTTTTTAATTAATGTTAAAAACTTAAAATTCTGACTGCCATGTTGAGTAAAATTTGGCGATAAAGGCGTATCTTTATAAGATACCAATGTACCATGGTCTGTTTCTTACTCAAAGTCTTCCAATGTTGTAAATTGCAGATTTGCGGGAGGACTTATCAGCTGTTTTAAGGGAAATTGAATTACAACTTGTGAAATGTGGTTCCTCTTGGGAGAATGTTCTCTATATCCATCTATATATTACTGATATGAGTCAGTTTTCTGTGGCAAATGAGACCTATGTGAATTTTATTACACATGAGAAATGTCGGTTCGGTGTTCCATCTCGTAGCACCATTGAGCTTCCTTTGTTGAAAGTCGGTTTAGGTAGAGCTTATATTGAGATTTTGGTAGCCAAAGAGCAAAGCAAAAGGGTTTTACATGTTCAAAGTATCTCATGTTGGGCTCCAAGTTGCATTGGACCATATAGCCAGGTAATTGCAAAAATACTTGTATTGTTGTCATTTCGATCTTTCTCTGGATATGTTATGGACTGATTTTTTCCCACTATCAATTTATTACATTTGTTTAGTTTTTTTATAGTCAGAAATCTAAATTAACCTTTGATGTACTTAAATGCTTCTTAAGTTTTTTCCATCAAATCAACATTTATGCATGCTCTACCTATTCTAATGAGCTTCTGACTTGCTCTATTGTCCTAGTCATTTTCTTTAAGCTTGTCATAATTAAATAGAAGATGTTTTCTTTTCTCATACGAGGCCACCGAACGTACTTTAAGATTTTTGTTCTACTCTCAAGTCCTTACTCCTACCTGTGTTTATAATTATATTCCACTTTTTGTTCGAATATCACTTTTGTTTGAATACTATTTGTTCAAAAAAAAATTGTCAAATCTTTCCAGCTTTAGTTTATTCCTCTTTTTCTTTTAGCTTTATTAAGAATCAAATTTGACCTTCTATCTACAGTTTGTGCTTTCTAGGCTTAATCTCGGTTCAACTTGTATGCATCTTCTACCTATTCTTTCAAACTCTTGACCTGCTCTACATTTCCTTATAAACTTCTATTGAGCAAGTAGCTGTAATTAAAGTCAAATTGAAGATACATCGTTTTCCAGTATTAGGCTGCGGAGACACCTTGGAACAACTCCATACTGCCTTGTTCTTCGTCACAAAATTTCAGTCCTTGTACAATTCAAACTCATTCATGAATTGACAAAAAAAAATCCCTCCATTCCATTTAGGTGTCCATCTTGCCTTTTGGGATGGTGCATATCAAGTGTCCACTTTCTAAATATAGCAGAAACTTACTTTTTGATTATATAGGTCAATGACTTCTGAAGACATGTATTTAAGTTTCAAGGATATTTTTGGAAATGAGGTGGAAATATAGGTTAATGGTCATGTTTTTTTAGCTTGAAGGATAGTTGATAATGGATAGTTAATGGTAAAGTTGGTTAGTGTATAGTTAATATGCAAGACATATTAATGTTTTGTTACAAAATCATTTATGTTGTTTTATTTTAGGCAACCTTGCATAAGGAGATACTTCACATGGCTGGGCAATTGGGCCTTCATCCACCAACGATGTTGCTCTGTAGTGGGGGGCCGATTGATCAGCTTATACAGGCCTTGCATAACAGTGAAGCTGTGGCAAATTGTTTTGGCTCTTCTATATCAATATATGCGTCTACTATTCTATTCACTGTTTACTGTTCGGCTTCTGTTCCTTCATCAGACCTGACCAATATAGAAGAAGAACTTGAGGGATTTCTGAAACAGTTGAAACTTTCACTTAATTTACGAAGCGGAAAAAAGTATCAAGTGCTTGATCACATGGTTCTATATGTCCTTGTCCCTGATCTCCCCAAAAGGTATGCTTTCCTAACAATTATTCATTTCGTTAGGTAACCCTTCCCGATTTCTGTAATCTTTACTTGTAACGTAGTCCTCTGGCAGATATTTTTTTTGGTAAATAAATGAATTAGTGGCTTCTCTGTTTTTCATTTTTTTTAGCAATACTTTTATTTGGTCGAAGTATCTAAGGCGTTATGAGTTTTACTAGTAAGAAATGAAAATTCTTCCATGAACATTAGGTCTATTTTTATATTGTCATTTATCGTTTTTTATCCTATCTTGCCAGTCACCACTTTCATGTAGTCCACGCCATATAGAGTTCAACCATTTTCAATCAACCACCTTTGAAGGAAAATATTTCAGGAAAAAGGGCTCGAGTTAAATAGTTCATGGATGTTGACACAGACATTCTAAAATTTTAGAACAAACATAAAACGACCAAAAAAATCATGTTGGTTGCTTCCATTTTATGCTTTTTACTACATATTCTGCTCTTAAGTCATGACTGTACTATGTTTCTGCCTGCGTTGGGGTTGAGCTCGTCAAGGTTTCATCTTAGAGAACCAGATAATGCAAGATGCTAATGCCATATAATTAAGAGGTTGAAATTTACTTCCGTAGTTTAGTTTTCTTATATCTGTTTTATGATATTTCAGCGCTTCGGTAGAAGTAAAGCCCATGCTCTATGTTGCCAACGATACAGAATGCGACTCTGATGATAGTGTGCACGACATAGCTATAGACGCTACCCATTACTTTTGGGGATTTCAACATGAACAATGGCAAAACTCTTGCTTTCAGAACTGTGTTATTAGTGGGAAAATATGTGCAGCAGTTATAAATATTACAAATGAACTTGCCACAAAGATTTTCTGTGATTCCACAGACGCTAATAAAGAGAATGGCGCTCAAGAAAACTGTTCTGCAAAAATGGATAGAATAGCAAGGTTTTGCGTATTCCTTATCGACAAAATACTTGTGAAGAACCATTTCTCTTGGAATGAAGTAATGGTTAGTTACTCTCTCTCTAATCCTTAGTTTTTTCTTCCAGTTTGTGATATGTTAGAGAAGAGGGGAGGTTTTAGTAATTGGATGCTCTAGCGAAGGAGAATAAAAGAAATAAAAGTAGGCGTACACTATGGAAATACAAAAAGGGAAACACAAAAAACCTAAGTGGTATTAATAGCTATATTCGGCGTGCCTAGTGCAAGAGTATTAGGATGACTCAAACCTCACTGCGGGAATAACTTTTTTCTCCTATTACATTTTTGCATCTTCTAAATCTACACTTTCTAACTCAGGTTTGAGGGAACTATATAAGTTCTGTTTGTATCCGAAATTCGTGTTTGAAGTTTTGTTTTTTAAAGATTTTGCTAATGTAATTGGAAGATTGGTCAGCATACAACACGAACATATGAAAAGAGTATGATTATGCGTGTGGTATAATTTAAAAAACGAAGAGTTTTTGTAGAGGTAGTAGTCCAAACTAGTTGCAGAGTGAAAATATATAGTTTTTTTTTTATACACGAAATATGTTTTAGATACTTCGAAAAAAATAAAAACCTTTTGTTAGTATGTAAAATAAATATAAAAATAAGAAATACAAACACTATTTAAATATTGTAAAGTCGACAAACAAGCCTATTTCATTTTTTTTGACCAAATAAGGCCGCGATTTTTTTTTATGTATTAGCTGGATAAAATGAACAGCAATGGATGGTAGTACCCCATGGTGAATGGTGCGATATTATCAGTGAAATCTGTGTTCATTCAAACTTTAACTATTCTACCTTTGTCATTCTTTTTTCACCTCTTGTTCCATCTGTAACTCTTTTTTTTTTCATTTCCTCTTTCTTGTAGAATTTGAGGATCTACTATCCTACGGCTCTGAACTTGTCCCACGAGTCGTTGTCGTTTGTTTTCAATGCTGCATTCTGTGAATTTTCGAAAATGAATCAAGGGTTTGATATCGGCGATGAACCAATTTTCAACCTTGTTCCTGTGTTGGGAGCTGGCAGGTCTGCCACCTCAATAGATGACATGATTACTTGTGAATTATTTGCGCAAAAATGCTGACCTCAAAGTAGCTTTTGCGGTAAAATATAATTTGATTTATGCAGATTCGCTGTGCTGGGTTGCCTTCCCCCCTACCACCACCACCAAAAGTCCTTGTTGCAGTGCAAAATTATAGAATCCCCTTTTATTTTTATTATATGTAATTATGTCATAGTTATGATTCAAAAGAGGAGAGTTATGGGGGGCAAACTTTTGTAATTTAAAAAGGCTTGACAAATCTTAAGAGCCACTTTGGAAAGAGGATCGTGATGAAACAGTTTTTGACATAAATTTCTTATGTTTTGCGCCATTATCACTTGTTAAACGCAGCACAAATTATGTCTTGGCATTTTTTCTACATATAATAGTATCATTTTTCTGTCAGCTCATTGCCATACAAGATTGTTGTGTTATCAAAGGATTTCAACTCAGATAATACAAAGAAAAATAAAGGACTAGTTTTAACTTCTTAACAGGGTCCTTGAAAATCATTTGCAAGTAAGATAATTAATCTGACCCAAAATACAAAGTAATTGTCAAAGCCTGGTCTTGCTAACAACCAGGGAGATTTCTATTTTATTTTTGCTTACTCGTCATTTTTGTTGAACTTTTCATGTTTAGTTAGATTATTACACAGCAGAACATATATTTTTCGATCTTTCTGGACTAGATTTTTCTACCAAAAATATGTTATTATCCACTTTGGCTGGAAAAAAAAAGTACTCAATAATTAAATTAATGAAAACTTAAACTTTGGAGACAGTTTTATTTGTCAACATTTTCAGAAATAGTGGCACAGTGATTAATGAAAATATCACACAACATTCATGTCACCTGAGAACCAATTAGAACGAACGATTCACGATTAAATAGTCCCTTATTTTCAACCCTATTCATTTTTTTGTTTCCTACAAACTCAAATGCAACATTATAACCTCCATTTGTTTACAAAGTAACAGACTTTGGTCACCACACTTTCCAAAAAAATAAAATAAATATAATCAGATAGAAAGTCATTTTTTCACCAAATTTTCGACCCAAAAACCTTATCTTGATATGACGAATTAGGTGGACCAATTGTGATTTTGAAAAACAATTTTCACCCTAATATTACGTCACATCAGCGCGTAAGGCTTATGGATAAGATATTTGAATGGGTATACCAACACTCTCATGAGATCTCACCCCTCCCTTAAGAATCCCAAATTAGTTCTTGATACGATCTCGATGATTAAAAATGTATAGTATGTGTGTCCATAATAAGACCCCATTAATGTCGGTTAAGTCGATATTCCAAATTGAAATATTGATACAACTATGAAGGTCATTGGTGTAATTGGCCTTTTCCATTTAATAAAATTGATCCACATGAATTAAATGAAGTCATCAATTCATGTGCATTCAGCCCAACGGTCAATTTTTCAAACCCCATTGCATAAAATATATATCCATCTTTTTCTCTACATGTAACATATATATATGTTAGCATTTTCCAAGAAGAAGGATTAACCATGAGATGCATTTTTAGCTGTTTGGGTGAGAAAAAATCAAGAGAAAATGCAGTTGCAAACCCCTCCAAAAATCAAGTAAATTGTCTCAAACTCAAACCTTTTTATATTTCTATATTTATTTTCTTTTCATTTATAACTCGGGTGAAGGGTAGATTTGACATGGCCTTGACAAACTCACAATTTACAAAAGAATGCAAATTTTGTACACCCTCATTCTCGAATAAACGTGCATTTTGGGAAACATTATTTTCGTAACTAAATTGCCGAAATAACAATTTTGAAAAACTTTTACAAATTAAATTAAATTTGAGTATATCAAAGTTTTTTTTTTCAAAATTTTCATTTTAGCAATTTAGGTAGTTTTTTTTTTCCAATTAAAAATGAATATATATTTATAGTGGACAAACAAATTGGAACTGATGAGTAATAATTTGGCAGCTTATTTTTGTTTTTTGTTTTTGTAGAATCAAGGAGCTAGTGAAATCACTAAGCCTATTAAGATGATCAAACTCTCCCAGTAAGAAACCTATTCTCATTTTTTTTGTTATCCTGATTTCTACATATGTGTTGCATTTACAAATTACGAGTATATCTTTTTTAAGTTTTGACATGCATTTTTACTGTAGTTTGTTAAATTTACTCATTTGACACCCTCGTATATATATTACTTGTACTTGGTGGCTTTGCCCTTGATAACTAATAAGATTATACTTTTTTCTGCATATTAAAAGGGAAAAAAAGTGTTTTCAGCCGCAGGCTTGATAAAAAATGGAAAATATCTTGTTTTTTCCGGGATTCTTATATTCTATTGCTGTCGAAGAACTTTTTATACTAGCACTCTTTCAAACATTATACATTTATTTGTTTAGTTAAAGAACTATAGTGATTCACTTCAACCAGATTCTTAAAATATTCCACTTTCGCCGTCCCTATACCCATCATTTGCCAATCCTTCGATTTGTTATAAAATATTATTTTTTGACACTGTAGTACTCGAAATGATTGCAAGAATCATTTATGTTATTCCCCCCCTTTATAGTTGGATTTCCCCTTTCAATGAAACAATTTCAATTATGTTTTGTCACTGGAAAAACTGCTGTTCGAATATCGCATCATTTCGACCCTAATATTCCTTTTTTCTTGTTTAATTACCGAAAGAGAGAAACGTGAAGATCACCTGAACAAGGTTACATACAAAAGTATAGAATCCAAAAGTTACTCGAAAGAGAAAAAGGAAGGGACACAAAATAAAGAGCAAAAGCGAAGTCCAATCTCCCAAGCTCATTCAGATTCTAACATGTCAAGCCTATTCTCTTACCCTATAAACAATGGATACAAAAGCAGCTCAAACACAGAAGATGGTCATGAATTTGATCAACTAGAGTCTTCCGATTCACTGTTTTCAATCTCGGTAAATTCCAAAAAACAATCGGAACCAGGCGAGAAAGAAGTAAACAGTCCGATGAAAATCAGGGAATGGCCTGAAAAAGAAAAGAAAACAATTCAGTCCAATCAGAGTAGATTGAACCCCATTGGGAAATCAACACGATTGGACACAGAAAGTTTGGACAAGTTAGTTAAGATGGATAATCAAGAAGCGAAAGAGAATGTAGAAGAGGGTCAAGAAAATAACATAACCTTTAGTAGTGAAGACACCAATCTCAAGCGAATATTAAATTTATCAGAGGCAGAAAAGGAAACCAAAATTATCAGGTCGTATCATCATGCAAAAAGCAATTCTATTGCAATACCGATTAGTTGTCTTTCTCAATCAGATGTTGGTAAATTGGAAGAATTGATTCTGTGGGATGAACAAGAAGATAAAGAGAATATCAAGTCTGAGCAAGAAATAATCAACCAAAAATCAAAATTTTCAGAGGAAAACAAAATTATCGGTTCAAACTGTACTGTGAAAACCATTTCTCTGTTGAATTCAATTGAGAATCTTGTTCAACTGAATATTGGTGAATCGAGGAGATTTGTTTTACCTAATTTCCAAGAAGAGAAAGAGAAACTCATTGCCAAAAACAGTTCCAGATTTTCGGAAACAAGTGTGAAAGAGATTCTAGTTGATACAAGCCTATCTAGCTGGTTGGTTAGATCTGAGAGAGAAAGCGATAGTCCTAAGTCAGTAAAGAATTCACCCGATAGAGAAAATAATCCACTGGGACGGTATACTGATGATAATACTTTAGATGAGAAAGAATTGCCAATTGTTAGTACTATCGGAAGTTTTTTGGAGTCTACCTCGACGCCACCACAAGCAGGAACCCTGGGGTAAACTTTCTTAGTTGCCTTTTTCTTTAATCTTTTGCCGTTTTATGTTATGATTTGTTTGGTAATTTCAGGGAGATTCATGAATGTGGGAATATTCTCAAGAGATAATCTACAACTCTATACAGGATAATAACTACATTTTAGGGGACATTTTTCATAATACATTTTGTGCACCATCTTGATTCATGATGACTTGGTATAATGGAAACTTTGAACTATAGCACTATTGTAGTCTCATTAGAGATCTTGTTGCGGAAATGGGACTGATTTAATCATATTGTGCAGGTCAAAGCGCGTGAAGAGGGATTATTAAATATTGTGCAGATCAAGCTCAAATCTTCTCGCTCTAGATATGTCATGTTGGATCTGTCCGTGCCGTATCTGTTTTTTGTTATAGTGTAAAGGTTCAGAATGCTAAACAAATAATTATATTCCTTTTGTTATTTCTAATTTTGTTCTGCAGTAGGATTTAGTTTGGAATTGCACTAACAATCCTTATCTCGTGGACCTCACAACCGATATGTTTGGTTATATATTAAAGGTCCGGATTATCTATCTAGTTCATTCATCAAATGACCCAAAAATGGTGTAATTACAGTGCAATAGGGTGTTGGAATTAGTAATTTCAATACTGTATTTGAAAGAGTAATTTTGTACTCCCAAGACTAATAATTTCCCAAGTAAGTTACACATAACACACTTGGCTCTAAACCTTTGACATTCATCAAAGATGAAACAATAACATTATAATTATAGGTGGCATTTTAATATATACATAAAAAAGTACTCGGGAAAGTTACTTGAAAACGCAGTGTATAGCTCAACTATTTTTGGAACATTGGCATGCTAACTCGACTTGAGTCAACTATGTTACTGGATGATTCATAAGCAACACTATCTATGTATCATGAATGCTCATCCATTGTTTCTGGCACTTAAGTAAACAGCCATCGTTTATACTTTATCCAGAGGAAACAATATAGCTAAGGAGCATATAAGCGATTTTATTTAAAACGATTATAGAAAAGTAAAGATATAAGATAACAAAACAGAGGATAAAGTAAAAACTGATTATGCAAGACTGATGACAACAGATGAGCAGTCAGAAGATAACTGGTTAGCAAGTAAGGCTTGTTTGATTTCAATTCTAGACTCAAACTGTATTTGCTTTTTGGGAAATTTTGAGGCCGGTATAGGTTTAAAAACTAATTTAAGATAATATAGGCCACACGGAACAGGCTATTTAAGGAATAGGCCAGATAACTACAACCTAGGCGTGTGAGTTGGGGACATGGGTGGAGATCAAAGAACAAGCTGGTCCAGTGCCTTTTTACACCTAAGACAGGCAAACGATACTTTCGGCGCTTTTTTCAGTTTGATCGGATAATTTTTTAACAAAGCATACACAAAAGAGAGATTCCATCGAAAAATTAAAGTCTCCCAGAACATCATATTGAAACAAAACATTGCGTTATACATACCGCACAACAAAAACATTAAAGTTGTTGATTCTTAATTATTTTATCGCATTTAAGTTCATTTATAAGCTCTTTTCTTAATTGTAATAATAAATTTTAAGAACATAATTTGTTTTCCCAAGGTCCTAAAAGGCGGTAATCATAATTAATCAAAAGTCTCTGATACACTGTTTTTTGGATATCTTGATGTTTAATAATGATAAATTGTTTGGACCAGCCATGCCACTCATTTAAAAAAATTGTAATTTTCTTGAACTTTTTATGTCACAAATTTTAAAAACCAGTGGACATTCTTATGAGTATTCAAAATGTTGTAAAATGTAATAAAACTAAGGTGCCGTTTGTGAACCGTCTGGGAAAGTATTGTTAAAAACACGACTTCTCTAAGGCACTTTTGAAAAAAAAAAAAGCGTATGTTGAAAAAGTGATTTTGATTTTTATAAGTTATGTTTGTGTTTGGTATGTATAAGTTTGAAATGACTTAATAGCTCAATAATTGATACACAACGAAAAAAACACAAAACCCGATACTAGTAAGTTCAAGATCACTTGAAAACCCATATAATTAAAAACATTTATAAAATTAAAAACATCGATAAAAGTATTAATTCTAATTAAATATGCAAAAACAACATACTATGAACAAGAATTTTAATTTAAAGAAACTTCTTGAACGATTATTTCATGATGCAAGAATAGAATTCGTAATTGCAATCCGAATAATACCCATTTTATTTGTTCAGCGATATTAGGAGTTTATTCACCACTTTCAGATTCATCTTCTGAATTAAAGTTTTCTCTGTCTTCATTGTAACTTTTGAATTCCGAATCAAAGTTTGCCTCTACATATACGTGCGTATTGTGTTTGTTCAAACAAACAGTGAGAGTGCGGAGAATAGTACCATAGCTTGAAACATGACCCTCTCTTGGTTATCGTCATTGTCGCCTCTTTCATCTTCAGTAGGAAGCCTCTGTAAGACAAAATTACTCATTAGAAGGTTAAACAAAATTACAAAATAATAATTGACGGGAATGTAAACAAGAAAGGACCCTGCGAATAAAAATAAGGTTACCTTGCGAACTAGTTGATTCACCGCAGTTCATACGCTTTTGGCCTTCTTCCCAATGTTCAGTGGGGGTCTCGCTCGTTATTTTATGGTTCAATCCATAGCCAGTGGCGGAGCCATAAAGTTAAACCACTAGCTCAAAATATTGACAAAATTAAAAAAGTTAAAATTAAAAAAAAACGAAACCGTAAAAGGTCAAACATTGTTACTTAATTTACAATCGACTCATACGGTCACCCATATCTTGAAAGCGATGTATAATAACATCGTTAGACAAATTTTCAAATATATCATTTTCAGTATAACCTACTAAATCATATAAACAAGAAAAAAATCAATGAAGTTGACTAGTTAAGTAAGTTACAAAGTGAAATAACAATTTTATTCAAAATAAACTAAAATAAGTCAAACAGTAAGTTTACCCAACTTAATTTATAAGTATAAATAACAAGATAGATATTCTGTAAACAACCTACTAAACAACTAACTAATTTAAAAGGCACAATTAATTTATACATGTTCCATTTAGAATTTATCTTAATAAATAACTAACTAAAATTTCCCCAAATTTATGCAGTACCTAGCTTTTTCTAATAAAAAGTTATTAAAAACTACCCTAACTTTTTTAAGTAATTAACAATTGTTAAGCAAAAAAGATAGAATTAATAAAGTACGGTAGATTATTAATTTTGCAAACTAGTTAAGTAGTTAGCATAAAAAAGAAAGATTAGGAAAGAGGGAAAAAACAAATGTGGCTCCAACTTACCTTGTGTTGAAAATAACAGTTATGACTTGTCATCATATAATGGGTTGAGTTTGGGGTTTTTTAGTGTTAAATTCATCACTTATATATAGATATAATTTTGAGTAAAACTCTCTATTTAAATAAAATGCTAATTTCATAATTAACTTAACACTATATGACTATTTTGGTAAATTATATATAAAAGTCAGAGGTTCACCTGATCCCCCCTTCCCAATTGTAGTCCCGGAAGTGTCCATAGCTGAGTTGACATGTTTTGCTTACAAAGCCTTTACAGTGGTTTCAACACTCACATAGCTTTTCTGTCAAATATTTGATATTTTTTAAAAACAATTTTTTGTATAGAATCTTGAAAATTTGGAAAGGCTTGATGTTCATTTAGTCATTTGTATCCATTGTCTGTAAGAATTAATATCTTTCCCATTATCTCAAGAGTCATAAAATTAATTCTAACTCATTATTTTGGTCCATAAACACCCAATAAGTTAAAAGATTAATGATAATGGTAATAAGTGTGTGAGTTAGAAGACTTTAGACATTCTCACATAATGAATGGTTGAGATTGATCCTACCTTGATGGACTGTAGAGATCGAAAGCAAACCAAGAGTCTCGGGTCCTCCTCCTACATATATAAATGACATAATACCATCTCAATTTGTGTAAAAACATACACACACATAAACAACACATAAAGTAGTATAGTGATAGGCTAAGGAGGAGAAATCCAAGTCTTCACCCTGACGATATTTTGGTATCAGAGCATAAACTCAATGAAGTTGACTAGTTAAGTAAGTTACAAAGTGAAATAACAATTTTATTCAAAATAAACTCAAAATTAACTTACATTTGGTATCAGAGCATAAGTTAATATTTTCTCATGATGTTCTATGTAATTTGGTGAACATGAAAATGGATTTCGCAATATATGCATATGAAAACTAAATATAATGCATATTAGGTTGGTTCTTTTCCTTTACTAATGATTATTTAAGGGTTTACAAATTACGAGTAGTGATTATTTAAGGGTTTACAAATTACGAGAGAATTGAAGGTTTAATAATGTTTTAATACTTCATCGTACATGCATATCTTACCACTGAATTCTCATTTACATGAAATGTGACATACCGCAGGTATTAAAAACATAATTTGTGAATTTGTTAGTTTTCTGAAAGTTTTTAAGGCATTCAATTTCTTAATAAGTTTGTGTCATTTGAGTTTCATTTAGCGAACTAGCTAGAAACCTAAGCAAAGTTTGTCGAGAAATAAAATTAGAAACTCATGTGAATGTACAAGTTTGTCTTTGTAATGTTTGAAAGTCAAAACATTGTAATTAATTCTTATGGAACTTTATATGTCAATGTTAGAGAGTTCTACATGCACTTACATATTTCAAAGTGAAATTTCATACTTAGTAAATACGGACCATGACTTATGATGTAATTATTTCGACCTACTATGAGTTTGTTACTTCCTTGTACATAAGAATACACAATTGTTAATTGAAAAGGTATAAAATAATAAGTTGTATATGTGTATATTTGCATCATGTTAGCCATATTAATTATTGTAACATCCCAATTTTTAATGACTATTTTAAATGTGTAAACATATTAAACTTGAAGATGAATGGAGCTTAACTTTTATTTTATTGTCCATGATTACCCTTTTATGTCATAATAATTAGCCCGTTACGTATGATTTCATGGTGACTTATGGATTTCACTGTGACTTATGGTTTCATTACGAGTAATGGGTTTATGAAAGTTATTTTTTTTTTAATTCTCATTCATCATATTAGTCTCTAGTTGATATGAACGGACATAAAAGCATACTTTACGAGACTACACAATAAGTTGTATCATTAAATTCTTTTAATTCCTATTATGAGCATGTTTAGTATGACATTTAATTGGATAATGAAAGTTACTACATACAAATGGTTATCTCCCCATGTAGTAAATTATAATATCTTATTGTTATATTTTATTCATTCTCAATAAGAATTGCTTAGTTGTCGAATAGTTTTTTATTTATTTATAAGAAATGTTAATTGTAATCCTCATCACCGGTAACTTTATTATATGAACATGTAAGATAAACTATTAATACTACAATTATGTAAATGTAGTTGAAAGTTTGCAAACAAGTTTATACTCACATTAAGGTTGGAAAATTATAAATCTTTCCCGAATAGGCTCACCTAGTATGATGCGATGGCAAGGAAAGACTTCGGTTGATACTTGGTATCTTAATGAGGTCGGTTTTTAAGCAACTTTTGATGCACCAACCCTCACCCTCTCTTACATGGTCTATTATGTTAGAGCTACCGAAAGGGTTAGAGTATGTAATAATTTTCCCGGTTGTGTTTCTATACTTATGTTCGTCGAATGGGTGTATGTATATCGATATGACATGTGTTAGATAAAATGAATAATACGAATGAATGAATGATGAATATTTAGCCTCTCAATTAATTATATATATAACTCACGATTATGAATGTCAATAAGTCTAATAAAATATGTAGCTTGTTGAAAGGTTGGCCAAAAGTCTAATAGTAACAAGACATTATTTACTAATTATTTTAGCAACTAATTTCTATATATGACTAAAATTAAGGATTTAAATGCGAATTTCCGAGTCATATATTTCATTTAAGAGTACATTGAAATTGCTACTGAAATGCAGTTATGACATGGGTGGAACTCATATTTATAAAATTTATTGTTTCGTATCCTTTTATGTCTAAAGAAAGTTATGAGTTGTATATAAGTTCTTAAATGTATATTAAAACAAAAGAACGTTTTAGTATATTAATTTATGGTTACATGTCATAATGAACATTACTGATAACTGATAAGGATACATGTACATGTGAAAAGTTGTGTGATGTGCATATTACTGTTTGATTAAAACATGACGTGCGTTTTAGTCATTATGTCGCATTTGTACATGAAATTGTCCCTACTATTATTATTTTAAAGCCAAATTTTGACTATATAAAGTTAAGTCAAATTATAAGTTTTGGTAATAGATAATAAGCTAAATCATATATATAGCATTCATATTATGTGAAATTTTGTTTACCCACATGCACAAAATTTTAACCGATGAATGTTAAATAATCGTTGGTGTATGCGTAACTATCAAGTATGGTTATTGATGCTCTAATATCATTATTCATATTATTGTTTGATTAAAAATCAATATTGGTTTTGATTAAATCTAATGAATATTTAGCTTAACCGCTACACCTAATAACATTGAACTGATAATCATATTATTCGATTAAAACTAAATGTATGTTTTAATCTATATTTTTAATGAGTATTAGTGATAATGAATATTTTGCATCAACATCATATGTCCAGACTTTGGTTGCCTACAGGTACAAAGTCTTGGAGACGAATGTTTGATCATTAGTGTATTAATTATGGTTGTTAAAATATGTTTCGTCCAGTATTGCTATAAGGCGGGATGCATATAAAAACTGATTTTATGTATTTTGTTTTTGGTTGCCCACAGGTCCAAAAATATTATGATACTAATAACTATTGGATTTTTATCATTGTTTAATTATTCTTTATAACTTGGTTGCCCACATGTCCGATTATTTTGACTAAATAAACATTATGAATGATTTATCGTTTAACATTAATATGAAAAATATAGGATATCCACAGATACAATATTTTTCCTAGTTAAACAAATATTATGGACGAATTTAAATTTAACATTAAGAATAAAAATATAGCTCAAATAAAGATGCCATATTTTTGTAGTTAAATTTTCAAAATGGTCCATTTTATTGACTTATTCCATTAGTTATAAATTGTCTTGCAAAATGATATGCTTGATTTAAATGTGTTGTTAAAATAAAAGTTATTCTATATGTAAAGAGGTTGGTGTTAAGTTTTACCAATTTAATATGGTTCTTGGTGTGTATTGTAAAGTTGAATTTGGATATCCACATATAACAAATTTACTTGATGAAAGTATACCATCAATTAACTTAATAAATAAGAGTAGAAAAGAATGAAAACGTTATATAGTATTACATGATGATTTCTCTGTAAGAAAACAGTGATTGTTTAATGTTTTTAAAGGAGAAATATGTTAATACTAGTTGAGACATTCTTTTAATATGATTAAACTCATTAAATCTCAAAGTCCAAATTCGTGAGCTTTTACTAAATTCTTGTCTTATTGTTCATATTTTATTTATAGGTCGCATATTAGTTTGCTAGTAAACAAAATGTTTTTAGTTGAAACTAATTTTATGTTGTTAGATCTAATAGAAATTTAACGTTTTCAATCACATTATGTGCATGTAGATTCATACTTTCCAATAATTATAGTTGATGAAATTTTATCGATATTTTATTAAACAAAAGGAGTTTTGGTTATCGATAAAGTTACGGGATCATTAGTGGGAGAATTATATTATTCAGAACACCCACTATAAATGTTTTTCCTAACTCTCGTTAAAGAATTAATATATAATTACACCCACATCAAGTTATATGTTATTTACCATAATAATTAAAGTAATGGTTAAACAAGTGGGAGATAATTATTCGTTTCACTATTAATGTATTATTTAACCATATGCTTTTATAATAGGGGTAAGATCAATGGTAGTAGTTAATATATTTTTTTTAAATTAGCTAATTGTTAAGATTTACTTGAACTATCATTTTCTTTGAATTCAAATAAAAACGTGTAAGTTATTTTGTTATCATAACTTATTATTTTGAAGTAACCACTAGATTAGTGGGAGTAAACGTTGTTATAACCATTATCATTTTGTTTTTGTAACCTATTATTTTACTAATGGTTATATTCATGTAAGTAACTTATTAGACCCATAATGAATTGTAAAATGGTTTTCAAAGGGTTTCTAAATGATAAAAGGTTTTAAAAGAGTTTTACAACTGATTAATAGTATTGTAAACTGATTCTTGTGTGTTTGAACTATTAGTTGTACTTAAAATACATATTATTGTAGGCAACGCTCAAATAATCATTATTTATAGTGGATTAACTTTTAGATAATATTAAAGATGCCTAATTTATGTTTTATGTTTGTAAGAATATACAGATTTTATGCTCACGTATCATTGATGTGATACATAGAAATACATTGATCAAATTTATGTCTTACTGCTCAATAAATGTATGGAGAAATTATAAGTTACATTTTTCAATAAAATATTGTGCAATTTATGTGTTATTGCTTAATATAAGATTGGAGCAATTATATGACATAAGTGATTGAATGTATTATCACATGTATCATCAAGAAAAGTTATATAATTCTTTGAGTACAAAACTCATAATAATAGTTGCAAATTAATTTCAGGAGTTAGATTATGTCGAGCTTATGACCGAGTCGCTGAAAATGAATGTTTGTAATTATTCTTGATAACTGGCATTCAAATGGTGTTGAGTTCACATAATGTAAATGTTAAGCTTTCGAGACTAATTTTAGAAACAATACTATCAATAATCGCATAATGATCATATATACCTTAACGATATCTACACAAGACAATTAAGATTTTGTTAACATCACGTGTCTTGATTGTAGATAATTATATGGTATTACATAATGATGGTTGTTTATTTGATAGGTAGAGATCTCATTTCTTATTGTTTCTTTTGTTCCTATTGTCCTATTAAGTACGTACAAAAATGAATAGTTATGGACGTTTAATGGAACCGTCTTTTCTTAAAACATTATTGGACCATTAAGATTACTCACTTTATAGACTTTGTTGAATATTTTTTTTTTGTCGTAATACATGGAAGGAAACATGCTCTCAAGTAGTGTGCAACCGCCATGACTCTCATTAACAATTTATTTCATAAAGTATGTCATTAATTTATTACGCGCTTATGTTTTCTTATAGATTGTTAAATGGACCAAGTGAGAGACTGTAAGAATTAATATCTTTCCCATTATCTCAAGAGTCATGAAATTAATTCTAACTCATTATTTTGGTCAATAAACACCCAATAAGTTAAAAGATTAATGATAATGGTAATAAGTGTGTGAGTTAGAAGACTTTAGACATTCTCACATAATGAATGGTTGAGATTGATCCTACCTTGATGGACGGTAGAGATTGAAAGAAAACC
Source organism: Primula vulgaris (assembly GCA_963920805.1). NCBI lineage: Eukaryota > Viridiplantae > Streptophyta > Magnoliopsida > Ericales > Primulaceae > Primula > Primula vulgaris. Next base: position 10,838,877 of record OY987220.1, on the reverse strand, counting down.
AAGAGTCTCGGGTCCTCCTCCTACCTATATAAAGGACACAATACCATCTCAATTTGTGTAAAAACATACATACATAAACAGCACATAAAGTAGTGTAGCGATAGGCTAAGGAGGATAAATCCAAGTCTCCACCCTGACGATCTACCTCTGTCATCTAAACTCAACTATCATCCTCCGTTTAAGTACCAAGCACATCGTTACTCCTCATAGTTTAAGGTATGTGTTTCGGCATACCATCGATATGTTATAATATGTATGATCATCATGTAGAAAAGATTCTAAATGGTTATGTTAATAATGTGTATAGCATAATATATGAGTTGTAATTAACTTACATTGTCTAGATAAGAAAGAAAGAGGAAAAAAGTATTAGAATTTAACCGTGTTTTACGATGGCTATGCTCTTGCATGATAATTACACTCATTATTCCTATTTTTTAAAATGACTCCAACTGTATTTAAACTTTCCAAAAATGACTTATACTGTTTTTCAAATGATTTAAATATGACTCGGACTATTTTTAAAATGACTCAAACTATTTTTAAAATTACTTAAAATGACTCAGACTGTTTTTAAAATAACTCATAATATTTTTAAAATGACTCAGACTGTTTTTAAAATAACTCAGACTGTTTTTAAAATTACTTATATTGTTTCTAAATTACTCAGACTGTTTTGAAAATAACTCACACTATTTTTAAAATTACTTATATTGTTTCTAAATTACTCAGACTATTTTTAAAATGACTGAAAATGACTCTGACTATTTTTAAAATGATTGAAAATGACTAAGACTATTTTTAAAATGACTGAAAAAGATTCATATTATTTTTAAAATGATTTAAAATTACCCAATCTATTTTTAAAATTATTCAAATTATTTTTAAAATTACTCAGACTGTTTTAAAAATGACTTAAAACGACTCAGACTGTTTTAAAAATGACTTAAAACGGCTCAGGCTGTTTTTTTAAATGATTCAAAATGTTTTTAAAATGACTTAAAACGACTCGGACTATTTTTATAATGACTTTAAACGACTCAGGCTGTTTTTAAAAGAAATTAAAATGACTCAAATTTTTTTTTAAAATTACACAGATTGTTTTTAAAATAACTGAAAATGACTCATACTGTTTTTAAAATTACTCAGACTATTTTTAAAATGACTTAAAATGACTCAGACTATTTTTAAAATGACTTAAAACGACTCAAATTGTTTTTAAAATTACTCAGACTGTTTTTAAAATGACTTAAAACGACTCATACTATTTTTAAAATGACTCGTACTGTTTTTAAAATGACTCATACTGTTTTTAAAATGACTTAAAACGACTCAAATTGTTTTTAAATGAATTAAAACGCCTCGGATTGTTTTTCAAATGACTTAAAACGACTCCGACTGTTTTTAAAATAACTTAAAATGACTCAGACTGTTTTTAAAATGACTTAAAATGACTCAGACTATTTTTAAAATGACTCAGAGACTGTTTTTAATATGAATTAAGACGACTCAGACTGTTTTTTTGTTGTGTTCTTGAATTTTTGTTGATTTTAGATTTTTTTGGATTTTTTTCTTATTTTTTACATTTTTATTGGTTAGTTAGGGGAAATAGACCAATACTTAATTAGTTTTAGTTTAATGGAGCAATCCTTAATTAAGTTGTACATAAGATGCCAATCCAAAATTTACCCAAAAATAATCTTTTAATGGATAGGCGCATGCTATATCTAAGATAACTATTTTCTCTCTTCACCCACGTTGGCAACACCGACGCCTATATTTGTGCATATTTTCTATCATAATTTTTAGAATATCTATAATAGTGTTGTTATATTTATTGTTAAATAAAATAGTTAGCAGACAATGCATTTTTCTGACTTCATTATCTATGTTAAATCAGGTGTTATATTTATAGATTTTAAAAAAGTTGTTAAAAATAACAATGTTTTTAATGTTATTAATTGATTATGTGGCAAAATACCATTAATCACAACGTGAACTCTATTTCAAATACTCCTATTTTAGTGGGGGTCTACAAAATAACTAATTAATGAGATTTCAATTAATAATTAATTTTAGAATAAATTAACAAAATATACTATTTTTGAAACTAAATTAACAGAAAATATACCTAAAAATTTCTAATTAACAAAAACATAATAAAAAATTCATACCTTAATTTGTATATTTCATACCCTTATTCCAAAAGTTCATAACTTGATTTGTATTTTTTCATACATTTATTTCAAAAGTTCATACCCTTATTCCAAAAGTTCGTACCCTTATTTCAAAAGTTCATACCCTAATTTGTATATTTTCATACCCTTATTTCAAAAGTTCATACCCTTATTTCAAAATTTCATAGCCTAATTCGTAAAGTTCACCTTTATTTTTAAAGTTCATACCCCAAATTTACAAAATTCATATTGTAATTTACATAATTCATATTCATAATTTTCAACTTCATACACTTAAGTCACAGAATTCATACACTTATTTTTCAACCTTATACACTTGTTAACAAATTCAACATTTACCCGTCATTCGATTTCGAACTACCACGTCATCGTTGTCGGATTCTCCTTTCACGACCGCATCTTCGTCGGCATCAACCTTGAGTTTTCGACCTCGCTCTACACACTCGTCGTCCACTCCGACGGATGTCTCCATTTTAGTTTTCACCGAATAGAGAGTGAGGAGAGAGAGAGAGTTAGGAAGAGAGAAAGATCAGAAATAGAGAGGGAGGAGGAGAGAGAGATCGAAAAGAGGGGGATGAGGAGAGAGAGGGAGGAAAGAGAGAGGATGAAGGAGTAGAAGAGAAAGATTGGAGAGATGGAGAAGACAGAGGAGAGAAAGATCGGAAGAAGATAGGAAGGAGTAGAGATTGGAGAGAGGGAGAAGGATGACCAGAGATAGATTAGAGAGAGAGAGAGTGAGAGGAGAAGAGAGATATGAAAGAGATCAGGAGCGATGAATGAAGTTTTTGTTGGTTTCCGTGTACGAAATAACAATTAACAATAATTAAAGGACTAAACAAGAATAAACAAAAACCAGTGTAATCTTTATTAATTTTGAAACTGATACAGAAATTAATGATTACAACATGTAGGTACTGAAACGTAAATAAAGCAACGTTATCAGATTATTATTAATTAATAATCTGATGTATTGAATTGCAATAAATAGAAACTGCCGGACTGGAAAGTGTAAACTTAACAGCCGGACTGTTTTGTTTGAAATTAAAATTACAGGACTGAATTGAAACTATTATAATTACAGAATTAAATTACAGAATAGTAATTACAGCAAAAAACAGAACTTTAAAGAAATTACAGAAAAGTACAAACAGAATATAAAAGCTACAGCTAAGGACAGCAATGTAAAATACTGAAATTAAAATTACAGAAAAGTAAATTGCGTAATTGAAATGACAGAATTGTAAATGGACAGAATTAAAAAATGGACAGAATTGAAAACAAAATAAGACGAGGCTACTGTTAACAGTATGCCCTTAACCGATATTCGCCCAACCACCTTAAGGTTTCTGGTTGTGTTGGCGCTTCGATCCCAAGGTACAACGTCTCGGATGACTCGCCGGAAACTGGCGACGAGTCAAGGTCGAGCTGTTGGTGGGTGGTTCTCTCTGTTTCTAAAATGTAATGCTACTGTTTGGAGAGATGATATATGCTACTGGTATTTGATTTCAGAATGTTATGTGTGTATTTGACACGAAATTCGAAACTGCAGTATTAACTTTGCAATGAAATCACATTTATTGCAACAGTTACAGCTTTGCTGGAAGCTTTTCCCGAACAGGCGCACTTTTCCGAACAGGCACGCTTTTCCCGAACAGGCGCACTTTTTCCCTTGAGTTAAAAACCCGTCGAGCAAGCCCGCCCGTCGAGCAAGCCCGCCCGTGGTACACAATACACACATGTGTATGTGGACACACTACTTTATATCCACATGGGATACCTTTGTATATATATTGTAAAAATCACTCATGATTTTCCAATGTGGGATAACCCTCATGGGTTAAATCCCATTTCTTTTCTCATTTTCCAGCATTGGCTTTATTGCCTCTTTCGAGTACCAACCTTCGAGTCCAATTATCATTCACACCCTTCCTCCGAATGGGTCATGCGATATACCGTTGCGAAGCTCGTCACACGAGCTACTCAAACGCATAGAGTATGACCTCGGAAAAACTGAGGAGTCGCATTAAAAATTGACTCAAAGATGGTCCCTGACCACTTGGAACAAATATGTTTAAATTACATATTTTCCAACTTTTTTCCAACAGTTTTTGTTTTTTATTAATTATTAATGCAAGCTATATTTTTGATAATTTAATTTTTGAGGGTATATTTTTTTTTAATATAATAGTGTATGATATGTTTATGTTAATTCTTCCCTAATTTTAATTAAAATTAGATAATTTTGTTAAGTTAATACACTAATGTGAAAGTTAAATTTAAGTTACACATGCGTCATTTAACATGCAATTAAATGATGATATACCAAAGTTAATATTATTAAAATTAACAAAAGTATAGTAGATGATTTTAATTACTCTTTTGATCAAATTAATAAGAAAACCACCAAAATACTGAAAATTTTAAATTTTAACATTTTAGTCGGTGGTACGTAGGTCTTCTATAATTTTGTATCAAGTATATTATAATAAGATATTAATTTTTGCAAGTTCAGTAATTTGTAAGATTAATATCACCACATTAGAAAATTCAATTTATTATATCGAAAAATAGTAGCTAAACACAATTAAACATTAACAAAAATATTAAACACACACACACACAACTACAAATATATATGTATAAACTTTTTTCTAATTTATGTAATAGTTTTAGTTTTTAATTACGCGATCTCATCAACCTTGAAATTTATATTTAAACATTGATTTAAAACGATATGTATAAAGAGATTTGTGTTTATATATATTTGATTGAAAAATTAAAGAGAAAATTAATAGAAATATATTTGTAATTGATTCTTTATCATAATTGAACTAATTAAAATACGATACGTGGAAGGTAAGTAGGAAAAAAAATTATCCATAATTCTTTTTCATGATTGTCCATTCCCTAATATGTCAATAATGTATAACCATGCATGGATAAAAAATTGCACAAAATAGCATTTAAATTGTTGTTTTAAGAAACATGTATGTGCTAAATATTAAACAAGAAAACCCAAATCCGTGTTTCTAATTATTAATTAAGTTCATAGCATCGTAGTAAACAGGAATCCTCATTAATATTATGTGGCTTTTGTTAGACAAGGAATATATGCTGGTGAAACAAACATGACTGAAGAAAATAACCAAGTCAACATGCTCTCTTTCTATATGCTAGTAAGAAATTAGATAATATAAATACTTGTATTTTTTGTTTAAATAAAAAATAATTTTTCTATCGGTATCGAAAAGTACCGGAACCGTACCCATGCCAACTTGGTCAAAGTAGAAAAAACTCTACGGTATACATCATTTGCACTTAAATGAAATCCCGTTGAGTTCTCTTTAGTATTAGTTCAAAGGCAACAAAACAAAACAGAAAAATGCACTCATGTATAATATTCACATAATAAACATCATTTGATTGAAAAGAAGAGAGATCCCAGCTGCTATCGAAACCCATAGAGCCAAACATGAATAACGTCCTCTTCAAAATAAAATAAAAAACAATACACTAAATAAAAATGTGCCACTTGCCGAAGAAGATTGGTATCGCTATCGGTCTAAAGTCCCAAAGCAGCAGCTAATGTTTTCATCTCATAGAAATCTTTTGGCATGAGACTACCTTTCGGTGACAACCTATGCATCAACTTGACAATCGCATCACAGCCAGCTTCCGATAAATTATGATCCGACTTAAGATTCATTATTTTAGTTACAACAGATAACACAGTGAGACCACAACCAGGGTACAGTGGAGTGTTTTTCATTTTATCATAAAATCTTTGTGCATTAGTATTCGGTGGTTTTTGATCACATGTTGGAGTTTCGAACGTAAGACCAGATGCATCCATCACCATTGTACTCTGAAAGGATCATGTGCAAAAATGAAATAACATAAATCACATAAACTATATACAGGCACATTGACTCCTGAGAAGATGAAATGACAAAAAAAGATGCATAAAAAATTATTTCTTCTTATATACAACTAGTACAAATCTAAGAAAACAATTGTCTAAATATTGCGACAAAAGACTTGAAACAAAACAAGGATGAAATATAATTTAGTTTAAAATTTTGCATATTGATTAATTTTTTTTATGATGAATCTGACAAATCAACGGCTCACGTTAATAGAACAGAAATTTGAGAAGTTAAAACAGCATTAATACGGATAATTGCAGATCAGTACATCATTAGGAAATAGCTTAACTCTAACAAAATGAAGACAGACTTATAATCTATCATATAAAAAATTGTCTGCATTGTGCAGTATCATTTGTTTCTAAATTCTGCATATTAATTAACTATTATCAACTTAAATATGAATCTAACAAATCAACTGCTCAATGCTCACGTTATTTAGAACAGAAATTTGACAAAATAAAACAACATTGACTTAGAGATCTGCACATCAGTACATAATTAAGAATTCTACATTCATTAGTTGGTGAATGAACTGTTTACTATCTTGTATTTTATAAAAAAATCAATTTTCTCTTATCTATTCTACTTTGTTTATTTTAGTAGCCATGTACAATATCAATCCATTCAATTTTGTACTTCATCCGTCAATTACTTTACAAAATGGACGACACTTGCCTGCACGTGACTAAATTATCTTAACGTCTTTTAACGACAAGTATATTTTGGTCATTTGTAACATAGGTCCAATAAAAAAAAATAAAAAAAAATAAATACAAGGGACAGAATAATACATTTTTCTATTTCCAGTTCATCCCAGCTCTTACCAAACATAAACCTAACTCATAAAACCAACAAAAGTTAGTCACGTGCAGGCATGTGTCATCCATTTTGTGAAAAAATTGACGGATGAGGTACAAAATTGAATGGATTGATATTGTACAGGGTCCTAAAATAAACAAAGTAGAATAGAGAGAAGAAAATTAAATTTTTGATAAAATAGAGGGTAGTAAACGGTTCATGCCCCTTCATTAGTTCAACAAGATGATAGATCTAATCTAACTTCTAAGAGATTAAGATAACAGACAGCGGCTAAAAACATGGAATTTCACGAGGCAGACGTGAATCACAAGGGATGTTTGCTGCCTTGCCTATTATTGGCTATTGGCAAGGTTCCCGTATATTCTTATAAAAATATTAATTCAGAAATAATTTAGAAAAAAAAAATTATTCATTAAATAAAACATAAACATTTTCCAACTATAGGCTTTAGATTCATGAACAGTTTTTCAAATCATAAAAAAATTATTTTCCAATTCATAAAATAAAATAGTTGTTAAAATTATTTTGCCTTATGCAATATCATTTTCAGTCAATCATTGTATTTTTATGGAAATAAATATTGTAATTTTCTAGTCTTTAATATACATTAAACAAATAATATAGAGTTGTTCTCAACCTCTTTTCCAATAAATGTTTTGTAGCCCGTCAATATTTTTCAAACGGGAAGGAAATGATATTGAATTATTGAAACACCATTCAAATTGTATTTTAGCGAATTTCATGTGAAATTTTCAAATAATCTTTAGTTTATCACTATAGATCAATCTCCTCTATCTCATAAATTATGAACTTAGGCATAGTTTTATAGTCAAAAAATATAAAATAAATTAAAGGGTTAGTTAGCATGAAATAAATTATGAACTTAGGCATAGTTTTATAGTCAACAAATATAAAATAAATTAAAGGGTTAGTTAGCATGAAAAAGAAACCCTAGAATCTTAAAACGTGAAGATAAAGAAATCTCTTTCTGATGACATGTCAGATATTGATCTATTCTTATATATACACTAATTACATTATCATAAATTAATGTGATATCAAACGTGAGAGAGAGGAAAAAGAGTACGTACAGACCTCAAATTAGTGTGAGATGAAAAGGAAGTGTGTATTGACACACAATTTAGTGATATCTGTTTATGAGTTGGTTAATAAGGATGAAATTAAGTAATGGAGTTGAATACTAGAAGATTGCTATCAAATCCTAACAATGTTTATCCATGTTTTTTGAAAGTATTGAAACTAGATAATGCTATTAAATTTAGGGTTAATTCATGTTTTCTGTACCAAACTATCGCCTTTTAACAATTTGCATACTCAACTAATATTTTTAACAATTTACATACTAAATTAACAGAAATCGATCAATAACCATACTATTGGTGACATGTCAGCAATTAAACACACAGTTGGCAAAAAACTGCTTACGTGGACTTATCAATATTACACGGCAGCAATTAAACAAACATTAATTCATGTTTTCTGTACCAAACTATCGCCTTTTAACAATTTGCATACTCAACTACTTTTTTAACAATTTACATACTAAATTAACAACAATTGATCAATAATCATACTCTGGGTGACTGTCAGCAATTAAAAAAACAGTTGGCAAAAAACTGCTTAGGACTTATCAATATTACACGGCAGCAATTAAGCAAACATGTGTCTATTAACCCAAAACATTCTCTCTCTATACGTATAACTCTGTCTATACGTATAACTCTGTCTATTAAGCAACAATTACTCAAATAATTAATTTTTAAACATGAGTTGGTTGCTTCGTCATGGGACAGACCCTCCAAAATACGGTAAGTCAATGAATTGTGCAATCTATAATTAGTGGTTTTTTAATTATATATTTCTTCATTTTATAATTAGGGTTTTTGTTATCATTTTTTTTTTTTGGATTATTCAGTTTACATTATTCGAGTTTTTAATTATTAGAGATTTTTAATTGTATATTACTTAATTTTATAATTAGGGTTTTTTTATCAATTTATTTAGATAAGTCCACGTAGCAGTTTTTTGCCAACTGTTTTTTTAATTGCTGACATTTCACCCAGAGTATGGTTATTGATCAATTGTTGTTAATTTAGTATGTAAATTGTTAAAAATAGTAGTTGAGTATGCAAATTGTTAAAAGGTGATAGTTTGGTACAGAAAACATGAATTAATGTTTGTTTAATTGCTGTCGTGTAATATTGATAAGACCACGTAAGCAGTTTTTTGCCAACTGTGTGTTTAATTGCTGACATGTCACCAATAGTATGGTTATTGATCGATTTCTGTTAATTTAGTATGTAAATTGTTAAAAATATTAGTTGAGTATGCAAATTGTTAAAAGGCGATAGTTTGGTACAGAAAACATGAATTAACCCTTAAATTTACAATATTTTTAAAATAATTTGAATTTTATTGTATGTTTATAAAAATAAAATATAATAAGTTTAGCTTTTTAAAATAATTTTTTTTGTTAGATTTTTTAGCCTTTTGCTTTTAAAAATGTACATGCGTTTGATATCACTGTTTTTTTTTTTTACCTTTTAAAAATCTAAATTTTAAAGGAACATAACTACAAAGTCTAAAAGCAAAAAAGCCACACATTTTGAAGATTTTGGTGGGTTTCTCGCACCATTTTCAGAATTTAAATGAATATTAATCTTATCTCATCTAAATTTTTATTCATATGTTTGACGTGTTACTTTCTCGTTTCGACATGATATTTTAAAAATTTATCAAAAGAAATATCTTATAAGTCAATTTTGATTGAAAAAGCAAAATTATATTAGCTAATGTCAAATATCAATATGTTGAAAGTTAACATGTTTAAGTTTTTGTGAAACATTCATTATTTTTAAAACATGCTTTTTCCTACAGCTTTTTAACCAGAAAGTTGATGCCAAACTAACAGTTAATAAAAAGAAGATCCCCTCGAAATCGGATGAAACTCACCGACATATGTTGGACAACAAAATTTGATAGATCAAACTTGTTAAGAAAGTTATATAACAATGCATAGGATTAAATGTATTTGCATTATGGTTGTCAAAATAGCTCCATGACTAGTAAACGATTTTACAGTTTCATATTCCTAAACCTTGTTAAAAATAGTAAATATTAACTTTAAACCATAAGAAATACTCATTTACGTTTTACAATGTATGCTAATGAAAAATATTTGTTCATTTTAGCATATGGAGCAAATTATTAAAATAATAATTATTGAATATAATGGTAGGATAAGTACCATTTATAACTTCTATGTGAAAAGTAGAATCTACAATTTTACGATTCCGATTATACGGACCTTAAACCAATCCTAGGTAGAAAAGCTATTTTAAGAGCCTTGCTTTGCATTACAAAATTGAAAAAAAAATAATAAGGTGTCAATGATGGAATTTTAACTCTAAAATGCCGTTTTCAATTAAAAACTTAAACGTCTGATGACTACCCAAATAAAAATGAAGTTCTAAAAAATAGTGTAACAAACGATAAAATTTGGATTTATTAAGGTAAATCCACGTCCACAAATTAATAAGCAACAACCACGGCGCATTCCGCCAACACGTTACATAATGAGCAAGCACTTGTAGAGAGTTTCATGGAAAATGTTGTTAATAATGGATGTCTATCGTCTTAACCCACCGTTCTTAATTAGATAAGTTAGGCTTTCATGATGTGCATCAACGATTTTTTATTGGCAAAACCTTTAGGGTGTGTTTGAAAGCCGAAAAATGATTCGGGAAAAGAAAAGAAAAGAAAATGAAATCATTTTCTAGAGAAGTCATTTTCCAAACCTATGTTTGGCATGTCCAAGAAAATTTCAAGAGAAAGAAAATAAATTCTTAGGAAAGTAGTTTCCTTTGTTTGGCACTCTGGAAAAAGTAGTGTTCAAGAAAATAAAACTAGTACATAATAAATATACAAATTGCCTAATAAAATCCCAAATTGACAACAATCATGAATAATAGGTTAAGGATTACAAATAAAAAGCAACTAAATCTATAAAAGTCTACCTTTTCATATAACTTGTATTTTTTTCTCTTTTGTAATCACTTTTTGGTTTGGTGAGAGAGAGAATAGATGATATATTGAGAGGTGTTAAGAAAAAAATAATAATAACATTACAACTCATCAAAATTTTACCACATCAACTGTATTTGCAAAAAAGGTGTAGTTTTTATTCTGTTCTTATATCATTACTCAAATCTTTAAGGATGGTTAATGAGTTCGTCCGTTTTTCGACTAATTAAACTCTAATTATGCACTACAAAAATCTGAATCCAAACCGAAGGAATTGCAGCAAAGTGGGTTGTCCAACGCTTTACAAATAAAAACAAAGTGTGCACTACCATAGTTTGATCCCTATTGGCTGTCAAAGTGAGGATACTTCCAAATTCAAGAATACATATAGCGTTCGTTTGACATCAACTTTTTCGATCAAAAAGCTGCTTTCAAAAAGCAGTAGAAAAAAATCTTTCTTTAAAAATATGTAATGGTTGTTTGTCAAAAACTTAAAAAAGGTAACTTTCGTCATATTGATGTTTGGAATTAAATAATATGCTTTTTCAATCAAAATTGACTTAAAAGATATATTTTTTTAATAAATTTTTAAAATATCATGTCGAAACGAGTAAATAATACGCCAAACATACGAATAAAATTTTAGTTCATATAAGATCAATATTTATTTAAATTCTGAAAATAGTTGCGAGAAAACTACCAAATCTCCAAAATGTGTGGCATTTTAGCTTTTCTAGTTATATTCCTCCAAAATCAAGATTTTTAAAAGCTAAAAAAAACAATGATATCAAACGCATGTGGCTTTTTAAAAGAAAAAAGCTTAAAAATCAAACAAAAAAAAGTTGATGCCAAACATACACATACTATCAAAATAAACAAAGCAATTAACAATTAGCAATTTGCAATTATGCAATAGGTGTAATACATATTCAGTATACACGCAGTCGACATTAAAAATATGGAAGAAAGAGAATATCAGGAAAAAACATGACACCAATTTGTTTTTACTTGATACTATGACATCGAGTTACAATTATGTCTTTTGTGTTGTGTTTTTTTTTAAATCAGCAACGAAAAACATAGCATATAAGAAATTGGTAACTAACCCAGATAGACAATGAATGTCATAAAGAAAACATCCAAGGTAACAATATGTTCGGACCTACAAACATTTACCAAGACCTCAACCTGGTAATAAATAAAACAGACAATCTAATTTGTATCATGTCTAAACTAGTCTCATCGAATAAAGGACACTATCAGCTCAAGCTCTCTCAAACAGGGTTCATCTAACAAAAACTCGCACTGGAGTTGACCAACCATCAGGCTCATGAAAATCCATGTCTCAACCTCTGTAGCATATATAACCCATAATTAGTCATCCCCGTCTACGATATTCCATCAGGATGGAGCCGTGTCCACACTTTTCAAGCCTATCAAACAGCCCTAACTCTCTAATAGGGATTCATCCAACAAGATTTCTCGCCAAAAATCAAGAAACTATTTGACCAACTAAAAGTCTCATGAAAGATGCATGCCTCAACCTTCATAACATAACTGAAAGGTGGTCTAGCACTCCCTCTTATCCGAGCAAGAAAAAAACAGATAAGAGACCATGTATATGCTAACCAAGCCTATAGAAACTCGAGCCCTCTAAAATAGGTGCCACCCAAACAGGGCATATGCTAAATATCGATCATTAACCACGAGCGTCTTGAAAGAACCAGGTCTAAGCCTCTGTAGCATAATTCGTAGTCGCTCTCGTATCTAACAAAATCCATTAAAGTAAACCCAGTTCACGCTAAACTGAGCCTATGTAAAGTGACCAGGTTTATTCCCAGTATATATGATCGTATGAAAGCACATAACTAAAAAAGACTACCATACTGGTTCATCGACCCATCACCTATAAAATAGAAAGCTAAACTAGGCTCAACTAATCCGACAGTCCACAAATCAGACATTCATATCCAAATGATCTAATAAGCTCCAACATGTAAAACCAGTCCGCGCTAATCCGAGCATATGGATAGCGACTAGGTCTCTCCTATATAGTAATTGTATGAACGCTCATGACTAAAAGAGATCGCCATATAAGTATCAACCCAATAATTATTCCCAAACAAGGCTTAACTAATTAGACCATCTAATACCCATATTACAAATGACCATAAACAAGAATAAACCTGTTTAAAAGTCTAATAATTCAAACAAGCTCACCGTAGTGGATGAGTACCCAATAACATGTAGCGGCTACCAAATGGTGTGTGGTGGCACTGCCATACCCCAAAACCAAACCAAACATCCGTAAAACCTTTCGTCTAGTTTCCCAAGCCCAACACGGCGAGGAGGTGAGGCCCACACTTCGTGAAAGCAGTCAAGAAACAGATCTGAACCTGCTGCGAGCAACGTGGCTCCATACATGTGCGGTATAAATGGAAAAACAAGGTAACAACGAGGCCTATGAAATAATTCATATGACTACTGCAAACAGACCATGTCGTACTCAATGAGGAGAGGCTAGGTAGATGACGGTGGAGAAGGGGAAAAATGAGGATATCCGTCGAGGGAAGGGGAGGACATATCTGGATGAGAGGGAAATGGGGTGCCAGATCTGGACGACGCCAGATCTAGAAGAGTGATGAGAGATGGTCAGCATAAGGAGGAGAAGATAGGTGGGGGAGTGGAGGTGGGCGACGATTCTGGATGAGAGATGGGTGTAGAGGGAGGAGGAGATGGGTGGATCAGTTTGGCCTCCGATAGGTACACGGCTAATAGAAGTGAGGCGGAGGGCGTTGAGCAGAGGAGATTATAGGTGGTCCGTGTGGGTGAGGCATGGGGGCAGAGGCAGTGGCGGCGTTGCGTTTCTCTTTTTTCTCTCTTTGTTTGAACTAGAATCTTGTTTTTTTTTGTTCGTGTTGTTAAATTTCTGATTATAACTTGTTAATTAACTCCCACTCTTTGTTTCGAGTTAGAAAAATTACGATCAAATAGTTGTCCTTGTTCCCGACATAGCTTCTTTGGTTTGGATCATGTATTCTTAACTTACTAAAAAAATGCATTCATTTTTTTCTGAAAGATATTTATCAAAACGATATCAATATAATCGCGCTTATTACAATCTTAAGTTGTGCAAGAGAACAACCACAAACTAATTAATTGTGGGAAAACATGCCTTTACATGGGTGTTCCAAAAGTGCTCAATTACCGACTTTTAAGCGAAAATAATAAGTGGCACTAGGTTTTATACCGTTCTCAATTTATTTGAAAAGGTTGTGCGACAAGTTTCGTAACGTATACACTTGACATAAACGATGAGTCGGTGTGAATGTAAATTGGCTTTAAAGATGGTGCAAAAGTTGTTGCAACTTAGTTGGAGAATTGGGAATACATAGAGTTTTTAATCACACATTGACCAAATTTATGGTTGCAGTCTTCTTAGAGCGTATAAAAGGCCGCCTAACCCCCCACACATCAACATAAGGGAATTACTATGGAATAGTCATGCTATATAACTGGTTCACAACCCGTTAGCATAAAAAGATATCAAATGCATAAAAAAAAAATTGGTTAATATTTAAGTTTAAGGTTGGATTCCATAGGGTTCTATATTTTTATTTGGGTTTTGTGTTGTACAATTTGTTTTTAATTTATGAAATTCTAATTTGTTAAAAATAGAAAAATAAATTAGTTATTGAAAAAAATTATCTAACCATGCATTTTTTAATCTAAAGGTGGTTTAGGTGACTGTTCCATAAACAGTCAAATAAAACGACTGTTCCAAAAAGGCACTCTCAACATAGCATTCACATCTCACTTGCATACATAGCATATTAGAGAGAGAATCGCACCACCAACAGTTCGACATGTGGTTCGGTGCCGTTTCCATACGAGCCACTCTGTGACAGACTTTGTAACTTGAAAACGAAGTCTCCTACACACAGAAAGAGAAAAGTGGTTGGAGAAATATCGTTTAAGGAAAACTGTTTGCAGTTATCTCGTCTTTTTTTTTCTCATTTCAGTCCTATTTAATTACTGCTATTACATTCTAGTATTGTTTACATTCTGCAATTTAATTTTCAGTACTTTTTACATTTCTATATTTATTTCCCAGTCATTCTTATTCTGTAATTTCATTTCGAGTACTGTATTTTCTTTTATTTACAGAAACAGTCCAGCAGTTTAGTAATTATACTATTATGTCTGACAGTTTCATTTAATTGCCAAACAGTCGAGTAATTTAGTTTTTATACTACTTTGTCTGACAGTTTCGGTTAATTACAATTTAGTCCAGCAGTTTAATAATATATATTGAATATGTCTGGAATTTTAATTATTGCAATTTATATTCTATACAAGTCGGAATTTGTAATAGAGTCATATTACTTTCAGTGAAATAAAACTGTTTATTTCCTTTTAACCCTTGTTCTTTTATTTATTGTTTTTCGATACAATAAAAACCAACATTAATCACTGGTTACAAACTCACTTAACTCGAGCTAACCGATCTTGAGTTTGAGCAACTATGTCTTGATTCATCTTTATACCATCATCTTTCACCATTTTGTACCATCGACTATTGTAACGTTTTTTTAATTACATTTTCGTTAATAAAATGGATGGAAAAATAGTATTTGTACGACACATGCCAATTTTGAAGTTGATTCACTATCACGTCTTTAACAACAACGTATGTATTTACCGAAATTCTACATTTCTATCAAAAAATATTTACGTAGAAACATATGAACAAGAAACACATATAATTAATTAAAGTAATTATACCAAATGAAATTAATTATTCTCATTACATAAAAAAGAACTAACATATATGAATATTTGTAGATTAAAATCACATAAAACTATAGTGACTATAGTTAATAACTAGATAGAGAAGATGTCAATGACTTGATTAAACAAATGTCAACTTTGTCCTTTGTCCCATCAAAATCATCTCCCTTAATGACTCCATCCACCTAACTTATCATCTATAAACAACTATATACATCATTCTATTATAAACAACTCCATCTAATTGGGTGAGCTTGTCAAATATTATACATTCATTTACAAGAAAATTGTTGTTTTAATCGATAAGGTGGGTTTTTATTGTGAACGCAACCTTTTCATAAAAAAAATGTAGTTTTATTCAGAGGTGTTTTTTTTTTTTTTAACTTTTGGCTTTTGTCCTTTCATAAAATATGCGTCTTTTTTCTTCAAAATGTCACGTTTTTCATATTAAAAAATGGCTTTTCTTGCTAAAATGGTACTTTTTCATGTGTATGGAGTTCATATTAAAAGTGTAAATAGTTAGGGACACGAGCATATAGTTTACTCTAAAGTGAATTTAGTTGAGTTGAAATTGTACAAAGTTCATTTGAAAGTGTATAAAGCTTGATACAAGAGAATATAGTTTAATAAAAAAATATATATTAAAGTTTAAATCATATACTAGTTCAATTAAAAGGGTACACACATATACATATATATATATACTTAAGCATAATGTGCATATTAAACCGTTTAAAATGCATATAATTTAGTTTAAAGTGCTGGTTGGCCAGATTTAGTATATTGTACATATATTTAAGTTTAAACTGTATTTAGATCGTATGAACGTGTCAGTAGTTTAGTAAAAAAAAAGTTTCAACTCCAGCTGCATCAGACTCTTGAATCTTGTTTCGGGTGGAAACTCTTTTACCATTTTGAGTTTACGGATCTATGTAGTGACTAAACATCAAAGTAATACAATTCTTCAAGACAATTACGTTTGAAGTTTACTTTTTCTTTTTTTTAATTTTCACCAATTTTTTACCAAACACGCAAAAAAGTTAATTTTGTTAAACTTCAAATTCAATTTAAAAAACATTGAAATATGAATAATAAAAGCTTAATTTAACTTCTTACACATGGGTTTTATATAACTCACATTTTGGCAAGGTTATATATATCTGTAAATATTTTTTACCCAACTCCATTTAAATTAGTACATCTGAATGTACTAAAAAAATCAGTACATCTGAACATGTAAAAGTATAAAATAAAATAAAAATAAAAAACTTCACAAGATCTAAAACAAACTTACACACACAGACTAATTTCATAAAGCATCATTAGTTATAAAGTCTTCATGACAAAACATGAAGTTAAAACAATGTACATACCTTGAAAGGAAAATGTGAAACAGTAAACTAAATTTCACAAGGTAATTCCACACAACTTATAACTTAATACCAGAAAATCTGCATTAGTTATGACCATGTCATATCATCTAAAACATAAACATTGAAAACAATTACTTGGCAAAAAAAAAAAACGGTTCCTCATTCCGCCCGATAAAAAATTACTTAACAAACATATTAGACGAAAAATCCACAACTAACCCTAATTTCTCCGATTGCCTCATTCTCAAACATCAACAGCGTGATTTCGGAACAAATACGTCACCTAAACTAGAATTATTTGTAGTCACACAGTTTATAAGCGGTGCACGATGGATGCGGGTCAGATCGACGATCGTGAGGTTCGAACAAATTAGGCGTTGACCGACTTAAAAGAGGGATTCAACTTATTAATATGTTGAAAAAAAGAAGTTCCACATAGTGTTACTCATTGACATTTTTTTAAGTTTAGAAATCGTCTAATTATTTTTTCATTTTACTACACCACCAAATACTTCATCGGTCACGAAATGTATAATGTTAGAGGATGACTTTTTATACAGCAAAATTTCTGAAAAAACGCAATGAGCGTAGATTAAATCTACGTTTTTCACTGTAGACCGTAGATTTAATCTACGGTTTGTACAGAATACATACAAACCGTACATTTAATGTACGGTTTGTATGAAATCTGTACAAACCGTACATTAAAAACAGTATGAACCATTTTAAGTCATTTTAAAAACAGTCTGAACCAAAAACAGTCTGAACCAAAAACAGTCTGAACTTTTTTAAGTCATTTTAAAAACAGTCTTAACCAAAAACAGTCTGAACTTTTTTGTGTCATTTTAAAAACAGTTTGAACTTTTTAAAGTCATTTTAAAAACAGTCTGAACTATTTTAAGTCATTTTAAAAACAGTCTGAACCAAAAACAGTCTGAACCAAAAACAGTCTGAACTTTTTTAAGTCATTTTAAAAACAGTCTTAACCAAAAACAGTCTGAACTTTTTTGTGTCATTTTAAAAACAGTTTGAACTTTTTAAAGTCATTTTAAAAACAGTCTGAACTATTTTAAGTCATTTTAAAAACAGTCTGAACCAAAAACAGTCTGAACCAAAAACAGTCTGAACTTTTTTAAGTCATTTTAAAAACAGTCTGAACCAAAAACAGTCTGAACTTTTTTATGTCATTTTAAAAACAGTCTGAACTTTTTAAAGTCATTTTAAAAACAGTCTGAACTATTTTAAAAATAGTCTGAACTATTTTAAAAATAAGGCATTTACTTTTTTTATTTGAAAAAAACAAAATGCCTTATTTGAAAAAAATATCAACTTATACACTTAAAAAAATATCAACTTATACACTTGAAAAAAATATCAAATTATACACTTGAAAAAAATATCAAATTTTAAAAATAAGGCATTTTTATGTAAAAAAAAAATCATGTTTAATTTGAAAAAAATATTCAGTATTTTAATTTTAATTTTAAATTTTAATTTCAAAAAATCTGTGAAAACACACAGACCGTAGATTAAATCTACGGTCTACAGTGATACACTGTAAACCGTAGATTTAATCTACGGTCTACAGATTTTAACTGTAAACCGTAGATTAAATCTACGGTCTACAGTGTTTCACTGTAGACCGTAGATTTAATCTACAGTCATTGCGTTTTTTCAGAAATTTTGCTGTATAAAAAGTCATCCTCATAATGTTAAGTTATATGACAAATTTCACTTAAAATTAAACAAAAAAATATCAAACAAAAAACTACAAAAAATAGATATTTCAAAAAATAAAAAAATGAATTAAAAAAGAAAAGTGTCTCAAAATGAAAAGATATTAACATGTCTGCGCGTTCATGTGTATTTTACGGCTTCAGAGAAACACAAAAAAGACAAATCGAATCTTTCTTTTTTCCATTTGATACTTTTTTTAAATTTTTTTTATTTATTTCGTTATCTCTCTTTTTCTCTAAATAAAAATACCAAAAGTCTCTTTTTCTATTCATCTCTCAGCCGCCAACAAAGCTCAATCCCCTTTTCACCTCCCTCAGGTTCATTTTTTATTTATTCTCTTTTTTTATTATTACTATTTTTCTGCATTTTTTTTCTGGAGTTAAATCTATGTATCCTTTCTGGGTTTTATTCTGTTGTTAATATTTTATTGTTGGGATTAGTTTTTTTTAGATTTAATGCACTTTTTATTCAATTTTGATGTGATTTTGGGTTTTTGTAATATTTAGTGTCAATTTGGCTATTTAGTTTGTTTATTCTATTAAAAAATGAACCTTTTTTTTGGGAGTTAAATCTATAATCCTTTGTGGGTTATATTGTGTTGGTAATTTTATATTGTTGGAATTAGTTTTTATGAGATTTGATGCACCTTTTGTCCAATTTTGACGTGATTTTGGGTTTTTGTAATATTTAGTGTCAATTTGGCTATTTAGTTCATATATTTTGTTAAAAAAGGTACCTTTTTTAGATTTATTAAATTTGGGCAAAAGTCTTGTGCATTTCTGGCTATGTATTTATTGTGGGTTTTTTTTGGGTTTTTAATTTAATCTTGTGGGTATGATTTTTTGTTGTGATTTGATGCCTTGTTAATTTATTTGACATATTTTTTTTTATTCATATTAGCTTGAATTTCATATCAAAAAGTTTTGATTTGGCTTTTTTGCTTTATATTTTGTTTAATTGGGCATTCCATCATCTTGCCTTTTCCATTATTTTGGAGTAAAGTCCTGTAAAAAATTCTTATATGATTGCTTGATTTTTGTTTTTGTATTATTGAGCTTTCATTCACCTATTTGGTTCGTTTATTTTGTTGAATTGGGCATTTCATAATCTCCCATTTCCTAATATGTTGACTTACAAAAAAGATAAGGTAGTCCAGAATTTCATAAAATTTGGGCAAAGGCATGTGCTTTTCCAGTTTTCTGTCTATCCTTATAATTGGCCATGTATAAATTGACAATATTCGACACTAACGACACGAGAAATCTCTGCAATTTCACTACCAAATTGTTGTGGCCAGATTTTGCAATTTACCTATTTTACTAGCTTCTCTTTTTTGCTAACTAGTCTAGCTTACTTGAGATTCCCATTCATATGTGGGTTTTTAATCCTTGTCGCGATGATTAAGAAAGTGCAGATTTTTATAGGGTGGTCACACTAATGGTCCCATTGGACCAAGATTTTTATTTGGTCCTAAAAAGTTTCAGTTAAATTTGTAATAGGAGTAGTAGTCTCCAAATTATAAGAAACAAATGAACATGGTCTGGGAAGTATGATGAATATTACTCTATTAACCTGCTTTAGAAAAGTTAAGTAGGGATGATGTATACGACTTTTCAGAATGTTATGCTGGTTTGTTTGATGATATTGTTGTTGACTTTTTCTTGTATAATACTTGAAGAATTGGTTTCAATGTTCTAAAAGGCGCAAGGCGGGTTGTAGGCCGAAATAGGTCGCCTAGTGCCTAATCCCACCTACTTCGGCTTAATCACTGCCTAATCGCTTAATCCCCGCCTAGCTCACTAGGCTTCTAGGCTCCGCTTACTGCCTAATTTCCGCCCAAGCTCGCTTTTAGAACACTAGTTTTTATTAACTACCTTCTTTTGATAATATTGTATCAACAATATATAGATTGAGAGTACTGGATATGGCCTACATAGGAATTGTTTGGCATGCAACTAAGAATAAATTTGGGCACATTTCAATATAAACCTTTTTTTCTTCTGCCCTAACAAATGCACTGCTACTTACAAGCGAGTTGGAAAGGTGCAAGTGCAACCAAAGCGTGGGTACATATATTTTAAAACAAACATTCCGAAATCATGATTATTGGGTAATGGGTACTTAAAACTTAAATAGCCACTATCGAGATAACTTGAAGGGATATATTTATTTTTATATAACCTTAGAGAGCTCGAATGCATCAGTTGGCCACAAGCCTACAACTCTCGTGTTACCTTTCCTAATTCGCATGATATGTCCCATTTCGTCCAGTTAGAAGTTTATCGTAGCTTTAAAGGATTTTTTGTCTTGGAATATTTGGATCTTTGGGCTATAACGTGGCCTGTAAGTTCTCCTTTCGTGTTGTAACTTTTTCATTGAGAGACCAGACCCTGTGATTGATGGGGAGGATCACCAAATAATAGTATATGCATAGAAAAGTACCTTAATTCTTAAAAGAAGTGCAAGAGCCTTAAGGACAAAGTCAGGGGTGCTTAATAGTATAGCAGAATAAGTTCTTTCTTTTTTTTTGGCTCGTTCTACAAAGTTACAATATTCAGTTTTTGTTGATATGCAGGGCATTGATTCATAGTCAAATGGAGAACCATTTAGGAATGTGAAAAAATTGAGTCATTGGTTGAAAGGCAGGTGACTGATGCACTCTTAATTATACGTCAAAGATATGAATATGCGCCCTGCTCTATATACTCACCGAGCGAATGGAAATCATGTAAACGATATGGGTATGGCCAGAACGGTCTCCTCATCTGTACCAAAATTTCCCACATCTTTAGAGGAAAATTATCCCAAGTTGCCAGAGCCTTTTCAAAGTTCACCCGAAGTGGAACCTATGAGAATTCCCGATACCGTTTCTCCTAGACCAATCCCGGTGGGTTCTAGAAGTGGCAAAGTTGGAAACATGTTCTCTCACTCAAATTCTCAGTTTGTCTCTCTCTCATCGAGCGGGCAAGAATCGACTTCGACACACATAATGAGTAGTATTAAGGAAAACAGTGATATAATGTGGGGTGCAGATTCTCTACAGGAGTTTTTAGATTTTCCGGATAGTATTCCTGTCGAAAACAGTGGTCAGATACAAAACAATGGTGGCGTTTTATTTCCCGAAGAAAATATTAAGGATTGGCAAGTATGGGAGGATCAGTTGATCGGTGTTGATGCTCTAGAGCCTAACTGGAGTGACCTTCTTGGTGATGTCAATGTTCTAGATCATAAATCTATGGTAAGTCCCTAAACTTTTGTTGTGTTTATGTAACTTTATTTTAAAGACGTGTGTGTGGCTGCCATATCTTAGTGCTTTGCATTTAAAGGAAAGGTTAATTTTATTCTTAACTTTACCTTGCGTCTAGGCTTGCCCTCAGTTTTTTTTAGTGTAGAAGGCCTAATTTCCAGATGACATAGATATTGAGCTTGATGATCTACCTATCCAGATAGATAATACAGTTAAAGTTGTTTATTTGGTTTAGTCTTCCTATTAGTTTATTTGTTTGTCCCCTTCTTGATTTTTGGAGTCTATCTACATACATGCATACATAAGTGAAATTTTACCGTTAAGAATTGGCGGGGCTAGTTTATGCCAATGTGTAAACACGAAGTAAGGATTTCACTGAGTTGATTTTAGAACTATATCAACTATGGATATATTTATAGTTTTGAACTCAGTGAACTCTTGATTACATCTATAGTTTTCAATTCGATGTTTAAAGAAGAAGAGATCGTTTACAACATTCTGCTTATACTGATTTGAGATACATGAAACACAGAAAAAAATTAGCTGAAAACTAGTAAAATGCTCCCATGTGGAAGATTCCTCTGAAAAGAGCACCCATTTAATTCAGTTAAAATTGGTATATACATATAAGTGACGCTATAAGCACCTTCGAGATGTAGCTAATGAAGCTCTGGGTGAAAGAAGGCGTTCGGTGCTGATTCAGCAGGATGATTATATCGGGTGCAGGAGAAAATTTCTAATCAACAAATATGTATTTTGGTCCTAATGAGTAGATAAACGATAAATTTACCGTATGTTCTCAATGGGATAGTAAATTAATCTGTTTCAGAACTTAAAGAACTTGTGAGATTCTTGAAAGCCGACCCAAATAAAAGAAAACGGGAAGGGTCCATTTTAAATAGGCTTGAGCTAGAGGTTGTTTTGATGAATAAAAGGGGATAATGCTAAAGTAATTAGTGATGATAAATCGTCCAGTGAGGTTGTTTGGAACCCTTTTCGAGATACTAAAAATCAAGAGGAGAAGAGATACTATATGTCTGGAAATATGAATATCAGTTTTAGATTCCATGTTTGGAGATAATCTTGATCTATGATATGCACTTTCATTTGTTAAGAAGTTATTCTATTCATTGAGAATCTAAATAAAATTATAGTCTATGGTTGTTTCTACCTTCTTCTAAATTGTAGTTTAGGTCTTCAATTACAAGCTAGTTTAAGTGGTGTTGTGCTCTGTAATGGTGGTATTGGTGTTCTCATATTTTCATGCAAGTTTAATGTTTTTGTTCTCATATTTACAAGCTAGTTTAAATTGGAGTTGCCATAGTTGAGAAATTACCTCATGTTTTTTTACTTGAACTCTCATACCCACCTCTCTCTTAATATTATACTGGGTCATTTTAGTACTCTTAAAAGGAATTATTAAATATTTTTTCGATAGTTTTCTTAGGTTGCATTAGTAATCCATTGTTAATAGAGGCATATCCACATTTAACTTATTTGTTGTCACCGAAATGAAACACTTGAGTCATTTTCACAATAAAGACTGAAGGAAAGAGGCAAAAATAAACATCAATTATGATAAAAGCTAGCTTACAGAATCTCTTGCGAAACGCTCCAATACAGCTTTTGATTAGTAGTTTTTTTTTTTTGCCTAACAGGCCCGCCTTTTTTGGTTGCAGCTTATTTGATTTTTGCCTTAAAATTTGGATGATATCTGGCGGACCACATTAGTATTTGAATGTACTGTTTTTTGTCATGAATAAGCTAGAAATTTTAAGGGAATCGAACTTTATTTCCAGAATCTCAAAGTAAGCCAGCTTATTAGCTTGCAATCTGTGACAAAACAAGCCTTATTATGCTAGACTGAAACTGAACAATCATAGTTATGAATTAGGTTTGCTCTTGTACCAACTTTTTGGTAACATCAGTATACCGGTAAAAAACTCTTTTGAGTCGGAAAATTTTTCTTCTCTTTTCCTTATTTACCTTTTTCCATTTATCTTCATGACTCTTACACTATGTTTAGCACAAGGAATTTCCATAAGTACTGTTGTGAATAATCCTTGTGCCAAACATAGTGTTATTATACTTAAAACTAGGAAATGTTTTATCAGGTGATGGAACCCTCTGCAGATGTTCTGACACAGCAACCAGAGGTTCAATTTGTACAATGTGGAGATGTTAGAGGGTCTGTGAGCTCATCGGGTAACACAAATCAGGGGAAGGCTCGTATGCGTTGGACACCTGAACTTCATGAGGCTTTTGTAGATGCTGTCAATAAGCTTGGTGGCAGTGAAAGTATTTGTTTCTCTCACTAGATCTTATCTTATGATTTTTTGTGAAGATTAAGTAACATATTTCAGGCTATATTTTCGTTTATTTACAAGAAAAAAACCTTGTTTCCTATTTAGTGTTACTTTTGATGGGCATTGCACTACAATGAAGTGATTTTCATTGAGAAGTTCTGTAAAACTGTTTTCTTTTAAATGAGCAGTGCTTCAGTGAAATGATTTTTTGATTGGCATGCTGCTCAATTAACCGCTTTCACTCTTTGATTTGCTTTCAATTCAATACACTTACTTTGGTTATTAGTACTGAATAGTATGTGGTAGCTCTAAATGGGATTGAAAAATCTGTTGTGGCACATAATAGGAAAGAACTTCAGATAATGTTACTGATGGGATTTTCCATCATTTAAATTGTTTTTACGTTACCTGGTCTAAGAACTTAAGCTACTAGGAGGGGAACTGTTATAATTCTGTTGTTTAATGTGTTTGTGATTGAAAATTGTTGATCTCAGACGCTACTCCAAAGGGTGTTCTAAAGATGATGAATGTTGAAGGGTTGACTATATATCACGTGAAAAGCCATCTGCAGGTAACGAATAACAAAATACCTGATATTCATTTTGCTTCTTTCTGTGGTAGTCATGAAATAAGTACATAGGTTACAATTTCTAATAGAGCTTCTATACTATCTAGTTTGGTTAGCATTCATGTACTTATTTAGATAGTTAACACTCTAGAAATGCCTAAAATTCGCATAACTGCCACTGACATATTTAAGAGCTTACATAAATTTTTATGATAATTTTGTTTCATCTTTGAATTTCAGAAATATCGATCGGCCAGATACAAACCAGAGTTGTCTGAAGGTAAAGTTGTTTTCTCTCTCTCCCTTTGTTATTTTCGTTACCTAATTTGAATGTAAAAAGAATTACTTATACATCTTGCTGTTCTGTCTGGTATATCTGCTAAAGTTTATGATAGAATATGCCTCCTGTTTTATGATTCAAAAGTACTACAAGTGATTGGTATAATTGCTAATTTCCTTCTAGTGCTCTTTCTTGTTTTCTCTGGTTCTGGATTGAGTACAATTACCCTTTCTTTAGATCGTCTCTGATTTTTCGTGTTGTTTCGGTATCATATATAAAAAGGATTTGGAAAAACACGTTCCGAAGTGTTCCAGTTCCTAGAAAACGATTTTACATAACCAACTACAGCCTTACGCTCTCAAGTTTAAAATGATATTAAATAAAACCCGTTTCTTATCTTGTGTGAGAGATGTATGATAAAATCTATAACTGAGGTAAAGATACGTCACCTGCATTATATGATTTTTGTTTTGACTTTAATACTGTAGGAGCTTCGGAGAAAAGGTTGGATTCTGTTGACGATATCTCATCTCTGAATTTGAAGACGTAAGTTTAATGCATCTTAGTACTCAATTTAGCATTGTTTTAATTCCCCTCTTCTTTTTCCCTGATAAAATCTGAGACATGAGTAAATACCTGCTGTACTTATTATTAACAGTAAAGGATTGTTATAAGTTGTCACCTTTTCATGCCATCAAAATCTGAAGAAAGACCTTCAAATCTTTTATTGCTGATACATTTAAATGTTGCGTAATTGTGCACATCATGGATCATCAAAATGACTTGGTGGATGGGTCCATTATTATATAACACTATCGTGATGGAAGGACGACTTCTGAAAATGGAAATACCCTTTTATCTTATGTTTGGAGCAAGGATTTATCTTAGACTTCCTCCTTTCCACTATGTTTGGTGATATTTAATTTCTAGGAAGTTTCAAATTATTTGAAAAGTCAACCCCCATATAGATCAAATTTCCCATTTTAGCCTTTGTTTCTTTGAGCAAATCAAATTCATAATAGAATTACATTAATCTGTAAAATTAAATAATGGGTTTAATTGGTAATTTAGCTTCTAAATTATAGTTGCATTAATTTGTTTCTTTGACCATCCCAAAGATTCATTTTTGTGAATGGATTGGGGAAGGTTCATGTTTCTTTATATCCAGTTTATTGTTCTTTTTACCATTCAAGTTTGGTGTTTCGAGGTCCACATGGCCTGTAGGCATCTTATTGATGCTTGGGTATCTGCGAGTGTTTTAGTTAAGGTTTCTTTTTTTTTATACACAAATTTCTAATTATACCTTCTCCCCGAATAAAAGAAAGAAAACTTATACCAATGTTACCTGGTCGAGGTTCGTTATGTATGTAATAAGAATACAAGGAAAGTAGCACACTGGTCTTGCTAGTTATCTCGGTATTACAGGGTATCTTTAGTAGGATTGCTATTTTTGGTGGTGTACTGGGGACTGATAAATAGTACACTAGTGGTCTACCTTAATTATTACAATATAATTGGTGGAGTAAGGAACTCTGTCTTCATATTTTAGTTAAGTTATCACAGTATCGTAATATTGAAACTGTTGAATAACCCCCTAACAACCTATCAAGTTGGGCAAACTAACAAATTGGCATTGGGGGATCCAAGTGTCAAGCACATAGGAAATGAGAAGTAATGCATAGTAAATTTATTTTCTTGCATTTAGTGCTACTTAACCGGTTGTCTACAAATCTGCAGGAGTATAGGGATCACTGAAGCGTTGAGGCTGCAGATGGAAGTTCAGAAACGGCTTCACGAACAACTGGAGGTATTCCCTTGTTTATATCTGTACAATTTTTATACATAATAGTTGAATTTAACAGAATGGTTTACTTTCATCAATTATGAAAAGTTGTTTATTTTCAACCATATTTGCCTGTAAAGAAGCAGGACATCCGCCACACAAAACTATTAGTCTTACGGTCTTACCCCCTTCCAACTGTATATATATGGATTTCCTGTATGTAATATTTGTAGGACAACGTTCTTTAATTGTGCCTCTATGGCTTGCATTGAAAGTAACATAGTTTGAGTTGGAGTAAATGAAAGTTTTGTAAATGATGACATGGACATTCCATGTTGGACATTAATATTTAACATTGTGCTTACATTTTTTCCTTCAGATCCAACGAAATTTGCAGATGAGAATCGAAGAACAGGGGAGGCACTTACAAATGATGTTTGAGAAGCAGCAGAACTTAGATATAGAAAAGTCGAAATCGCCCTCCGATGCAAACGAATCCTCTCCTCCACCACCTAGTGCTTCTAAGCAAGATAATATTGACAAAGAGAGTGGAGAAATTAATTCCAACCTCAAACAAGTGGAATGCTGTACCAGCAAGGATCTTAACCCAGAGATAAACAACTCGAGTCCTCGGCCCACAAAGCGTGCAAAATTAAATGAATCATCCGATATCATTAGCTAAACTAGATTAATGTTTTCCTTTGAACACAGTTACTGTACGTGGGCGCATATATATACACATTGTCAGGCAATGTGCATGGGGTTGGTGATAGCTTGAAATATCCGAAAAATAATAGGCATATTTGCAGACTTCTTGCACCATTGACCTCGTCCTATTTAAAGTGACAGTATTTATATTATTATTTCGACAATTAAATAAGAAACCTTTGTAGGTTATATTTCATACTCTCTTAGTATGTTTTTATTGACTGGATGGAGGAAGAACTTGCTGTTAAACTGGGTGAAGCAGACCTTTTTGTATATGTGCTTATGATGGAGAATATACTAGAAGTTAAAACGTATTGTCATTTTTTTGTTCTCATTTCATTTCTTCTATTTGTTTCGTTGATCGAGTTACGTATTCTATTTTAGCATTTCTTAGGTTTTCAGATTCTGAAGTGCAGATTCATGTCTGGACAAGTGGTAAATTAATTCAGGACTAATGCTGTTGTATTTAATACACATAAAAGTATATACGTGATTCTCTATTTATGTAGTGCTTGCAGGTTGGAGTATCTGAGTTCTTTAGTGTATTGTTTTCATAAAATACTTTAGCACATTTTGCTCTGTACACGACAGTCGACATTATCAACGTAGCATGTATCTACCCGACTACCACTAGTAGAAACTTCCAGTGACCAAATATTATTGTTTGGTAGTGCTTTAATTGTTTGTCACCAAACGGCCAAACTTTTAATGTGATGTATACGAGTACAATATAATTACAACTCGAACTCATATCGGAGAGTATTTATAGCATCGGTGCTTGCAAGAATTTACATGATCTTGCCAAAATGTTAGGATCAAAGACGTATTCAAATTTCAAACCGATATCTTATGGAATAAAAGTGAATTATAATATGATAATCCCAATAGTATTTTGTAAGTTCCATATAGTAACAGTTTGAATATAAATAATATACATGGCCTCATGGTTTAAGAAAAGTAACATGTTTAGTTTTTCTCTTGGAAAGCTTTAATGGAACAAGAAACTTTATACGTGCTCAACATAGGAGACATTAATACCACTTTTTTTTTATTTTTTATTACGG
This sequence comes from Primula vulgaris, assembly GCA_963920805.1. Classification (NCBI taxonomy): domain Eukaryota; kingdom Viridiplantae; phylum Streptophyta; class Magnoliopsida; order Ericales; family Primulaceae; genus Primula; species Primula vulgaris. The sequence continues at coordinate 10,810,030 of OY987220.1, read as the reverse complement.
TCCTTTTATCATCATATTCGTCGGAGATTTTGTTTAGTAACGGGGAGGTGTTAAGCAACCTTTTAGGCGAGTTGATGTTTTTCGGATGTAGATAAAAACTAGTTAAGTCTCTATCTAGTATCTATTAGACACGACAATTCTCTTTCATAATTCAAAAGGCAAGTTCCTTTTTTGAACCGTTCAAGTCGAGAACATTCATACAGGGGCGGAGCCATAATTTCAGTTGAGTGGGGACATAATATAATGGATACATATCTTATTTCTTTAGATATGATAAGCGTTTTGCAAATAGTGTTATCAATTCTCCAATATTCTCCCCTAATTGGTTAAATTGAACGATGAAAATAAAAAATAAATTGCATTTTAATAAATTCAGACCATGTAGCTTACTTATATTTAATACAACTACAAAGATGTACCAGTGGTTTTAAATTTCAATATTTATGAAAATTTTAAAAAACTCTACAATGTTTATAGACTATTTTTTGAAACAAAAAAAAAATATTTTTATCACAACAATAATACACAGATAATAGTAAAAATGTAATATTTTTATAAAAAACCAAAATATGATAATTTCTTCTGTGCAGATTCGAACCAACAAACAATCATCACATCAAAAATTATGCTTTTAACATTGAACTATTATGCTACATTAGACTTTGATTAACAAATACATATAAAATAATAATTTTTCAAATTTCAGCGGGGGCTACAACCTTTACTGGGCGTACATTGGTTCCGTCCTTGCATTCATGGCGTCTATTTGATAGCACAATTTTATTTTTGTTATTTACATTTCATTTTCATTGCTAACTTTGTTGTTTTCCTAGTTGCTATCGTTTGCAGGTGGTGTTTGCGGTTCGGTTCGGCTCGGTTTTTGAGTAAAATGCGAACCAAACTAATAAAAAACAATCGTTTCGGTTTGGCTCGGTTTTGACACAAAAAATTATCGGAACCGAAACAAACCAAACCAAGTCAAACCAATTATAATCGGTTTGGTTCGGTTGGTTTGAACTTTATCAAATAAAAAACACAATATTCAAAATTATACTAGTTTCGTAAAGTTTTTGCTTATATTTCATTTCAAAGTTTGAACCAAAAGTCGAATTACAAGTAAATTTACAAATGATTTAAGAAAATATATTATTGATAACTAAAAATAACAAACAAAACATTATATATTAACTTATTGAATTATATATATAAATAATTATATATATTTTATATGAATAAAAATAATCGGTTCGATTGGTTTGGTTCGGTTGGATTGATCGGTTTGGTTCAGTTTATGTACGTCCTAAAAGCATGCATGCTTATCAATTATAAAAGCATTTATCTAATTATTCTCAAGAGTAAATTAAGCAAGGTGATTTGGTACAACTTCCTTTCTTTACAATGACTTGTAAATAAATAAATAAAAACTTGGGAAACTGAAAATGTTGGGAGCAAGAATGATTTTCAAAAATAGTGGTGACTATTTGGACAAAATTAATAACAAAAATATAAAAATGAAAATAGACTAGTTTCTCTATTCTCTAGTGATCTGGCGGGACCGAGTCATTTGGAGTTGGTTATAACTGTTAATCATATTTAGTTTTGCTTATAATTAAGAATTAATAACAAAAATTTAAAAATGAAAATAGACTAGTTTCTCTATTCTCTAGTGATCTGGCGGGACCGAGTCACTTGGAGTTGGTTATAACTGCTAATCCTATTTAGTTTTGCTTATACTTAAGAATTAATAACAAAAATTTAAAAATGAAAATAGACTAATTTCTCTATTCTCTAGTGATCTGGCGGGGCCGAGTCACTTGGAGTTGGTTATAACTGCTAATCCTATTTAGTTTTGCTTATAATTAAGAATTAATAACAAAAATTTAAAAATGAAAATAGACTAGTTTCTCTATTCTCTAGTGATCTGGCGGGACCGAGTCACTTTGAGTTGGTTATAACTGCTAATCCTATTTAGTTTTGCTTATAATTAAGACAGTTTATCGATTGTTTTACCCTTGAAACATAGATATACATGTTCATATACTTTTCCATGCAGAGATAGATAATGGGAGAGAAAGCGCCACCTCCAAACGAGAATAGTGTCACAGCCTCCGAAGCATCGATGTCTACTGTCGCAGAAAAAGCTCCGGTAACTGCCCAGAGAAGGATACGATCTGACCTTGACTCTAGTCTCCCTAAGCCATGTATGTATTATTATTTTTATTTTATTTATTTATACTCTGTTTACATTTTATTCCATAATGTTGTTGTAATGCGTAGTTACAAGTACGGCTCTAAATGAAATGAAATGTTCGTAAAATCGTTCGTGTTCGGCTCGGCTAATGTTCGGTTCATGTTCGTTCATTTATAAATGAACACGATAATAAACAAAAATACAGTGTTCGTCTATTAAGTGAACTGAACATGAACATGCATCTGTTCGGTTCGTCTAATCTCGTGTTCGTGCAACTATATATAAAGTTTGATAAAATATAAAACTAAATCTATTAATGATGTAACAAAAACTAATATTATTACACAATTAATAAACTTATTTATGTTATAATAATATAAATGATATGTTTGTATTATTTCGAACTTATTATGTTAATTTATATCATCATACTATAAATGCAGTCATCAATTTTATCGTTAAGTGTTCAACTCGCTAAAGTAATCATATGTATGTAAAAAACAATTTATACAATATATAAACTTAAATTTATATGTGAACTATTTTATTCTATTTAACAATATAATAATATATGATAAAATTAAAATATATATTAAAAAGAAAGAAAGGTATTTTTTTTTCGATTATTGAATGTTTTGGAAGAAATTAAATGTTCACGAACAACTCGTGTTCGGTTTATTTTCGTCAAATGTTCGTTCGTATTTAAATGAACATGAACAAGAGTTTTAGTTCATGAACTGAACATGATCAGAGACTTGTTCGGTTCGTTTCGTTTCATTTACGGCCCTAGTTAGAAGAATAGTCTAAATTTTGTTTCGTTTCATTTAAGCCATGTATGTATAATTTTTTTATTTTTTTTTATCTATATTATGTTTACATTTTATTCCATAACGTTGTTGTAATGTGTAGTTACAAGAGTAGTCTAAAATTTGTTTTGTAGAAACTTGTAAGGTGTCAGTGTGTTTCATGCATCTTACTTATATATATATATATATATATATATATATATATATATTTCCGAAAGAACCCTATTTATTAAGTACCTTTTTCACTTGAGTTCTGCTTGTTTTGTTGTAAAATGGGTGTACACAAACATTTATGATAAAATAAATTTTCTGGGGGATTGTTTTACCATAAAACATTTTTTTGGAAAAACTTTTTCCTTAAATCCAGAAAAATTGGAGGGAACGATTCCACCGAAAAAAAATGTTGGAAAGGGTTTACGAGACTCTCTGTACTCTTTCTAATAATAGTATAGAAACTATAATTAATTATAAGTCTCGTATTTCAAAACTATTTAATAATTAGTCCCATTATATCTAATTAACCAAAAAAAAGAAAAAAATCATAAATTTTTAAAAAAAACCTGAAAAAAACATAAAAAAGGCGAAAAAACTGAAATAAAATAAAAATTATTTTACATATATATATATATATCTTATTGAAAATAATTTATAATTAACTTTTTTTCTTTTATATTTCTAATTTTATGAGTCTATATGTTGAAAATTTATAAGTTATTATAAGTGACGTACATGAAAGAAAAATATGTGTTCAGTTAAGGTTTTCTACACACATTGAGACTTTTATCAAACAAAGATTTATTTGTTAAAAAAAACAATTTGTAAAAAGGATTTTTTTTTTAGTTTGTATAAAATTTTGAGTTGAAAAATTTTGTATGCACCAATCGCCCGGCAAACAAAAGTTTTCAGTGTAAAACTTTTCCATGAAAATATTTTTCTCATGTAAAACTTTTATTATGAAACAAACGGAATCGTGTTTTGAATTCCTTAAAACTCTCTGTTTCTAATCCAGTAATCTGTATCAAATTCTCATTAATAATTTTTTTTTAACATATAGTACTAGGAAACTTGTAAAATTAAGAACTCCCTTTTAAACTTGCAAGCTTTCATGAACTTTTCATATCTATTCTGTTTTAGATTCATGTATTTTTTTGTAAGTTCATTTTCATAACTCCTAATAAAGTTCTCAAATACTGATCATATAGAGCCGCTAAGAATTATTATTAGTTTATTGATCCAGGTCTTCCTTATCTATTTTCATGGTTTTTTTTTTTTGTTTCTTATTTCACAAGGTCCTCTCTTGTTTAGTTGTTTTAATTCTTGCAACCATGTAGAAACTGCCAAAATCTAATTTTCTTTCTCTATTTAGATACATCATGATAAGATAACGAATATTATGGCTACACATACTTGGAGTATAGTCTGTATAGATCATCTAGAACAACCCATAATGCATTATTAGGCTATCATATATTTTTTTTTGAATCACAGAATCGTAAGTGTGTGTACTGAATTTCCATCTAGCGGCACAAAGTGTCGAAGAAGGGCGGTAACTTGGTCTTATAACCTTCTTTCCAAAAAGTTAGGTGAAAAAAAGGTTCTAATATGCACGACTAGTCGTCTTTTTGTGGATAATTTTCCAACTAAGTACCTTAGTTATTTGTACACATACTGTTTCGAAAGTAGTATTAATTCTAGTCACATAATATTTCTAACATTGTTTTCCAGGCCAAGGTCTTGTTTTACGCGAAACCAGCGCATTTTAGAATATTTTCTCTGTTAGTTGCTTCGAATTTGAGGGTCATTTATGAAAACAATCAACTTTTTTTTACATGCGGTTCTGTGTTGGAATTTGTGTTGTATGCATTCATATGCAGATTTGGCAAGGGCAATGGTAGCAGTTGATACAGACAATGTGAATGGGACATGGGATCACAAACATGGTAATATGTCTGTCCTTCAACAACATGTCGCCTTCTTCGACCAGGATGGCGATGGAATCATCTACCCTTCCGAGACTTTTCAATGTTTGTTTTCTTTCTACTCTCTTATTGACTGCAAGAGTTTTTATATAAAAAAAACAGAGCATGCTATCCTTTTGCGACACCTCAAGGTGACTTGAGTGTGAAATAGGTTCAGGAATCGTTTTTTATAAGAGCTATCAGAAAAAGGCGCTACATCATTTTGTAACTTTTTTGTTTTGTTACAGTTTTGTACCTCTTAGTTAATCGTAAGTCTTGTCTTACTGGTGTTTCTGGGGAGCAGAAGCTATATCCTTTCGGCTTGTAATGCTTTTTCATTTTTACGATTTACCTTCCATTTAATTTTTGTTAAAGAAAAAAGAAGGGAACTTGTGCTCACAACACTAAGGAAACTGAAATTAACAACTTACGCAAGTATCTGTCTATTTCAGCGTTCCGAGCTCTCGGCTTCAACGTCATATCTTCTTTCTTATTTGCGGTAATTCTTCATGCTGCAATGAGCTTTGCCACTCTTCCTGTGAGTTGTCTACTACTACCTTTTTTTTTTTGTGAAATATCGAAATTTCTTGAATAAATTGACCCTTTTATATATAAAAAATAATGAAAATCGACCAGAATAATGTAAGTTAATGGTTCCAATCACTGAAAATTTAACAGAAATAAATTCTATGAAAGTATGTGAGTTAATATTATGCTTGTAATAAATTTATAATCTGCTGTTTTGATCATACTAAATAAATTGGAATAAGGAAATAAAATTAAAAGGGCTAAATCGCCACTTTTCTATATTTACTGGGACCAATTCTTGTTCTCTAGAGGTATTTGCGTTTCAAATGAAAATGTAAAGTCTAGAAAGGTTATTCTTTTACAGACTATGAAGACCCCAGTTAGGGTAATTTACACTCAAAATTTTGTTAAACTAGTATATGTATATCACACTTCAAGCTACTTATTAGTGTTTTACTTGTTCTACTTTTATATGTATATGCAGACTTGGATACCCTCACTTACCTTCCCTATTTACATAGAAAACATACATATGGCAAAACATGGAAGTGACTCAGGGACCTACGATACCGAGGGAAGGTAAAAACCAGTTCTTGTTCACTAATTGGCTGGCCAATCAGATTGTTTACGTTTTCTGGAATTCTCGTGTTACAGTCTGAGTCAGTTTAGGCATATGCATGTTTTCATATTCGATTGTTTAGTCTTTCACTTTGTTCATTATGCGGATATTTTCCTTGTATTGTACCTTTCAAAATAAAGTTAAGAAAAGGAAAAGGGCATTTGGGAAGGGTTTTTTTATGACATTTGCCTTACAGGTTCACACCAGCAAGTCTAGAGAACATATTCAGCAAATACGCTCGGACTGTCCCTGATAAGCTCAACTTCAAAGAGTTGTGGTACATGACCAATGCAAACCGAGATGCGTTCGATTTCTTTGGCTGGTATTCTCTCATAATATATATAACTTTGTGCATATCTCCTTACAATATTTGTTCTTGTCTGCGTATTTTGCCTAATTATAACTTCTAAGTTATAAGTTCTGCACATGCTATACCATAATTGGCGGTTTCTTACTAAACTGTAGTGCTAATCACATTGATATTTCCTAAGGCTGACATGAGCTTACCGCATTAGCTATCGATAGTTTGATACAAATACGTATATGTAAAATACATATGTATGTAGTAATCTCATTTCGATATTATTGAAGGTCGGCAAGCAAAATTGAGTGGGGAACTCTATATGTTCTTGCAAAGGACTCCGAAGGGTACCTTTCAAAAGAAGCTGTGAGGCGTTGCTTTGATGGAAGCTTATTCGAGTATTGTGCTAAGATGAATAAAGATGCCTCTGCCAAGGTGAAATGAAATTAGTACACGCTTCTTTATATAAGTTACAGCTACTAAAGATTTACTATATAATAGTAACCTTGACATGTCAGATGGGTTACGGAATTTAGCTAATAAGGTAATTCACAACAGTACTCGAAGATACCTAAGCTCTGATGTTTCGTATGTTTTTCTAGATCAAAGTCACTTTCTTTCTGTACCTGCAAGCTTGCTTATGCTTGTTTCTAGTTTCTTAATTTGTAGCTACTGTTATTGCGAAAGAGTCGTTGTCACTTTGTATTAAAGTCTATACGGTCTACTAGTATTTCATTATATATACATATTAATGAAGTCGGTGCTAATGAACACCATAACAAATATCCGAGGAAATTCAAAACCGAAAAACCATTGTTCACAGGAAAATAAGGTAAATAAATTTCCTGGCAGTTCAGAAAACAAAGAATTGTCGAAATTTATTGCCAATCCTAAATATAACCAAGATTAGAATAAATTATATAAACAAGATGCAGCTGAGCCTATAGTAACTTCATAGGCTGCCTACGTACCCTTTTATAAACTAAGGGATCAAGCCGCACGTAGTTCTTAGTGTCTGATTACATCTTCAGTTTCTATTGCTACACGGAATGATCTACAAAATTAACTGCATATATATATACACATTCCTACACTTCAGTACGGTTTGAATAGATTCTTGTAGTATCATATCACATCCTCTTAGCGGCGTGCTCGTAGTCAAGATCATGTGTTGATGGTTGATACGTCCCTCTTTGGTATTCTTGGTCATTGTCAATCATTAGTGTTCTTTAAAATTCCGACAATCGAGCCTCTCTTCCATCAGCATCGTATCATACTCTTCGGAAAAATCATCGAAAAGGTCTTCCTGGGGGAAATCATGGTCAGGTAGAGGGATCATTGTGCAGCTCTCCTCCAAGAATTGAGCGCTCGTACACATCGTGTTTGCCACCTGATCATCACGTAGAAGCTTCTGATGGTTGACCTGTTCACCACCTTCTTGATCAGAAACATGGATTAGCGTAGCTTCCGACTGTGTCATCCTTGTGGCTTTGTCAAGATCCAGGTCCTGCAACGATTGCTGATTTGTCCCTTCTTGATATTCTTGGTCATCTTCGCTCATCAGATATGCTTCTAAGTTTCTTGTGAAATCAGAATCTGCCTCTCCTTCTTCAGAAAAACCATCAACATAGGCTTGAGGCTCCGTACTCATCGTGTTTGACACACTGTTAACACCTTCTTCATCATAAACACGTGCTGTTTTCTTCTTGACCTCGCTTGGTGGCGTTTCAACCTTGAGTAGCTTGCTATCGTCCCTTGTGATCTTGCAAAGAACAGACATACTTGAACCCGTAAGCGCGTACTCATGCATATACCAATGACCCTTAGAACCTTTCAACGACTCGTCTCTCGAAACGTATTTAAACGTCTGTTTCTTTCCAATCACAACACCAGTGACGCTGTCGACGACATCTTGTCGATGTGAGCCCGTTTCCCCATGCCAGGTGCCACGCCCTGCCTTTCGAGCTATCCTTTCATTGACTGTCTTATTGCTTAAGTATTTCAAAGTTGTGAAGACATATAAACTCATCTTGGTACTCTTACCCGGTACACTTTCAACCCATGGATCATCAATATAAAAAACGTCCAAAGGAGATTTATCACCATAAACTTGTCGCTCTATGATCGGATTCAATGGAAGAGGTTGGCCGGTCGCCTTGTTCTTGAGGTAGAAACTCACAAGTTCCACATCAGTTGGTGAGAAACGGTATCCTATCGGTATTTCCATGAATGTTTATATCTAATGTTATAATCCTTTCACACTAATACTGCTTTTATCTCACCCTCTCAATCTATTTCTGAATGGTATTTCTGTAAAAGTAAAAACAATATCAATAATGCTTTAATTATATTGACAATAAAAGAAAGAAAGAATGCTTCTTATATAATACTTACCTGTAAACTGGAAATTCTCTCTCTGCTTTTGCGAATGAAATATGTGTTATTTTAAAAGCTTGGGAATGCTTTTTATACTAAATTTTGTAACCCGCCTTTTATGTATGGTTGTATTGGTTTAATTACTCAAGTTCTATGTGACCCTAATAGTTCTAAATAAAATCTTTTTTCCTTGTTATTTATTGAATAAATCTACTTGCCCATTATTTTTGTTGTATGCAGCAATTTGATGTCTAGCATATTGCTACTTTCTAGAGTAGAAGTTAATTATTTACACATTAAACACAAACATGAATTTTCAAGGATTTGGTCAAACAATAAATACATATCTCTGTTTTTTGTGTTATATTAGTATACACTTTTAAAAATAAAAACAAACTTTGGAGTAGTGTTGAGAGGTTGTAAATTTTTCATAACACTACATATTTTCTGGATTTTTAATTTTATACTACATCCCATTAATATAATTTTTTCATTTATCATATATTGATTTAATAAGATTAATTTTTGACATCTTCCAAAAAAACACTATAATTTTTTATTCATAACATACAAACTAAACTTGCCCAAAATAAAAATAAACAACTCAAATAACTTCTACAAACGGAACTATTAGTTGCATCTAAATAGATAGTGAACCAATACAGCTTTTCTTTGGCATCCAGCGGACTATAATTTTTTTTTCAAATTTTCATATAAGTACAAGTTTTCCGAAATTTATAGTACTACCATAGAGTACATCTCATTAGATATTTATATTTTTACCATGGTTTGATTTAACAAGAATAATTTTTAACACTTGCCAAAAAAAGCCTACTTCTTTAGTAAGAGGTACAAAATAAAATGACTGATATAAAATATAAAGATATATTGCAAATCATTTTTTCTTAAGAGGAACTATTAATTGCAATTACAAGGATAAATGCGAGATATAGTATTTCTTGTAACTAAGTGGACTATTAGTGTTATTAATTATCAGTTTATAACCGATTAACCGTCAATCGTAGGATGGATTACACACTTAACTATTGGGTTCTATAGTTCTAATAAAGTTATCTTTGTCCTTCATAGTCATAATTAAAACCCTTTCAGTCTTTTAGTCTGATAAGGTGACGGGAATCATGAATTATTTGAATTTGAACAGTTTTGTCATAATTATCGTTCATGGTGCCTGACACACATTTATACATTTATGATTACCTAATTTAACCATGATCAATTGAGAGACGATTGTACACATAGAGTTGATAGAGATGTGAAGATCAAAGGTGAATGAGTTCACTAAATTGAATGTGTAAAATTAGCTCCCGAAGGGTATATTCGAAATATAGAAGACTACTTTTAGTCTATTAGAAGTAGATTTACTAACTTCGAAGAAAGTGGAGTTGGTGAGTATGTAAGTTTTTAGTTTTTTATTCAAAAAAATTTATGTATCAACAGATCATTGATCATTTTTTTTATGGAATGAAGAACTTGTTTCTCCAAATCGGAGCAGTCTCTATCCATGTTTTAAAAAACGCGCTATGTTGCGCTATATTGCGCGAAATAGCGTTTTTTTGGAAAAAAACGCATCGAAAAAACGCTATTTGGATGGAAAAGCGCTAAATTTGCACTATTGGGACTAAAAGCGCAAAAAGAACGAAATTTCTGGACTGGTAGCGTAAATAGCGAGTTTTTTAAACAGATTGCAGGGACTGGTAGTGTAAATACTGGGCTGACCCCTATAGTTTATAACATATCTCAATTAGCCCATTTAGCATATAACATGCCACAATTAGCCCCTATAATTAATAACATGCCACATATTCGCTTTTATAGTAAATAACATGTCACAAATTACTTCATATAGTAATTAATATATCAAAAAAATACATTTATCCTCAAATACTTAAAAAAACCATAGATTTTTTTAACCAAACATGTCTCCCTCTCTTTCTTTCCCAAAAAAACCACAACTAATTCTTTTAACTTTAAATTTTGTTAACATAATTAGTATAAATTGTATGACTATAGTGCTATATTGTTATATATTTAGGCAAAAAAAAATACACCGCAAAGCGCTACGTTGCTACGCTATTTGCGCTTTTAGCATTTCTCTAAAAAAAAACGCTATGATAGCGATAGCGCTATTTAAAACATTGTCATTTCCCTAATCGCCTCGTTTTTTCTGTATTTTGATTCCCTATTTACTTTGTTACAGCACGAAACAATCAGTAATGTTTTGATGCCATGGTAGCCAAAAGATTATTCACTTGCTGAACAAAAGTTTTTGAAATCCAGAGGTCTAAAAGTTAGGCACACTGTATGTGACTTCATATGGAGGTGTTGCGAAAACTTTGCGTAATCAATATTCAGTAGCTGCAAATATTCAAACTGATGTACACAAATGATATTATAGGGAATAACACACTTAAATTCAACCTTAAGGCAGCTTCATTATGATGTTGGTATCAAAGGAAATAATTAAAAGCGAACACCACAATTGCTTGTTCAAAAATAAACAATAATATTTCTAAAATTTATAACAAAGAAGCATCTTCAAATCTCCAAAGAATAAGTCTGAAAAATTCGCATGTCATATGAGACGAGAAAATGGAATTCAAAAGGGGAAAAAAATTAAAAGTTTTGTAGAACAACAGACAAGTCCTTTGAAGGAAATTTCCTTATCCATTTGGAATTGTTGGTATGGTATGGGAAAAAAAAATGGCGAACAACAGACAAGTCCTTTGAAGGAAATTTCCTTATCCATTTGGAATTGTTGGTATGGTATGGAAAAAAAAAATGGCGCATAGCCATTTTACCTATCGGGTCAAAATTCACATTGGACTTTCTATAACTGAGGATGGACAATTGAGCAGCCTAAAGTTGTCGATCATCTGAATGCACATGAATTGGTTCCTGAAATGGATGATGATATTATGAAAATTAAAATCATTTACAAAAAAAGGCCTGAGAAGAATTTTAGTTATCAAGCAACTACCATATAGGTGAATAAACTAACCTTGGATTTAGGGTCTCTGCAATATTCATAGCCACAACAGCAATGAAATGCTTTGATAGGATGATCTTTATCTGCGAAATCAATCTTATAATCCTGCAAGTAACATTTTATGTAAGAATTGTCTAAAACAAAGAAGCTTCTAAGAAGTAAAAAGGACAGAATGTTGGATTTGAGCGCAGAAAAGCATTGATGACAAGGAGACAGTTTTAAAATCCCATGGGATCGGTATACTCCAAAATACCATGAATGTTAAAAGGTAGTGAATGGCAGATCCGATGTACTAAGGACAATGAGAGTTCTTCCAGGTATGCAAATCAAAAGTTAAAGAAGTTTGCTTCTTGGAAATTAAAATAGTATAGGTGAAGGGTGAAAAGGTAACGGTAATCAAGTTTTTGTTCTCTATAAAGTATTTCTGATTCTGTACACTACGAGAACAACTCTCACATTTCAATTACTTGTTCAAATTATGCAAGGTCGAAACAGCGTCGGCCCGGTCATTGGGGTTTCCTAAGACAAAGAAATTTCGATGCTTCCACTCGACTATTAATTAGAATCTCCGCAATTTTGTTTTAAATCTTATTCGTTTATTATCATTCATATGCTTAGTTAGATCATCATATACTACAAAAATCCATTTGACTCTTATTAAGCTTAGTGAAGTAATTTAGAATATGAGAATTATGTTTCTGTTTAATTATTTATAGAATAGGGCTTTTGTTGAAATCAATGAGTTAAATTATTGAAAACCAATGAGTTAAATTATTGAAAACCAATGAGTTAAAAAAAGAAACATAATTATGAAACCTCAAAGGTTTGAATCTTATCATTTAGTACTGAGACATCTAAACCAATACGGCTTGTATGTTATTTTTGTAATCTAAAAAACTAAAAACTAAAAGTATTGAATAAACAACTAAGACTGTAAATGGGTTGGCCGGGGGTTGCTTGTTTTTTCTGTTTTCAGCCAGGCTGTTCAAGGCTAGTTGCCTTTAGAGCATATACATCAATGTATGCATATCATCTTGTTTCCTTATTTTATGGAAATTTTATAAAATCCGAGCTTTGCATCAATATAACCCTAAGCCATCCTCAAACTAACTCTCACTCATTACTCTCCTCATATATAAGGAGTATAGAGACTCCCTCAAATAATAAAATATTAATTTATATGGAGAGGAAAAGAGGTTGGTAGAGTTAGAAATAAATGTGTAGTGAGAAAAAGTAAAAAGATATTTTAAGTATGTATATATTTAAAAGTGGTTTTAAGTTAGTGTCATGAGTAACATGATGGGTAGTACCGTAGTAAGGAGCAGAAGATGAAGTAAACTGATAAGTGAAGAGGAGTGGCAGTGCCCAATAAAACGATGTGTTGTGGTCTTAATTGGGATTTTTAACTCAGGAAAACTAGCTATCAGAGAAGGCTCCATAATGTTGAGGACAAAAGGTGGTCATAACTTCTTTTGGGACAAGAAAGGTTGAACTTCTCTTTCAGCATGGCAGTTTAAGTAGGATCGAGCACATATAAATGGATCTTCAAAAATTAAAGTCATTGAATAAAGAAAAACTCCATTTGACGAAAAACTAGGAAGAAGAACCTCAATAATCTATAGAACACTATCAATCTGTCCAATTTATCTATAGATAATGTGGGTGTTAATGTGTTTATATGCGCGCGAACGAAAATGGTTGCTTCTAGCTATATTTAAGTATTGTATTTGGGACCTAGAGAAACTGTACCACCTATTCGCACGTGAACACTAGCCTACTACTGTATCTGCATTCCTTAGTCACCATCAACTCTTTTTTTCCTAAACAAACTGTCTATGAACAACCAGCAGTGTTTTATAACTATATGCCAATCAAGATACACTGATTGTATTCAAAGAAAATTTGAAGTGATTTCTAAACAACCTAATGCATAAATCAGTAAAACTCTTACCCATGTCAGTTCTTCAGAAGCTTTCACCTCTCTCTTTGTGAAAAATGCAATCTACATGAACAAAGGCACATAATTTAGCCTGCTTTAAACTCCCAAAAACTAACGTAAGAATAACCATTATAATTAAAGCCTTCAATAACTCATACGTGATAATAATGGTGATCAGGAGTTTCCACCTCGACTGGGATATCAATCAAGTTCCCATCATAGCATCTGCATTTAGATAAGATCATGAAAGATCGTAAGGTAACGGAAATTGACAAGAAAACGCAATAACAATAATTATTATATTTTTACTCCGTTAAGGGTTAAACACCCTTTTTTTTTACATCAAAAAATGGATACCAGTGTGAGAAATATAGTTTAAGAACTCCCAAGATGTAGGAGTTTGGTGATGTATGCACCAATCCCCAAACTGATCCATTATAAAAACAAGAATAGTCAAACTAAAATTAGTGGTACAATTTTATTTTTTAATCAAAACGGAGACCTTCAAAAGATTAAAGAATCCTGAAGGACTCTTATAGAAAAGCAAATAATTAAAAGAAAACAGAAACTGTTGAAATGCATCACTTGGGTTGCTCAGTCACTATTCCAAATTTTTTTATAATAAATGACTTACCGGTGATTTATAAACCTCGCAACATTTCCGAATTCTGTAGCATCCAAACAAAGGGCTTCTTCATCCTTTAGAACTCTCTCTGAGCTCCAGTCTGCATCGAGATAAACTGGGTATGTATGTCTCCCATTATGCTGAATTTTCGTATTCCTCCAATACAGTTCTGTATTTGTCAGGATTTCCCCAACATACTCACACACAAATGCACCTTTAGGCAAGTTTTCAAGTGTTCTGAGACCCCATCCTTTACTCTCATTGGTCGAGAAAACCTATAAAAGTGACAGTTGTCAGCTGATTTAATCTATCAGCAAGTTTGAAAATGCTACTTGAGAAAATAAATGCCAGAAAAAACTTCTTGAAAAGGTCAAATTTAGAATAACAAATATGAACATAATGGTAAATCATGAAAAACCATCATAAAAACCTATAAATAACAATTATATTTGATAGCTGATAGTATGACCTAATTTGAAAAGGCCACATGATAGAAGATACAAAATAAAGGGTTCTCTTTTGGTAAGAACCTTTTTCCCTTTTTAGTTACTCAATAAAAAGCTGGCTCCCTGTAAATGTTATGTTTGGGAAAGCAAACATGAATAGGATGGAAAACTGTGGATATTCATAACGAAGACTAATTCGAAAACCTTTTAACACCCCCGAACCACTAGAGGACCTATTTGAAAACTGGAGAACTTATTTTCATGCCGTAAAAAAGATTGATCTGCCAATTTTTTTTTCAGAAAACTCAATTAAGAATGCCTGAGGTATGTTCGGCTAGAGCTAATAAGCATATAAGTTGGTTTTTGAGGTTCAGGAAAAAGCTAACTTCATTCAAGCTTGTTTAGTTACAACTATTGAGACTGGTTTTTCTAGCTATTTCGCTAAACAACTGATTGCATTTAAATTACCAGCTTAAAAGCTGAGTTATTTTGGATCCTTTTGCCCGAATAAGCTACCAGCTTTAAGCTGGATGGACCTTTTTTTCTTCTTATTACTAAAAACCAAGCCATTTTTTCTCTCTTAAAAGCTGCAATTGAAAAATCTTAGCTTTGCCCTTCAAGCTTTTCAGATAAAAAAAAACAGAAAAGCTCTAACATTTTAAAACCAATCAACCAAATTCAGTCAAAAAATTTAACCCAAAAAAAAAGAAAAAGAAATCTGAGCTTAAAATCTGCAATGAAGCAATGAAACCATACATATGTATTTACCTGCAGCTTACGGGAAATGCCCCTTTGCACTACTCTATTATCACAATCCATGTGACAGCCACATTTATTCCAGCATTCCTTGATGAACTTTCTCACCAAATGACCTTTGCAAGGTTCAGGCCTTTTCCCATTTTTTTCCCTCTCTAACGGGCAATTATTGCAATAAACATAGTCATGTTTTTGCGGTTCTATATTCATAGATATACAATCATTGAGAAACTCTTCTCTCAAAACACCTTCTGAGCTATACGCAAACTCTCCACCCGTTTCACGAGCACATTCACAAGGTACAACACCAGATAAGCAATTTCCCGAACATTTGACACAACAATTATCGTCTGCTATACGGGCCAAGGAAAAATGTATATACGCGTCTTGATATACAGTGTTCTGATGTATATATGTAAATTTTGGTGGATTTTCACATCCGGACTCATCAATCAATGAAATTTTCATTTTTTCTCTACCCTTCGTTATGTCGTTAATCCTGCGGGGTTTCCTTTTGGTTTGAGTAGAGGGTTTATACACAACTAAATCACGAGAGTTTGACGTTTCTATAGAATTTGTTTGCTTTTCTATGCTCATATTGACCTTTTGAGATGATCCCACATTCTTGAGATTAAGGCTTGGTTTGTTGGTTGTTCTATCGACCTTCGAAGATGACTGGTTTCTCTCTCCTACAGGTAGGTCTGTGGACACTGGTTTCTTCCCTCTGTTATTTGAAATTTTATCATTTTCTTGTTCCAAATGTGGTTTCTTTGGTGGAGGCCCCCTCAAATCAGTGTCCAATCCATTTTTTTCCTCATCCTGTTAAAAGAAACTCAGGGAATAAGTTATAAGGGAACTACAAAAGTGAAGAAATACACAAAGAAAGAGAGGGACAGTAAGTTTAAGCAAGTAATATGATTCGTTTTAAATAGCGTTATCGCTACCGTAGCGTTTTTTCGAGAGAAACACTAAAAGCGTAAATAGCGTTGCTACATAGCGCTTTGCGGTGTATTTTTTTTTTTTTGCCTAAATACATATAAATATAACATTAAATTCAAAACATCTAATAAAAATTAACTAAATATATATAAAAAATTGTAACTAATAATCACAAAATGATTATACTTGAGATGCCAGAGTATTTACTTTGTTTGCAAGAGTTTTGGGGTTTGATTCTCTTTAACCTCCAATAATTTCATTAAAATTTTGACCACAAAAAAAAAAATATATAATTTTTTTTTGACTGCACTCGCTATAGCGTAAATAGCGTTCGCTATAGCGTAAATAGCGTTCCTATAGCGCGAATTTAGCGTTTTTCCATCCAAACAGCGTTTTAGCGTTGCGTTTTTCTTTCAAAAACCACTATATCTTACAACGTTGCGCAAAAATATAATGTAAATACTCAATGCCTATGCAATCCATATCAAATATGAATATCCTCCTAAATGCTTTTGTTGAATTAAAGTATATGATTTATGAACAGATTTAAGTTGTATACTGAGTTACAAATTCAGTTCATGATTACAATATGGTCAATATGAAGCATAATAGGTTGACAAACTAGGTAACTAAATACTAATAGGTTATGAAATACCCAGCCTCACAGTCCTGCAATTTCCAATGTTTCCAAATGTAACCTAAACCGAATTCCTTATCAAGAACAAGAAATTATGGGTAAATAAAGAGATAATTAATGATAAGAATTTAACCATTTCGGCCTGAAATATTGCATCGGCCAGAGTACGATAGTTTTCTTCTTCAATCAGGGCCCAATTATCATCATATAATTTCAGAAGTTTCTTTAGCACTGGCTTCACTCTTTCTTGAGAGATCCCCAAATTTCTCATAAAACGGAATGCTGTCAGGACCTTTTCTGCAGGCATTGATACAAACTACTTTTTTTTTATACTGGGACCTGCATTCACCAATCAAACAAATTACATTGGAAGGTGTACTGCATATATACGTAATAGTATGTAAATGTGAAGTAATACAAAGCAGTCATCATACTCCAAATAAACACAACTTTTTGTTGGGAATTAGCTGCAGTTTTGTTGTGCAACTTGTGGTTGGTTCCCTATGGTTTACAAGAAATAATTTTCTTATGCACTTTTTGTCAGCGTGGTTTCAAGCTCTACTTCTTGCAAAAATGCACCCCAGAATTAGTTTTAAAACTTCACTAGTTATGGATAATTGGTAACGACTATTAGATACTTCACCTTTCGAAGAATAAATAATAAGGTTCATCTATCTGCAAAATATAATTGTAGACAATTACATACAAACCACAACTTAATTACACGTATATATATATACCTATTTATATCACCACACAGAGACTTTTAAGAGAAAAAAGGGAGCAGATTGATGATTTCATATAGCATACAAGTTTTTTTTCCTCCAGCCTTCTGGTGAAGGAGGTTAAAATCTCAATAGTGACATAGCTTATGTTAGATAGCAGTTACAATAACTATATGAAATATTACAAATATAATAAAAATGAAAAAGAAAAGTTCGATAAACGTTTAATCCAATTTTAACTGATTCTTTAACCGCCTATGTACCCTGTTGCACGTATGATAATGTGCTAGTATCCAACCACACACGTCATTTGAGCGATCTTAATATTTTGATAGATGTTCTAGAGGCAAAAAAGAAAAAGAAAAATCATAAAACTAACGTTGGCAAAAAAAATTTCATCACACCAGAACTTTTTTTTTTTCTGGGTAGTACCAGAACTTGCTACACTTCAAATTAAAACTAATCTTGCTAGATTTTCCTTTTTTTCTGCTAAGCGTATATGTGCTTATTTTTTATTGATTCATTTTGCTTCTTCTTCCATAGAAATATAACCATTTCAGTTTGTGGTAGGAGATGTCCAGTAGTAATTGACAACTCCATGTGTAGGAAAGAGAAACCAGAATTCTATTATTGACTGTTTTCTTAGAAAAGATAAAAAAAATACAAGATTAAGACGTTAACTATAAGTAAAATAAACACGAAGAGAAAGACAGAATATGAAACTTTTTAAGCAAAAACAATTCATCAAGAAAGCAAATACATAATAATGTAAATGATAAAGTTAAAAATATAGTACGTTATATTTATGACACAGGGCTAACTGTCTAAGGAACGCTAACCTTATGCTGTCGATTTTATGATTATTATCGTCGATGTCATAATTGATTTTACAAATTTACATATCTCACCAACTATATAATGATGGATGCAAAGCATGTAATGGTTTCCCCTTGGAAGTACTGTCATATCTTACTTCAATATAAAATAGGATTTTGTTTGTCAATGATATCCCGACCCTTTTCAAGTAAGCCCACGTGGATCACATGCATATCAGGTGCCATATCTAATTATAACGCAATTAACACTGCTCTAATCTTAATGGAAATACGTCAACAGCAAAACAAATTAGCTGTATATTTACAACATCAACAAAACCCTGCATGTTCATTATCAGAGAAGAAGAGAAACACTAATCTTTACCTATTTGACTACTAAGGAACTTTTTCTGCAGCCTTCTAGTGATGGGAGGGGAGGCTCGAATTCAATCAATGGCATTCTATAGGCTTAAACTGTATCTATAGATAGAGATTGTTTGGCAGTACAGAAAAAAATAAGCGTTGGGTTTCAGTTTGCAAACTTTGTATAGGATGTACTATATCATAAGGACAACCCTGAACTAAAGGATATATTGAATCTCTGCAAATACAATATTCAGAAGTGAAAATACCGATTTCCTCGTTATTAACTTTATATTGGATAAATCACCTCCCCTTTCCATAATAAGGGTTTACTATGGGACGTTTAACTATTTAAGGGGACATCTTCATAAGTAGTACCATACCATTACTTTATTTCTGGTGAAGTGATACATTATATGAAGAAATTGCATATATATAAAATCATTGTTTTAAAATTCGCGCTACGTAGCGCTACGTAGCGCGAAATAGCGCTTTTTTGGTAAAAAACGCAACGAAAAATCACGATTTTGGGTGGAATTGCGCTAAAATCGCGCTATAGGGGACCAAAAGCGCAAAAAGCGCGAAATTCTGGACCAAAAGCGTAAATAGCGAGTTAAAAAAAAAAACAGCGGATTTAAATAATAAATATATATTGTACAATTTTCATAAAAGTGTCTGCAGTTCAAATGGTTAAGACTGTGCTGTTATTTCCAGCAGACCTGGGTTCGAAACTCACCAACAACAATTTTTTTTTTTTTTTTGATTTTTTTTTATTACTATCTAATATAACTATACCTTTTTTTTTTTTTTGTTATATATTCTAAAGTTTAGTGCATATTTAGGCAAAAAAAAATACACCGCAAAGCGCTATATAGCAACGCTTTAGCGCTTTTAGCGTTTCTCTCGAAAAAACGCTACGATAGCGATAACGCTATTTAAAACACTGTATAAAATCATAAATATAACTAACGATATTTATAAACTGGACATTTTATTCGGAACATGCCAAAGTGGAATAGTCGACAGTTAATTTGAAAAGGATATACTCTTATGTACCACCAAAAACGCCTTTGAGGGGAAAACCTGATTTTGTTCACAAAAGTAAGAATTAATTTGTACATTCTTCAGCATTGGAAGAACAGACAACGTGGTTCATCTTCCTGCAACGTTATTATCCTAGACAACTACAAACGGAGACAACCCAATTACATGTATATGTACATATATCACCATTCAGACACTTTCAAGAAAAAATAAAGTGATCAGAGAGACATGACAAACTTATAAGAAATTCCAATCACTGACAGCAGTTAAAATAACCACACAAAACATTACAAAGAGGTAAAAAAGATTTCAGTTTAATAAACCTGTAATGCAATGTACCCAACTCGTTCACCCCCTATGTTCTATAAAGTAAATTGTACATATAGTATTGAGTATTATCCCGCCTCCAAAAAAAAATCCATCTCAAACGAGTTCTTAGATTTCCTGAAGGCAAAAACAAAACAAAGAAAGGAAAATTTTCCTAAAATTTACTACAACGAATAAGGCAATAACTCATCAAGAACTTACTAGAATTTGAAGTTAAATCTTGCTAGATTGGTCCTTCTTTCAGCTAAATTTAGACTTGCTGTAGCTTAAATGATCCGTTCTTATTCATAAGCATAACCCCATTACAGATAATGAAGGGAGATTTATATTTCTAATTGAAAACTATATTGGTGACAGGGAAATGATATATATATATATATATATATTAGAAGGGAAGAGAAACAATTAATCGAGGAAATAAATAGAAGTTTCGCAGATTTTTATTATAAATATATTACGTTATTTGACACAACGGCGAATGAAGGCTAATTGTTAAGTTGCCTATTCCAGAAAATTATCAGAATGAAGTGGATGCACAAGTTATAGTACATTCCTGCACCTGTATAATGATTGATTAAAACTATTTAAGGTCCTACCCCTTCAGGATATCGCCAAAAGGAAAATAAATTTAAATAAGAAAATGTTTACCAATGCTATCAGAATGCGTTTCAACGAAACCAATCTCCCACGTGCATCACACGAACGTTAAAATCATGTATCATAACGAACTATATGACATGTAATACTAGATTAATATAAACCAAACTAAGTGGTCAGAAAAATAAATAAGCAGAATATTTGTGAAATCAACAAAACTGCAATTTTATTACCGAGGAAGAGAAACAATACTCTTCACTACTTTTACAAAGATATTTTTCTTAAGCCTTGTAGTGATGGGAGGCTGGAATACAATCAATGCTATATATAGGGAAGAGTCTATGTCTACATTGCGCTAGTTTGGCAGTATAAAATAAAGTATTGAGAAGCAAATGCATTTGGTTTCATTTTGCAAGGAACGTAAATCTCAGGAACAACCTTGAACCAGAGGATATGTAGAAGTTGTACAACAACTCTTATACAGAATTGAGATATGTTATTCCTTCTTTTTGTTTATATTTTCCATTAGTGAATTCCCTCCGTTTCATAATAAGTGTTTGCTATTCGAAATGCTACTATTTAAGGGACGTTATTGCTAATTCCGTTGCTGCTTGCCAAATTTATACTTTATGTCCAGTCAAGTGATATATTGCATCGAAAGTAAAGGCAAATTTGTATTTTTCACATAATATAATTGCTCGCTTTTACTAAGTGAAATTTTATCTAGTAGCATCAAAAAAATGAATAATATACACTTAATTTAGAATGAAGAGACTATTATAAAGTAGATACCACCAGAAAACGTCTTAAAAGAGAAAACCCGGTCTTGTTCATAGAGGGAGAATCAATTTGCACTCTTCACCACTGAAGTAATAGTCTCTCCGCAAAATTTATCTTCTAGACAACGACATACATACTATGACCGAGTTACATGGGTATACTATATATATATATATACAGACAACTTCAAGAGAAACAAAGGGATCAGATAGATGATTTATTATAACATACAAGAGATCCTAATTTTAATCTTCAAAAAAGAATGAGATCCTTATTTTCCAGTCTTCTACCGAAGGAGGCTAAAGTCTTTATAACTGACATAGCATATATTAGATAACAGTTTCAATAACCACTTGAAACATCAACAGAATTGTAAAAACACATTCAGGTTTAATAAACCTCTAAATGCAGTGTTACCTAATCCCTTCACAGTATGTACATTTTCCAAGTTGCACATATGGCAAATGTGGTATTATCCTGCCTCGGCATACATGGGATTCCAATATATTGCTAGGTGTTCTAAAGGCGAAACATATATAAATAATCCAAAAACATAGAATAGCAATAAAATAATAACACTATAAACTCACCAAGAACATATCACACTTTAAAGGAAAACTAAGTTTGCCATATTTGTCTTTCTTTATCTAAGCCATTATTTGCGTTTTTATTGCTCTGTTTCTTCTTCTTCTTAAGGGATATTACCATTACAAGTTGTGGTAGGAGATGTATAATTGTAATTCATAACTTAAATAAATGTATCATAACTTAAATAAAGTAGCCATACAAAGTTCTATGTTCCACTAGCCATATAATGATTGATGCAAAATTTTAATGTTCCCTTCTTTCCTGTTTCGTCACATCGAACATGAATTTTAAATAGGATTTTGTTCATCAATGCTATCAAGACGCCCATAAACTTAGATTCCCCCCTCGCCCATGCGTACGATGGCGGATCCAAAAATCTAACTATCGCGGGTAGCGGTTACTCTCATGAAGCATCAATACAGAGGAACTTAGGTTTTTAAAAAAGTGTACTTTTAGAAAAAAAAATGGAGGGCTGCTGCCTTAGCTATCCCAGCATTGGGTCCGTCCCGGCACGTATATCACACGTCTGAAAAACATCATCTTCTATAATGAACCACAACACACACAATTAACATTGCTCTAATCTCAACGCAAACAAACTGATTAAATAATTAGATGAATATTATAAAAATTGGCAAAACCTTGCTTGCCCATTATCAGTGCTGGCCGAAGCCACATTAGCACTCCAGCAACTCCTTAATTTCTTTTTTTCCGTCATAGTAAAAAATAATCACACGGAAAGAAAAAAGAAACACCACATAACAAAATCAATTCGACAACATATTTAAAATAACAAATACGGAGTATCATTTAACCATAGAACGACATCGCTGAACGAGGTCACTATGTAATTAAAATTTCTGTAATTTTCAGACAAAACGACATCGTTTCTCATTTTTATTTTTATTATTTTCCGTCTCGATTGAGCTGCGCTCTAGATGACTTGTCTGTCAAAAAACTCGCCTCTGCCCATTATTTTTATTTAAAAAAAACACTACCCTTCGCCTATTTGACTACAAAGATACGTTCTTTGAAACCAATGACATGTATAGGCCACATTGTATAAATTAAAGTTACATTTTTATTTTTATTTTCTGTCATATTTACCTAAAAATTACCAAAACCCCAAAAAGGGTTTTTCTTCGACTAAGAGTTCTCAGTATACTTACATGTATACATATGTTTCTATCTATAAATGTATGTGTTTCTATGTATATAAAATTTTATACTATGTTCAAAACTGAGGGAGTGACACTATTTATATATATTTATATATACAGAGAGAGTTTTTGGTATATTTCTATAAGTTAAAAATTACCTGCAGCACTGATTCAGATGTTTTCCTGTAAAATCTTTGACAGATATTTTATTTGGTGTTTTAGCTGACAATAGACAAACAAAATTATATATAACGATGAATAATATGTTTTATCATCTTTTGTACCCATATATTTTTTTTAATTTTGTGATCTTAATTCTAATTTTTTCAGTTTTGTATCTCAACTTCACCATAATTTCTTTTTAGGACGAATTTAGTCGGTTTGAATGCAAAACTTGCATATGTGCATGCTCTTTTCGTGGTTAGATTTAACATTTACACATATGTACATTGTGTTTCAATTGTAGGATTAGATCATAACAATCCACCCGTTTAAACTTTTAGAACCGTAAATTCAACATATTTTTATATATATTTTTTTGTTTTACTATTATATTTTTAAACGATGTAGTATTTATTATTACTATGTTTGTAAATATTTATAACTTGCTATTAACTTTTATCTTACATTTGGTAATTAGCTAACCACTTAAGGGCGTTTAAGTAAAATCTCCTAAAAAAGGCACGTGGTGTGCAGATGTCCGTTTTCTATCCAAAATCCGATCGAATCCGACTAAATTGAAGAAAAAAAAAGCTACAATTGAGGTAAAATTTGAAAATTTAAGACTACTCTAATAAAGACTCAATGATATATTGGAGTATTTAAAAATATAAGGAATTAGATAAGAATAGTAAGGTCCGAGTAGGGTATTTTTAAATAAAGATTAAAGAGTTGTTGATATGGTTATATTAAACAGATATTGTGGAAACAATTACACCAAAAGGCTACATAAAAAATAATTAAAGTTGAAAGTTGGTAGTTGGTTGTTGGCAGTTGGTAGTTGGAGTATATATGATCGATTTATAGACCTTTTTCGTGACATTAAATGAGCTGGTGTGTGTATATTTAGAGATTGGATTTTTAAACTTCAAAAAAGCTTAAAAAACGCACAGACCTCTGCCGCTTTTAAATGTAAATTACACAGTCAGTCCCTGCTTTTCAGAAATTAAACAGTCAGTCCCTGCGCAAAAATTACACAGACAGTCCCTTGAAAACAGAATTTCATGTTTTTTTTTTAAAAAAATAAACTTTTATACTATACTTTCTCTCTTTCTCTCAAAACCCCCCAATTTTCATCCAAAAAAACCACCCAAATCAATCAAACACATTACCTATCAAATTTACTAACAAAAAACCCCAAATAATCAATCAAATTTATCCATAATTCAAGGGTATATCTTTTATTCTCTAATTTATTATTTATTTTGTGTAATTTCAATTTGTAAAATAGGAAAAAATATATAAAATATGCAAATTGATTATTCACTTAGCTATATATAATTGTTTGTTGTTTGTTTATATTAATTATAAAAATTATAATAATTGTTGATATTTGGCCCATTTTTGCATTATTTTTTATTTTTTTGTAATTTCAATTTGTAAAATAGGAAAAAATATATAAAATATGCAAATGGATAATTCACTTAGCTATATATAATTGTTTGTTGTTTTTTTATATTAATTATAATAATTGTTGATATTTGTCCCATTTTTGCATTATTTTTTATTTTTTTGTAATTTCAATTTGTAAAATAGGAAAAAATATATAAAATATGCAAATGGATAATTCAATTAGCTATATATAATTTTTTGTTGTTTTTTTATATTAATTATAATAATTGTTGATATTTGTCCCATTTTTGCATTATATTTTTTTTATGTGTTTGGTTAATTTCAATTGTTGATAATTGTTGATAATGTGTTTGGTTATGATTAAAAAATTGAGTTATTATTGTTTGGTTTATGATTAAATTTGTGTTTGGTTATGATTAAAAAATTGAGTTCTTATTGTTTGGTTTATGATTAAATGTGTGTTTGGTTATGATTAAAAAATTGAGTTATTATTGTTTGGTTTATGATTAAATGTGTGTTTGGTTATGATTAAAAAATTGAGTTATTATTGTTTGGTTTATGATTAAATGTGTGTTTGGTTATGATTGTTTGGTTATCATTGTTTGGTTATCATTAATTGGTTATAATTGAGTTATCATTGTTTGGTTATCATTGAGTTATCATTGTTTGGTTATCATTAATTGGTTATTAATTGGTTATCATTGTTTGGTTATCATTAATTGGTTATCATTGAGTTATCATTGTTTGGTTATCATTAATTGGTTATTTTATCATTGTTTGGTTATCATTAACCGAGTTATATTTGGTTATCAAAGTTAGAATGGCAGACCCAGGTCCACATATTAAAGGCATGTTGGGTATTTTACGACAGACCGGTCACATTTCTAATCAGACTTGGGATGCTGGAAGAGAAGCGGGTAGAGGAGATGCCAATAAGATTAGGGTTTATAATTATAGTTGGCAGATACCGACGCCTGAAAGGGTAGTTGAAAATATGATTAGGGCTGGTTTTTACGGTATTCACACTATAGGTAATTATACCGTAGATAGAGGCTTGCTTACAGCCTTAGTTGATAGGTGGCGTGATGAGTCGCACACGTTCCATTTTGTCGGTGGAGAGTTGGGGATATCTTTACAGGATGTAGAGATTATGCTTGGTCTCAGGGTTGATGGTCTTGCTGTTACCCGGTCGGAGCGGAATGACACCAAGGCGAGCAGGTTGGATATAATAGAGAGTTTGTTGGGTGTTAGACCTGCTGACCATCAAGTCGATACAAACTGTTTGACAGTTAGACTTGATTGGATGTTACACACCTTTGGTGAATTACCCCCCAACCCTAGTGAGGAGCGTTTGCTATATCAGTCTAGGGCTGCCATGCTGTTATTACTGGGGGCACATGTGTTTTCGGATAAGAGCAGTGATCAGATCCCACTCTGACCTCTGCCATTTCTGGAGGATTTTGACACGTGTGCTGAGTATAGTTGGGGATCAGCTCTTCTGGCCTGGTTAGAGGCTAATCTATGCAAGTTGGTACGTTGTAAGGCAAGCGGAGTAAGCGGGGCGGTGATGTTTCTGGATATGTGGGCGATTACCAGACTACTGCCGGTTAGACCATGTGAAGAGCTGCCGGAAGATATCGAGCCACCTGAGGGCTGGCCTAGGTTCCCCCTCGGTTACAGGTATGATATTATTTAGTTTTTGTATTGGATTTTGTGTTTTTTTTTATTGTGTCATCTATCATTTACTTAGCTGCCGGTTATATTTATTGTTTATACAGATGGAAGATTTGGAGGCAAACTAACCTTACGCCATATGTCTACGGACATAATGTGGTCCACATACGTGACCAGTTTGACAATATGTCACCTGAACAGGTAAATTTTGTATTGGTCTTATGTTCGCAGAATTTATTACTAGTATTTTTAAACCCTTGTTTATATATTCTAATTTTTCTGATTACAGATAGTGTGGCAACCTTACGGGAATCTCAATCAGTATCCGGAATACTGCACGCGGGGCCGTTATATGTGGCATTGTTCTGTGCCTCTCATTTGTAATGAGAAGGTTGAGTTCCACCCCACGGACAGGTTCATGAGACAGTTCGGTTTTGTTCAGTGGGTCCCAACATATATCTGGAAACCCAGACAGGGTCACGACAAGGATAGAAGATATGGGATTGGGCAAAAACACGACTGGCCTTTACTTTGTGGAGAGTTTATAGCCGTGTGGAATGACCGCCACAACCGTCTTATTGACGGCGAATTTGGCACGGGGACGTCACCGGATTACATGAGATGGTATAGAGAGAGGACCCGCATCTTTATAAACCCACCTGAAGTTGCCCGGCCATCTCACGGTTTCCGGGAGCATACGGGTGTGTTCAATAAAATGGTAACTACTAGTTAAAGTTCATTAATATTTGTTTGTTAATTTTTTTTTTGTATATTTCAATACTAATAAATCGTTTTTTATTGTTTTTTATTGTTTTTTTTTTCAGAAAGCGATGTTGTGCCGCAGTTTCAAATCGTTCAAACGGCTGAAATCTAAAACGGACGTGGACTTACTACGTGCGGAGTTCGCTGAAATGGGAATGAATCCGTATGGGTCAGCTGATGAACAGTCGGATGAGGAGGATGACGATGACGATGACGACGACGACGACGGTGGTGATGACGACGATGGTGATGACGACCTACGTTACGACCCAAGAACTTACACTAGGTCGGCAAGTTGTCGACGTCCCGACGAAAGAGGCGAATCTAGTAGCGGCGGGCGTAGCGACGGTAGAAGAACGAGTGGAGGTCGACCCCCGACTACAGATCAGGGTCCGGGTCCGAGTTCAAACGGTCATGGTCGTCGTGCTTCTTTTGCTGGATCGGAGTACGTTCAGGATGATGTTCCGTTCGATCATCATAGACAATCATTTGGGTCGCACGACAGTTGGAGTCGAGGATTGACACTTACATCCCACGAGCGTGCTCCGCATCCAGAATCGCAGCATCGACATAGACGCCGTCCGGAGCTAAACGAAATCGAAGAGTCTACTGAGCCGTCGTCATCGGATAGATTAACATCGGCGGGAAAGATGCTCCCTATGTCCAACTTTAAAGGATTTACTCGTTACAAAAATAAATAAATGCATATTTGTGTTTTTTGTTTTTGAATTCTATGTTTGATTTGTAAGTTTTATTCGTAGGTGAGTTGGAATATTATAAATTCGTAAGTTTAATTTGATTTGTATGTTTGATTGGTACGTTATAAATTCGTAAGTTTAATTTGATTCGTATGTTTGATTTGATAGGACCAATATTGAGTTTTTACAAACCCTAAACCCTAAACAGTAAATTACAAACCCTAAACCCTAAACCCTAAATTAAACCCTAAATTACAAACCCTAAACCCTAAATTACAAACCCTAAATCCTAAACCCTAAATTAGAAACCCTAAATTACAAACCCTAAACCCTAAACCCTAAATTACAAACCCTAAACCCTAAATTACAAACCCTAAACCCTAAAATACAAACCCTAAACCCTAAACCCTAAACTACAAACCCTAAACCCTAAAATCCTAAACCCTAAATATTATGAAATATACATACAAACCGTACATTTAATGTACGGTTTGTACAGATTTCATACAAACCGTACATTTAATGTACGGTTTGCATGTATTCTGTGCAAACCGTAAAAGTAATGTATGGTTTGTACCCCTGATTTGAGCAGCGACGTTTTACGAATGTACTTTTTGTACTGAATCACCGTTAATAACGTAAAAAAAAATAAACTACAAACCGTAAAAGTAATCTACGGTTTGTAGTGTAAATGACATTGGATACCATATCTATCAAAATAATTCCGACAACACCTTATCACTTTTGAATTATTATGACTTGACAACCCTATCCGAAAATGACTACTCAATGCATTATTAAAGTTTGGAAATGACTACACCAAAAAAAACACTACAACCCGTAAAAGTAATCTACGGTTTGTAGTGTAAATTACATTGGATACCATTTCTATCAAAATAATTCCGACAACACCTTATCACTTTTGAATTATTATGATTTGACAACCCTATCCGAAAATGACTACTCAATGCATTATTAAAGTTTGGAAATGACTATACCAAAAATTCACTACAAACCGTAAAAGTAATCTACGGTTTGTAGTGTAAACTTACACTATAAATATGACTCAATTTTGCCAATTCTAACAAACCATAAAATCAAACACAAACACATTTCGGAAATCTCTAAAAAAATCCTCATTTCTCCCCAATAAAATATACAAACAAACACTTTTCGAAAATGAATTACAACTATGGTTTTGACAACAACCAATGGAATAACAACAATGCGAATTCATCCAGTGGCTCAAACGATGAGCTAACTGATTATTCAGAGTACTTTGAATTTGATGAATTGACTTGGGAAACAAGGGATGAAATGCTTGCTGATCTTGCTGATGTGGCTGGAAATTGGGGTTTCATTCTTACGATTCGTAGGTCTGGAGGGGGTGATGGGAGCAGAACACCGTATGTTGATATTGTGTGTGATAAATCGGGGGTTTACGAAAAAAAGAAACCATCTTCCGTAAATTCAGGTACAAAGAAAAAAGATTGTCCATTTTTCATTAAAGGTTACGTAGTTAATGGTGAATGGATGTGTCACGTAGAAAATGGACAACATAACCACCCACCTCCAACTTACCTCCAAGGGCAAGCACGACGTGCTCGTTTAACCCAAGATGAAAAAGAAATTGTTAAAACTTTAAGGCAAAGTAGTTTTAAAGTTGGTGCAATATTAGAGGCCATAAAAAATCAAAATCCTGACAATGTATCAAACACAAAAACGATACATAATTTTTTGGCCGGACTGAAATTTAAAGAACGAGATGGTAGAAACCCGATACAGGAACTGTTTAATTTGTTGGATAGCCATCGCTACACATTCTACTATAATATGAACCCATCAACCCATTGCCTTGAGAACTTATTTTTTGCACACCCCGATTCTATAAGGATGTTCAAAGCTTTTCCTGATGTCTTGTTAATGGATTGTACATATAGGACAAACCGTTTTAATATGTCATTTCTAGAAGTCGTAGGAATGACATCAACGAACCAAACATATTGTTTAGGTTTTGTTTTCATGAGTGACGAGACAAAGGAAAGTTATATATGGGCATTGGAAAAATTTAAAGTTACATTGGAGGGGTGTATACTACCTAGGGTGTTTGTAACCGACAGGGAAATGGCCTTATCAAATGCTTTGTCCGTTGTTTTTCCCGATTCTCATCATATTTTGTGCACTTTTCATATTGCAAAAAATGTTTTGAAAAACTGCCGTAAAAAGATCCCTGACTAGGAGTGGCAAACGTTTCTAGATGATTGGGGTTTATTGGTTGATTCTGAGTCAATAGAGGAGTACAATCATAACCGAACTTATTTCAATTCCTCTTACAAATCGTACCCTGCTGTGATTAAGTATGTAGACAAGCTTTTAAATGATTATGCTGAAAAGTTTGTTGCATGTTATACCAACCACACAACACATCTAGGTAACAGAACTAGCAATCGAGCCGAAAAACAACATGCTAAGCTGAAAAGATCCCTTTCCACAAATACTGGCACGCTTGAAACTGTTTGGGTAGAGGTGAATAGAATTCTAGAAAAACAGTTTGAGGATATTAAGATGAAATTGGATAAATGCAAGTCTTATTTTCCACATTCTGAACGAACACCTCTATTTATAAATCTTAGGTCGTATATTACACACTATGCCTTTGATTTATTATTTCAAGAACACAAAAAATGTAGTGGCCAGGCTGATGAGAATTGTTCTTGCGGTTTCAAATTGTCTCACGGTTTACCTTGTCATCATATTATGAGTGAACATATTTTATTCGGGAAGCCTCTTCCTCTAGAATATATTCATCCATTCTGGAAAAAATTAGACGTAATTGATGATAATGGGAACACCGATGATTATGGGGTAGAGGGTGATCTAGAAGAGTTTAAAAGTGTTTATGCTAGCAAAACGAATGTTGAAAAACGGCGTATGAAAACACAACTCCGAGAGATAACCGTACCAGCCAGAACATCCATCAGTGACCCCGAAGTGAGAGTAAATAGGGGGAGACCTAGAAAAGGCGACAAATCTAGTAAGAGAGATAAGTCGGGATGGGAGTATGTGGAGGAACAGAGTGCTGGTGCTAGTAGGGACAAGGGCAAAGGCAAGGCGGATGAAACACCGGAGGTAAGGGTAAACCCAACTAGGAGGCCGCGAAACCAGAACCCTAAACCCACCCCCAATAGGCCAACCTTCCTGTACAGTGACCAAATATGGTTCATGTTACATAGTTACATCGAAACGGTTTATGATGTGCGTGGGGATGGTAACTGTGGGTTCCGGGTACTTGCAAATGCGACGGGTAAACAGCATGGGGAAGATGATTGGTACGCGGTAAGATGTGAATTGTTTCAAGAGCTGCAGCAAATGAAAGGTGTTTATTATGAGCTGTTTGAGAATCTTGACTTTGAAGCTTACCGGTATGATTACATTTTATCAAGTTTAAATTTTTATCATGCTACAAATCCCGCACCTTCTGAGAAATGGATGAGATTTCCATCGTATGGTTTTTTAATTGCTTCTCATTACAATATGCCAATTGTATTGTTGTCCTTATGGAAAAATCAAAATGGAGGGGTAAACGTGTGGAACTCCACTTTTTTACCTCTTTATACTGGTCCGCCTCAGGGAACGACATATTACATCCCGACTGTAATAGTGTTCGTCAACAGTTGTCACTATGCTCAGGTTATTCCTAAGGAAGAAGGGATCTTCCCAATGCCAGGAATTATAGCACGGTGGGAACAAACACGCACTGAGGCAGCTGTGCCATGGAAGGAACTTTTTCGACCAAATTTCAAGTTATATATGGCGTTGGAAAAGCAATCGGGAAAGCAAAAAGCAAATGAAGAAGCTATAGACCTAAGTCCATAATCGGTTTTTTATTTTTAATTTTATGTAAATTACTATTTTTTCCAATTTGTTGTAAATTTATATGATGTAAACAAATGTTTAATAAATTTGTTTTATGAAATTTAGTTCTATGAAATTTTGTTTAATTTTGTTGTAAATTTTGTTTAATAAATTTGTTTTATGAAATTTATAAGTTGATATTCATGTTTGCATATTGACTTAATTTCTTTTATGAAATTTATATAATTTATGATTGTTTCATTCAAGAAAATTGACGATTGACACCAAATTGACGACTTAGTTAATGTTTCATATTGCGTTATACAAGTGTTAAAAACAAACCAAAGGTACTTCACAAAAATTGACGATTTAGTTAATGATTCAATAAATATCAACTTATATACTTAACAAAAATATAACATGAACCAAAAACATAAAATTTATCAAATCAACTTTATTTGTGTAAATTTGTGTAAATTTTGTGTTTATTTTGAGAGATTGTTAGAATATTGGTAATTTATAATATGTAAAATTTTAAAAATAAGGCATTTAGTTTTTTTATTAAAAAAAAAATCATGTTTAATTTGAAAAAAATATTCAGTATTTTAATTTTAATTATTAGAATTTTAATTTTAATTTTTAATCTGTAAATTTTTAAAAACGCTGTAAACCGTAGATTTAATCTACGATTTACAGTGATTGACTGTAAACCGTAGATTAAATCTACGGTTACTGCGTTTTAAAAGAAATTTTGCAGTGTATTAAGTGCGCCTCGTATATTTATTGTTTGCACTTTGGTGATTTGTTGTTCCGTTTGCTACTTTAAGGAGTTTTCGTTTAAGTGTACTAACTATTCCTCGTATTTCTTCATAATATATATGTTTTTTTTTTTTTTTTACTGTTGGTACTGGCTAGATCCGCACCAGTTAATTCAACTATTTTTTCAAAACTAACACATTTTTATATTTTTTAAGAAACCGTTTACATTTACACAAAATTTCAGCTTACTTATTAATTTACTTCTAACAACCCAACATTATTTCTTTTTATTTGTTTATTATCATTTAATAATCATAACAATAATACAACCATAAAAATGTGAAACCACACGATAGTTTATTACTATTATATTAATCTATTAAATCATATAAGTTGACTTTTATGTTTCCTTAAATTTAAGGAATTTATAGGGTTGCTGATGCATGTCATTTTTTATATCATAATCATCAAATTTTAAGAAAAAATATGTTTTGATAAAACAAATACGGATGCTCGGTACCTTGTTTTTTCCATTGACTTTTTTAAATTTGATGAATACATAAGGCCGAGAAAGGAATTTAGTCGTTATGTTATTCTCATCACAAGCTATTACAACTTCAATATCTCAATAGCTATAAAGACGTGGAAATATAATCTAACAGAATAACTCATTTACCACTATCAGAAATAAATATATTTAAAAGATCTTAATAAGCTATCTTACTAAACATACATGGATAGTATATTTGGTGACAATTGTTTGTTTAATTTGTAATACTCCCTCTCAAGCTGGTACGTTTAGAGGCAAAACGCAAAGTTTGGAAATCAATGTAACGCAAACGATCAACCCCAAGTGCTTTTGTAAAAACGTCGGCGAGCTGATTGATTGTGCCTAGATGTAGTAATACAACAAATTTTCTTAGGATTTTTTCTCGTATGAGATGAAAATCAATCTTTATATGTTTTGTCCTCTCATGAAGCATGTGGTTATGTGCAATGTGAATGACGGCTTGGTTATTGCAGAATAATGACGAGGGCCGAGGATGTAGGACGGCTAACTCGGCGAGGAGGGTACGAAGCCAAGTAAGTTCACATGTAGTCGAAGCTATTGCTCGATATTCGGCTTCGGAGGAGAATCGAGAAACAGCACATTGTTTCTTTGTACGCCAAGAAATAAGACTGGAACCAAGGGTAACCGGAGCTAGAGCGTCGAGTTCTAGGACAACAAGCCCAATCTCAATCAGTATAGGCAGAGAGATGAAGCGTATTTTTTGAAGGAAAGAAAAGTCCATGAGTGATTGTACCTTTTTAATATCGTAAAACACGAGCGGCTTCAAAATGGCAAACTCTCAAAATTGCATAAATTGGCTAAGAAGGTTGACTGCAAATGCGATGCCGGATCGTGTAATAGGGAGATAGATGAAGTGGCCTATGAGTCGTCGATACGTACTTGGGTCCAAAAGTATGTCACCAGAATTAGGATCTAGCTTCAATTTTTGTTCTATAGGGGAAGAGGCAAGGCGGCATCTAAGTTGTCCAGAGTCCGAAAGAATATCTAATATATATTTTCTTCGATTTATAAAAATTCCATGAGTCGAACGAGCAACCTCAATACCAAGAAAGTATTTAAGTTTACCAAGGCCTTTGAGGTAAAATCGTTGTGATATGAACAACTTGAGCTATGTAATAGATTCCATATCATTTCGTGTGAGAAGAAGATCATCGACATATACAAGTATAGCCATAAATTTGGATCCTGTAATACGTGTAAAGAGGGAGTTATCTGCGTGTGATTGTTTAAAACCTGCACAAAGCAAAATTGTTAACAACTTAGCATACCAATTTATGGATGCTTCTTTGAGGTCGTATAGAGATGTTTGAAGATGGCAAACACGTTTCTCCTCGTGTCCTCTATATCCAGGAGGTGAAGACATGTAGACTTCTTCGTGGAGGTCTCCATGTAAAAAAAACATTATTAACATTAAGCTGATATGTAGATGCCAATTACGAGGAGTTGCGACAACTAGAACACAACAAACAGTAACTAGTTTTACAACTGGTGCAAAAGTTTCATGGTACTCTAATACTTCAATTTGTGTGTAACCTTTTGCAACTAAGCGAGCTATGTATCGTTCTACAGTTCCATCTGCATGCAATTTGGTTTTAAAAATCTATTTACACCCGATAGGTTTTTAAAATCCATTTACACCCAATAGGTTTTTTTTTCCGGAGGGGGGTAGATATGGGCCAGGTCTTATTGGCTTCGAGGGCATCTAGTTCTATTTGTATCGCCTTTCAGCGTGGGTATTTAATGGCTTGAGCGTAGGAACAGGTTTTTTTTTGTTTGATATAAAACAATTAAAAATGATAAATGAGACGAAGATAAATTATCATAAGAAATACAGTTAGCGATTGGATGAAATGTATCTAAAGTCAACAGCGAGTTCAATGATTCTGCGGTAGAACGTGAAGTTAACGTAGGACATACAAAGTCTTCCAGATGGGCTGAGGGTTTACTTATGCAACTAGGTCGTTCATGTATGTTACTGGGTGGCGGAGTAATTGTCAGAGTATAGGCATGCTGTGGTTTCTTGGACTAGGTTGTGTTTGAGATTGTTGGTCGACACATTGATGGGGGGTACTAGCTTCTTGTAAAGAGCTAGTTATAGAGGATTGGGATATAGGTATTAGTTTGTGGGTAGTCGATTGGTCGCATTGGTTAAAAAATTTTTCGTTTGTCAAGGTCTGGGACTAGCTTCTGGTTAGATTGCTTGGGTTGTGGTGTGTTGTGGTTGATAAGAATTTTCAAAGGTATAATTATCTTCTAAAGGTGTTAAGGAATGATTATTTTGTATTGATGAATCTGTAGGAGCTAGAAATAATATTGAATCTTGTTTTGTAAAAATCCCTATTTGATAATAATTAAAACGAATTAACACTTAATAAAGCTCATTATGTGTTATCTAATGATTTCTCAAGTGTTTATGAGTTATAGTATATAAAAGATCGAAATCGGATTGCTATTCAATAACTAAGTTAAAGATCAAGAAAGACCAAAACACGTAACACGACAACGTATTGTGAACAGAGAAGAGAGCAAGGAAAATTACAACATGGTGTAACACCACAACATGTTGTGACCGGCGAAGAGAGAAATGAAGACCACAACACGTTGTAAACTTATAATGCGTTGTTCTTTTTGGTCAATCAAACATAGAGTTAGTAAGTCCAACAATCAATCAGAGCTGTCGGGC
The DNA here is from genome assembly GCA_963920805.1 of Primula vulgaris. Classification (NCBI taxonomy): domain Eukaryota; kingdom Viridiplantae; phylum Streptophyta; class Magnoliopsida; order Ericales; family Primulaceae; genus Primula; species Primula vulgaris. The sequence continues at coordinate 10,773,929 of OY987220.1, read as the reverse complement.
ACAGCGAATGCAACCTTCACTCATAAACCCATTGTAAATTGGGTCACATAAGGACCAATAGACAAATTGGGTCTGCAAAAACACTTCAATCCCTCTCCAAATTACACCCATTACACACCCAACCTAAATATCAATTCAATCAAAAAGATCAAGTAAGAAAAAGTCTAATACTACAAATTACTCACTTGTTCCTATATATATTCTTGAGAGTATTAATCTTGTAATCTTATAAACACCTCGAGAATGTTTATTTGTGAGCGATACACTATTTGATTCAAATTTGTAGAGTGTTTTATAAGCTCATTTGTAAGCGAGTGATCGGGTAAAGGTTTTGTAAGCAAATGTAGTTTAAAAGCTGCAGGTCTTTTTATTCGACATACTTATAGAGTGAGCGCGAGCTTAATCAATCGATTAGATTGTTAGGTTGTAATGCTGGGAAGAAAATTATAGTGATAATAGCCGGTAACGTTTAATTTCGGGGAGAGAACATATGCGGGTTTGTCGAACCTGTATACATCGTCTGTCAATTTGTTTCCCTTACTGTTTAATTTCCGCATTATATTATTTCTTAATTGGTTGCTTGTATATCTTAAGTTAGATTTATATTTGACATTGCATATCATTAAGTTTATAATCTCCTTTTTTGTGTAGGTATTTGCTCTAATTTTTTATTCCGCGAAAATCATACGTAAACCTTATTCCCCTATAAGCTTTGGCCGCTTATGAGGCAACGAACGATTTTTCATCTTGTGAAGGAAAAGTGTTTTCAATAAAAGTGACATATCGAGAAATAAAAATCTTATGTGTGTCAAGATTTAATAAACGATATCCAAGATGCCTAGGTGGATATCCTAAAAAAAATACAAGGAACACTGCAATTAACGAACAAGGTTTGTGCATACCATAGATATCCAAACACACACATGTAGGTATAATTTGGGTTTCTTTAGAAAAGTTGTTCATGAGGAGAGCCGTTTTTTAGAGTTTTTTTTCGGAGTTCTATTAATCAAATAAACTGTCGTTATGATACACTTGACCCAAAAACGTATACGTGGATGGGCTTAAAAACGTAAACATCGAGTCGCATTAAGTACGTGTCTATGTTTTCCTTCGACAACTCCATTTTTTTTTGGAATACCAACACATGTTAGTTCTTGTTGGAAGCCATGTTCATGAAATAATCTATTTACGGGTTTTGATAAAAAAAAATCTTGTCCATTATCTCATTTAAAAAAAAATGATGTTGGAATTGAATTGATATTTTTATCATTCTAATAAAAAAAATGTATTTTAAGGAATACGTCGGATTTTTCGTTAAGCAAATAGACCCAGGTAACCCTGGTACAATCATCTACAATGATTAAAAAATATCGTGCACCACAAGTGGATGGGATATTATACCCACCTAAATATTAATAAATCTTCGGTAAACAGGATTTGACGCTTTAATATCTACTAAATTGAAAGGGAGACGGGTATGTTTTCCGCAAAAGCAAGCAATATAAGATTAAAAATTAATATTTTTAGAAAAGGTAATAAATGAGATATACTACTTATTGTTGGATATCATAAGCGGCGATGAATGAGTGTGCTTCTATCAATTGTGGCGCTATGACGGTATGGTGTCTTAAGTTCTTCCGTTCCGCGCATCACCAACTCGGATTGTTTTCTTCGCTGAACAATCCTGAAAATGGCAAGAGTTGGAAAAAAAAGAATTGTGCAATTTAAATCACGAGTAAATTATATTTGAAAGATGGTACATGAGAAACATCGGTTAAAGTTATGGTTGGGATGATTTTGATGTAACCTATGTGACAGATAGGGTGAGGTGAGCCGGATGCGGAATGAACCGTTGACACTTTATCGATTGCTTTGTAAGATTAAAAAGTGACAAGTTGGGTGTCATATGGGTAGACACGCCGCTACCGATAATCCATTCCATATTGTTGAACCATGAGTTCAATAATTGATTTTGATTATAAGTTTGATTATGTTTTAATGATTTTACGATTTCTTTATATCGATGATATAATGTCTTGTCTTTTTCAAAAATAGAAAATTTATATTTCAGGACTTCAAAATGATAAGAGTGCTCAAATACGAAGCCGAACGTTCAAGCGGAACCATAATCGGAGCTAAAACGAAAAAGTTACGAACACTCGAAGTATAACGGGAAAACCGAGAATTTCCAGAAAAACGACCGATCGTTTTGGACAAATGACCGATCGTTTTTGGTCCAAAATGTTCCAGTGAGGTCGTCTTAAAAACGACCGGTCGAAATGACAAAACGACCGATCGTTTTGTGCAGAATTCGAAAATAGCTTTTTGACCTATTCTGAAAAAATCAGAAATTGCTTAAAACCAATGGTTAAAAGCATAAACCGTCATGCAACGGTCATTTATGGTCCAATGGTCACTTTGCCTCTACAAAACCCCCCCCAAAATACCTCTTCAAATACACCCTAACAATCACTCAATCAATATATATCAAAAACACTTAAAATCTTCATTGTTGAGAAAAAAGCTCGAAAAGAGAAAAATTGAAGAGAAAGCGATATAAGCTCAAACCAAGATCGAATATCATCAAATATCACAAATTAGTTTATTTAGAAGCAATCAAATTGTGAGTGTTGTTTTAATTTCGATAATTTTGTAAAGAACAAACTATAAGCTCATTTGTGAGTGAGTGTTTGGGTAGAAGCTTTTAAGGCAAAGTGTTGGTTAAAATTTCTAGTTTAAACACTTGGTTACTCATAGATTGGGGGGAGTCGTTGACTCGTAAACGTGTTCGCTTGCATTTGTATCAAGAGTAGGAACCTCGGGTAGAGGGTGAGCAAATCGATTGATTAGCTCGATAGGATTTGTAATATTGAAAAGAAGATTTTAGTAAAACACTCGGTAGCGTGAATACCGAGAAGATGACGTAAGCGGGTTTTGCCGAACCTCTATATATCGTGTTGTCAAATTTCTTTCCCTAATCTTTACTTTACGCATTCCGTATTATTGCTTATTCTCTTGCTAGCGTATAGTAATTCTAGCATTTCATTAACTTTTGTTAAACGCTTAACCTTAGAAGTTCGATAGTTGGGTTGTTAGTTGCACCTTATTTTAATTAGACGAAAAACGTCTAAAATCTTATTCACCCCCTCTAAGGTTTAGCCGAACGGGCCAACACATATCAACTAACATTACTTGTTTTTTCATAAAAAGTTGCACAATGATCCAAGAACCGTTTAGTGTTTCGATTTGCTTTGGGTATGAATTCACTTTGGTGTTTAGCGATCTACTTATTAGGCAAAATATCCATAATGGAATGCATAATGTGATGGTTTGTAATAGAAGAAAATTTTCAAAGAATTTCAGTTATAAATCAGGGTTTAGATGGACCATGTTTTAATATCATGCTAAATTTGATGACACGATGGAAAGGAATTCAGTCGTTCTGTTATTCTCATCAGAAGCTATTACAACTTAAATAACTCAAAAGCTATAAAGATATATGGAAATATTGTTATAGTGACAGTCCTTTCATTTATGCTTGCAGTGTTCCATTGTTTATTTGAGTTTTATTTTTATCTTTTTGTAACTCATTCTTACAAAATGTGTGCTCTAATTTGCAAGTATAGTAGTAATTCAGTAACAAATTCTGTATTTTATTGATCTTTTCTTTCTATGAGCCAAAATGAATAGACAGCCTTGACTGAGATCGGTTATTAGAGATGCATCAGCAGATTTTTTCCTAGTACAATCGAGGTGCATTATCTAAGTTTCTATCGATTTTAGTTACTTTTCTTCGATGATCACTCATAATTTATCAACCTTATTAGTTGCTCGAGTCGTTTGTGTTTTGTTAGTAAATTTTTATCGAGAACTTTATGCATTCTCGAGTCCTTGACTACAAGTCAACTTTTTGACATGGGTGCTAAAACATAATGTTTAGAAAAGCTTTTACCATTTTATTCCTTGAAGAGGCTAAAGACAGTCATGACTCTTTTAAGACAGACCTCAATTTTTTACAAACTGTTTAATGTCAAAATTATTAGCAATAACAAGTATGTTAATTGAAAAAGGATAGTTGTAGTTGGAATGAGGATAATCGTAGTTTTACTATAATGAGAAAAAATATGAAAAACTATGATACGAGTATTACTCACTTGTTTCTACTTCTAAGTTAAGCAATGAAAGGAAGGTTGTTATCTAAAATTTTGAATGAAAAATAACTACTTCGGACTTCAGACCATGTTTATGATCGTCATTGCGCTCTCTCTTTCCAACTCGATTTTTTCGCGTGAGCAACCACCTCTTCAATGACTTAAATAAAGTCATGACACAATAACAATATGTAAATGTAATTCCGTAATGGAACACAAAGATAATATCGAATTGACCTACAAGAGACAATCCCTTCCTTTGGACGGACCTCCTTGCTAGTCTTCATATAAAGGATAATCATAAAGGGATAAAACAAAACCGAAGAAAATGTTATTTCTACCATTTAGGCAAAAACTCTAAATTGAATACATTTATCATATCCACGAAGCACGAATTGAATCATTAAACAACATTCCACCAGTAAAAAGGAAAATAAAAACCATTACAAAAAGTATCATATAGCGACATGACTTCAAGATCACATTTTGTTCTGCTATACCAAAGAACATCACCATTGGATATTAAATAAGTACGATACGTAAGATCAAGAACTGATCTCTCGTTGTTGAATTCCAACTACAAGGAATGGCGTTTATTAAAAAAGTCTTCAACCTGTTTGAATTGATCAAGCTTGCACCTAGTTCCCCCATCGATGGATAGCAAACTTTCATAATAAACACAAGTTCGGAAACCAAACTCAGTTGCTGTTGGTCCAACATTCCTCATTTCTTGAGTATTTATATCATACAACATGATTTTGGAATTAGGATTAAAAGGCTCAAAAGTCTTTGAATCATTAATCACCAAAATGAGACCTCCCTTCTCCCAAAAATCGAGTGGCCACATGAAACCTTGAAAAGACCCAACAGAATATTGTTTAATCCAAATACCTGCTTCTAACATTACCCATACGTCCACCGACAAGTTATCACTTCGCAGCAGAGCAACACGTTCTTCACAGACAGCCATGATGTTGCTAAAACAACAGTAAGCCTTTTTAATTTTAGAGATATTTGGACCCGGTACCACTCGAAAATTCTCATTCCTGAAGTCGAATACAAGGACAACTCCATGATTATAAACCCACCAATAATAAGTTCCGCTAAGAAATAAACTGTGACCGAATGAATAATCACTTAGGGGAAAATCGTCAAGATCTAAGTTTCTCCATGTGTCAGTAAGCATGCTGTACACGGAAGCAAAGCAGTGAGAGTCCATGTTACCATCATGAAGTGTATTCGAAAAAGTTCTACAGAGAACCACTCTGTGATCATTTGTCATGAGATCTACACCAAATCCAACATAACCAAAAGCTGCCTTATAGTGAGGTAAAATATGAGGAGGTGGTAAAGGAAGTGTTTTAAAATCCATCAATGTAGGGTTCCACAACACTAAGCGTTCCCTCATATCGTGAAGACAATACAAGCCATCAATAGGCCCTTCCATATTTAGAGGATAATCGAGATGTAGATAACAAATATCCTTATAGGTGGTGCTTGATTGCGTTATATCATTTAAAGTTGCATACTTGAGTACTCGAGTTTCTAGTTCGAAATATTGGAGAAGAAAGCAGTTTTTTTTCGTCTTCTTTTGGTATTGAAGATGATTGTATGCAAAACCAGAGTCTCTTATGAGACCATACCACCGCTTACACACACATTTTGCATTTAACAGAGTCTCCACAGAGCATCGAAGGAAAATCTCTATAAACAAATCTTCTGGAAATTTGGGAATTTCATAATAGTTGCCAATGTCACTTGCCATTTTAAACTCACCTCTCCTTTTCATACCTTTTAATCACAATAATTTCTCAAATTTTAGCTGTTTGCAAGAAAATAGTAATAACTAATTCATTGTAGATAGCAGTATTATGTTAAAGTCATTAACTTATGACCATACCTATAATCAAGTAAACTAGATTACAAAAAGGAGACTGCATTTTGGAACCAGCAAAAAGGACAAAGTTCTATATTTTTTTTATCAAAATGTTGGTGAATGAAGCAGAACCATAAGTTCAAAATTCAAGGTAATAAAAAACAGTTCATTGCCTATGCATGAATGGTATCGGATTTCTGCCTAGAGAGACCAAAACAGATTCTATTACAAGAGCAGAAACCGGCAAAAAAACATGAAATCAGCATAAAAAATTGACCAAAGCCTGCATCTAAATTTGGCTCTGTAAAAGAAAAAGAATAACAGAACCAGACCGAGAGAAAAAATAAACTATATAAAGGATAGATCAAGAGCATAGATAACTTGTAAATTCTGCACGTTAAGGTAAAAGAAAGCACAAATACCAAAAATAAAACCGCGATCGTGAGCACCACTACACCAGAAATCATTTAATAAACAAAGTTTCAACAAAAGATAAGATCAAGAGAGAGAAAAACACTGACAATAGTATTGAATATTAACTTCTTTTCCTTTATAACAAGATCATTAATTTTGAATATCTAAACTACGGCCCAAGCACAGTAAAGATAATGTATAATGGTTTGAAGCACAGTCATCTAAGGAAGCAGAGGACACATTAAATTCGAGAAAATTGTAATCAATCTAAAAACTAGGATGTAAGAGAACGAAAAACATATTAAAGGTTGGTTATAAACAAAAAATTGCTTCGGAAGGAGGCGTGAATATTAAGTAAAGATCCTCAGCAAACATGCAATAAGCAGTCATACGGTAATTTATAAAAAAGTGAGATCTATAACATACTTCCTTACTAATGGAATTGAATACTTTTATATGTGTTACCATCGATAAAATTAGGTGGCACAAATTATCAGTATATGTTGTCATCAAAACTAGGTATCAAGATGGGGACAACTAGTAGCCTTCCCCTTCAATTTCAATGTAAACAGTTAAAAAAGAGCAGATTATCTTTCACAAAATAGCTATTCAAATTATCAGTATGATTTTTCAGGCTCTTCCTAACAAAATCATGTTACTATCTCTAACAGATTTGACATGAGACTAGTTCAAAGATGGTCCTAGAAATAAAAACAACATGCCAAGCTCCAAAACGAAAATCTTAAGTGCATCGAGGTATTTTGCATAACATGTGTACTAGTCAGGAAACATAACTATTACGTATAAACTAAGATATAATAACCTATTATCTACCCCTCACCCATGCCAGGATGACAGACACAAATCAGAAAAATAGAGATTTAATATTAAATTCCAGAAAGAAAAAAGTTACCTTGTAGTTCTAGCATTAGACTCATAAGAGCAACGCTTTTCATCCCAAAAAAATGGAAGACATTCAATTTTCCAGAAACTAAATATAGTGAAAATAGTCATCTAATAGTTCAACTTCTATCTTCTTATGGAATGACTCCTAAATTAAGGGCCAGTTAGTCACTAGGCAATGCCTTGCTGAAGCTATATTCTAAAGGAAACAACACCTTTAAAATAACACAATCTGGAGTGTTTTGGAAATTCGATTAAAAAAAAAACTTTGAAATTGAGAAGTCTATGTTAACAATAAAGGTGTGTTTGGAATATGGAAAATGAATGGCAAAAAGAAAATAATTTTCAAAGAAAGCATTTTTTGTGTGTGTTTGTTTACATAAGAAAACCAAACCAAATGGAAAAGAAAATGAAAGAAAATATGAGAAAATTTTGTAAAAAAAGATATTTAAGCTGACCCAATCATAAAGAGTAAAACATAGTAACAAATATAAAAAAAATGTTCACAAATTTGAGCATCTGTTACAAATCATTCCAAATAAACCATATTTTTCTAAATTATTATTAGGCCTGATTAAAAAGTACTAGTAAGTAGTTTGTTATAATTAATTCTATAAATCCAAGAATCCAAGTAATTCAGTAAGTAAGATTTGTATTTTACAAAATCTAAATCTCAAAGGGGCAAAAAGAGATCTTGATAATATTTTCATAATAAAAGAAAACTAAAAACTAAATAAAAAATACTATTCTGCAAACCAGGTGATTACATTTTCATACATACATTATACATACATATTTAAAATAAATACAGAGAGAATGAGTCATCACCTAGAGAGGGGAGGGCTAATATTCCTGGATTGCTAGACATGATTAGCACTATTTTTTCTTTGTAAATCTTTATTTTATTTTATTTTTCAGTAAGTTAAATCCTAAAATCTTATTTGATTCAATAAAAGAATAAATTCATTATAGATATATATAGAGAGAAAGTAAATGATAAATATAATGCTTAACACGTTGTAATGTCACATACATGCACGTAGATACATCTGTTCAACTTCAACTACTCCGTTATAACGGATAATAAAAGCGTAGGTCATTGCTTTTTAATAAATGAATAGAAAAACAGGTAATGCTAGAGTTGAATGAAGCTGTGTTTCTTAACTGTGCATGTAGTTCGGTTCGGTTTTAGTTTATCCATAAATTAATAATATATTGTAATCCTATAATTTCAAGAATAAAAAAAACTTCAGTAAGTAATATTTATACTTTACAAAATCTAAATCCCAATCGGGCAAAAAAGGATCTTAATAATATTATCATACTGGTAACGATAAAGTTCCCAATGAAGTGATTTTATAAAGGGTTGTCTGTTTATTTATTTTAACTAGTAAAGGCTTGTCTGTTTGGACGAAGCTACATATTTATCAAAGAAAAATAGGAAAAAATATGTTATATATTTAGTAAAGGGGACATTTGTATAGGCACCGACTCACTAGACACGCAAGCAGAAAAACCGTTCTTTTATTAAAATACACCCAAAATATAGCATGTTGTAATAACAAATTAGTTTTTCAGCGTGTGGATATTGACCGGATAAATTGACGTGCTCGATTTCCACCTCTAATGAAATAAGTTATATTTGGGAATGACATTTGATTTTTCATTTGAAGATTAAACAGACAAACATATATATAAACAGATAAATGACACTTAAAGTTGTTCAACTTAGAGTCTAAAGACTCTAAACACAATATTTGAATAAATTAACTAATCAAAATTAGTATGCTGCAATGAATGGATTTTTTTTTTGGATATTTTGTTGGTGTTTTCTTCCATATAGTTGTCATTTCATTCGGTTCAATATTGTTATCATTAATTTCAGTTTATTGTTTGATTTGGAAGGATTTATTGTCATTAATTCGGTTTATTTGGTTGTCATTCCATCCAAAATACCCCATTCTCTTCAGATTTTTTTCAATCAATTTCATTTGATGTCATTCGGTTCAATTTAGTTATTATTTGCTTCATTTTGTCATACTGTTCAATTTATTATCACTCGGATCAATTTGTGTTCATACGATTGCATTTGTTGAACCATAAACACTGTTTAGCTAATTGTTTTTGTTCTACATCTGTTTTTTTTTTCAACGAGTAGTTTTAAAACCAATTACTTATTAATTTTCATAATCCAGGAAACATTGTCTTAAAAACAACATAATTCTGTAGCTTAGTGAGTTCAAACTCCGGTTAGCGTATTCAGTAGTTGCTTTAATTTTCCGAACTTGTTAGTTAAATAATTAGTTCCCATCTTACTCGTAGTTAGTTTAATCATTTTCTCGCACTCTCTTCCTGCTTTATAAATTCAAATCCAAAACAATTTATCTATTTTTTGAATACTTAAAACCAAAAATAAAATACAAAAATAATAGAAAACCCTAAAAAGCCTATTTTCCCAGATTAGTCTTGAGACTTAATAATGTTTATAGCTCGTCCATGTGGATCGACTTCGTGGATCGACTTCGGTCTTACCGGGAAACTATTACTACATCACTAGTATCACTAGCTCCAAAATCATCTTCACAACCATCAACATACACTTGAACAATCCTATCACTGTCAATAAATTTTTCTAGGCTCACAACATCACTATCGAGCTTAATCTCACACACACCAGTTTGAAATTCATCACCAACTCTTTTAAACCAAATTTTTTTAACCTCTAGCCACCCTACATGAACAACAATAGATTCTAATATCTCTAAAGACATTCTTTTTGGATCACAATAATCAACATAATTTGCTAACTCATCCACATAATCAGAAACTGTATCTCCTTGATATGTAAATTTACCCCATGGTGTAACTCAATTGAAAAAAGAGTTGTCTTGGGAGCTGCAAAAACAATGTACATTTTATTTAATTATTTTAAGAATATTAACAACTCTATCAGAGACAGTTGTATAAGCCCTAATTTTGTTTATATGAACCAATGTACAAGCCCTAATTTTTTTAATTCGCAATGTAATACATAGCCTTAGTTAGCAGTACAACGTAACCATAATTAGCAGTTTAATACCCAATTTAATTTATAATTGATTTCAAAACCTCTAATTAGCTGTATAATATAGCCCTAATTAATACCTAATTTAATATACAATTGATTTCAAAACCCCTAATTAGCTATATAGGATAGCCCAGTGTAATACCTGATTTAATATATAATTGGTTTCAAAATTTATGAAGAAAAAGTAGTGAAATAACCGTAATATGGAATGAGTTCATCATTCCGATGTATAACCCAAACCATCTGATTACAACTTGATGTTGAGAGAGAGTGTGATTTATATTAAGAATAAAACTGTGAAATTGTAAGATTCTGGATACTTGATGTATCCAGAATAAGTGCTTTGTAAGTTGTTGTACTAATTTGTAAATTCTGGATACTTAATGTATCCAGAATAAATGTTATGTGAAGTTTATTGTTACTTCTGTAATATGTTGGACTGATTTGTAAAGATTGATACTTGATGTATCTAAATGCTGTATAGTTTATTGTTACTTCTGTAATATGTTGGACTGATTTGAAAGAACTGGATACTTGATGTATCCAGTATAAATACTCTGTAAAGTTGGGTTTTATATTTTAATGAAAATTATTATTTCGTTTATCTCTCTCTCTCTCTATATATATATATATACACACACCTAGTTCATAAACCAGTGATAACTGGGTTCGATTAAACCCAGATTATCGATTTCTACATGGTATCAGATGTTATTGGGGGGTCTCCGCTGCGTATTTCTACATAATAAGTCAGCTTTTATGACTGGTTTGCTTATTTCTTCTCTTTCTCTCTAATTACACAATAGGTTGATCTTTATTCACTTCTTGATTGAATAATAGATAACTGTAATTGGTAATAATATATTGGTAATTGATTGGTGGTATTCTTGGGTTTTCTGATTAGGGTTTCTTGGTTGATTTGGGGTTTTTTGTTTTAGACCTAATTTTCTTTTATATAAAAGACAGATATGTCGATTCCTCAGAATAATGATTACGAAAATCATGTTAATCCACCCATTCAACCACATGTTGTTAGCACTATGAACCCTTATTATATAGGAACCAATGAAAACACTAGTACTAGTCTTGTTAATCCTGTTTTAAATGGGACTAATTTCCATAATTGGAGGAGGGCAATGGAAATTGCCATTGGAGCTAAATCAAAATTAGGGTTTGTTACTGGAACTTTGGTATGTCCATCTGAGACTGATGTATGGCATGGGGCATGGGTACAATGCAATTTGATTGTTATGTCTTGGATTCTTAATTCTGTAAATCAAGAAATAGGACAATCTATTCTTTATGTTGATAATGCTGCTAGAATGTGGAGAGAGCTTAATGAGAGATTTGCTCAAAGCAATGAGGCTAGGATCTATGAAATTCATCAAGAAATACATTCTATTGTTCAAAAAGACTTAACCATTTCAGCTTATTTTACTAAGTTAGAAACTCATTGGAACACTTTGTCAGTTTTAAGTCCATTACCTAGATGTACTTGTGGGGTTACTGGAGGTTGTACTTGCAATTTTATGGCTGCTATAGTTGCTAGGGAGCATAGAATGTTTAAAATGATTTTTCTGATGGGTTTGAATGACCATTATTCACATGTTAGGAGCCAGGTCTTGCTTATGAAACCAATGCCCAGTTTGAATGACATGTATACTATGTTAATACAAGAAGAAAAGCAAAGGAGTGTGCATAACATGAGTATGAGTCAGAATATGGCATTTGCCATTAATAGTAATGGTACTTCTAATCAGAATATGATAGGTAGTAATGCTAATAATGCTGCTAGGTTCAAGAACATACAGAAGGGTGCTATTAAGTGTTCTTTTTGTGGGTTGGATGGACATGGTAAGGATAAATGCTATAAGATCCATGGTTATCCACCTGGTTGGAAAGGTAGACCAAAGCCTAGTTTTAATGGGTCACAGAGAGGGTATGGTAGTGGTGTACCAAGGGCTCATATGGTTTCTATGAATCAAGAATCAGTAGGGCAAAGTGGTTTTAGTGGTCCACATGATAAGATAGGTGTTAGCCAGAGGGGTGTGCATCAAGATCAGAATGTGAGTTCTTCTTCTGGTTATACAACAACACCTTTACATTATTCTCAGCAAAATGTAGAACTTATAGACAGTTTTAATGGGCAAACTCAGGGTGTGAATTCTTGCTCAAATCTTGCTTTCACTGGTATTTCAGGTATACCAATTTCTTGCTCTTGTTTTGTCTTAAATAGAATTTTTTCATCACCTAATATTTGGATTATTACCAGTGGAGCTAGTGAACACATGGTTAATTATGTTTCTTATTTTTCTAAGTCACAAAGGGTTTTTAATTCACATGTTAATTTACCTAATGGACAAACTGCTAGTATTAGTCACATAGGAACTATAGTTTTTAATACAGGTTTAGTACTGTGTAATGTTCTTTGTGTACCTACTTTTAATTTTAACTTAGTATCTGTTAGCAAATTGACTAGGGATTCAGGATACAATATGCTTTTCTCATCTAAGGCATGTTTGATACAGGACCAGGTCAGTTTGAAGATGATTGGTAGAGCAGATGAAAACAATGGCCTTTATTTCCTTAATAAGAATGATGTTAATAATGTTGTTTCTGTAAATAGTGTTTCTAGTAGTTCAGTTTCTGTAAAAGAACAAAAATTGTGGCATGATAGGATGGGTCATCCATCACAGGCTGTACTTAAAATTCTTGTAAGTAGTTTGAATTCCTGTAATAAGTTTGTTCTTTCTAATGATACTTGTGATATCTGTCATTTCGCTAAACATAAGAAAAATCCTTGTTCTATTAGCTTGACCAGAGCAAGAAATGTTTTTGATTTAGTACATTGTGATTTGTGGGGACCTTATTCTGTTCCTACTATAGATGGTTATAAATTTTTCCTTACTATTGTAGATGACTTTAGTAGGTGTACTTGGTTTTTTTTTGATAAAACAGAAGTCTGAAACTGCATACATTATTCCTAATTTTTATAAAATGGTTACTATACAGTTTAATTCTAAAATTAAAATATTAAGAAGTGATAATGGAACAGAGTTTAATTTGGTAAATTTTTACTTAAATAATGGTATAATACATCAAACAAGATGTGTTGACAGACCACAGTAAAATGGAATAGTAGAAATGAAGCATCAACACTTGTTAAATGTAGCTAGAGCTTTAAGGTTTCAATCAAACATTTCTATGGTTTTTTGGGGTGAATGTACCTTGACTGCTGCTTATATAATAAATAGAACTCCTTCTCTTTTATTGTCTAATAAATCTCCTTTTGAGTTGTTATATTCCCAGAAACCTGTTTATTCACATTTGAAAGTCTTTGGGTGTTTATGTTTTGCTAGTTCTTTGGCTAGAAACAGAACTAAATTTGATTCTAGAAGTAAGAAATGTGTTTTTTTAGGATATGGTACTAGTGTAAAAGGTTATAAATTACTCGATATCAATACTAATGAATTTTTTATGTCAAAAGATGTAGTTTTTTATGAGAAAGTTTTTCCTTTCTTTGATAAACAAGTTGGTATGCTTAGTAGTGAAGATGAATTACTAATGAGTTTTGATTTGTCTAAGAATAGTACAAGGCAAGAATCTGATAAAATGGTTAACATTGATGAAAGACCAAAAAGGACAACAAAGGCACCTCAGTATTTAAAAGACTATCATTGCAATTCTGGTAATTCTTCTACTATTTCTTCATCTATAAATTATCCCTTATCTTCTTTTATTTCTTATGAGCATGTGTCCCCTACTTATAAGTTTTTTAGTTTGAATGTTTCTTCTGTTATAGAACCTAAAACTTACAAACAAGCTTCTTTTGATTCTAAATGGGTAGAAGCAATGGAAAATGAAATCAAAGCTTTAGAAGATAATAAAACTTGGATTTTAACTAAGTTACCTATTAATAAGAAAGCTATAGGGTGTAAGTGGGTGTACAAAGTAAAACACAAAGCAGATGGTACTATAGAAAGATATAAGGCTAGACTTGTAGCTAAAGGTTATACACAACAAGAAGGAATAGATTATGAGAATACTTTTTCACCTGTAGCAAAAATGGTTACTGTCAGATGTTTTCTGGCTATAACAGCTTCTAAAAATTGGTTTTTAGAACAGATAGATGTTAATAATGCTTTTTTACATGGGGATTTGGATGAAGAAGTGTATATGGTACTACCACCAGGTTTTCATAAAACTGATGATTCATTTGTATGCAAATTACAAAAGTCACTTTATGGCTTAAAACAGGCTTCTAGGCAGTGGTTTTCTAAACTGAGTAGTGCTCTTTTAGAATTTGGTTTTGTTAAGTCTTATGCAGATCATTCTTTATTCACTTTACAAAAAGATCAGGATTTTCTTGCCTTATTAGTGTATGTGGATGATATTGTCTTAGAAAGTTCTTCTTCTACCTTGATTACTGCTGTTAAGTTTTTTTTGAATGAAAAGTTCAAATTGAAAGATTTAGGACTATTAAGATACTTTCTAGGATTAGAGGTTGCAAGAAGTAATAAAGGTATTCACATATGTCAAAGAAAGTATGCTCTTGAGCTTTTAGCTGATCCAGGCCAATTGGCTTCAAAGCCTGTTTGTTTTCCTATGGATACTAAACAAAAACTGGTTCATGATAAAGACAGTATTATTTCTGATATTAAGTCTTATAGGCGTTTAATTGGTAGACTGTTGTACTTAACAATTACAAGACCAGATATTACTTTTTCTGTACATGCACTAAGTCAGTTTTTAGCAGCACCTACACAAATACATTTTGATGCAGCAATAAGAATACTAAAGTATGTTAAGATGAATCCAGCACAAGGTATTCTTTTTTCATCTTCTTCCAGTTTAAAATTAAAAGCTTTTACTGATAGTGACTGGGCTGGCTGTACTACTACAAGAAGGCCAGTTACAGGAATTTGTGTTTTTCTGGGTGAATCAATGGTTAATTGGAAGAGTAAGAAACAAAATGTGGTTTCCAGAAGTTCTTGTGAAGCTGAGTATAGGGCTTTAGCCAATACTAGCTGTGAAATTGTTTGGTTTTTACAATTGTTAAAAGATTTTGGTATTTTTCAGAATGGACCTGTTCCTATTTTTACAGACAGTAAATCTTCTTTAGCATTAGTAGACAATCCAGTACATCATGAAAGAACAAAACATATTGAAATTGATTGTCATTTTATCAAAGAAAAAATTGATGCTGGAATTGTGCATCCATTGTATGTATCTTCTTCTAATAATCTAGCAGACCTGTTCACAAAAGCATTGGGAAATCCTATTTTTCAAGGATTGTTGGTCAAGATGGGAGTTTTATCTTTGCACTCTCCATCTTGAGAAGGGTATATTAAGAATAAAACTGTGAAATTGTAAGATTCTGGATACTTGATGTATCCAGAATAAGTGCTTTGTAAGTTGTTGTACTAATTTGTAAATTCTGGATACTTAATGTATCCAGAATAAATGTTATGTGAAGTTTATTGTTACTTCTGTAATATATTGGACTGATTTGTAAAGACTGATACTTGATGTATCTAAATGATGTATAGTTTATTGGTACTTCTGTAATATGTTGGACTGATTTGAAAGAACTGGATAGTTGATGTATCCAGTATAAATACTCTGTAAAGTTGGGTTTTATATTTTAATGAAAATCATTATTTCGTTTATCTCTTTCTCTCTCTATAAGCATATAAACATATATATATATATATATATATATATATATATATATATATATATATATATATATATATATATATATATACCTAATTCATAAACCAGTGATAACTGGGTTCGATTAAACCCATATTATCGATTTCTACAATTTACAACAATTTTGGTAGCAATTTTGTTTTCAATTTCTCTGTTTATGGGTATATAACACTAAATATTTGAAGGAAAAGTTTGCAATAGAGAGTCTCACAGAATACATATATATTTATTTGGTGAAATGTCATAATTGCCCTTTTTCTAATCGTTTTCGTTAGCACGTAATAGAACGTGACTAATTCTGGTGACTGGAAACGGAGCAAGTCACTTGATTGGAGACAAAACCATTCCGCTGGGCAGCAAATTAGAAAAGCACATAGGTTGGATAGGAAATTGGTAAAAGCTGATACGTTGGGGTAGTAAATAATATTTTTCCCTAAAGGAAAAATGTTTTTTCTCTTAATGTGAATATTAATAATGTTACATGTGTATTTAATGTTTGTCGTTTTTATTAATAAAAAAGTAAGACTATCTTTTAGTCAATAAACTCAATGAGTTGGATGACAATATTATTATACAGAGTGTTATTAATTGAAGTAATCCACGTCCAAATCTATCAGATTGATCATACCCCCAAGAGCAGTTTTGACTGTATTAAACCCAACAGTTGGATTAATAATGCGATACGTCAAATAAAATAAGCGGTACATATTAGGAATATAATATGTTTATTAAATATAAAATCGTCAGCGATTTAATTTAATAGAAAATTATCATTGATTTAATTTAATAAACGGGTATATGTTAAATCTTAACGTGTGGAGATAATAGACACGTCTCATAATAGAAACGAAATATTTTCGTGATATGTATGCAGATATCAGTCACAATCTTAAGTGGAATGAATTGTGATTCATATAGGATTCAGAATGTTCTCGGTTGATGAGATCAAATCTTTTTGTTGATAAAGATGGAACCGAATCTATATAGAAAGCTCTTTCTTATCTTCTATAAGGTCCCTATCGCAGCCTCTATATAAACGTGTTTCACAACATAGTTATAGACACACATTAATTCTATATGTAAGAGAGAGAGACCATCATGTTTCAAGAAGCAAGACGTTTTAGGAGTAATACAATAGAACATTCTATTTTGCATTCAGACAAACAAGTTTGATCTCACTATAAGCCTCGAAACCTATATGTTTTAACAATTAGAAAATAAACGTACATTTTGGGCATATTTTCGACTGTTTAAAACTTTCAATAGGCTTTAGAGCCGTAGGTTAATACTGTGTACATTATTTATCTGTCATGTTCTCCACAATTAAACTAATATATGCATTTTTAAAATAGATTTGATGTATGCTAAATTCTGTTTTGCAGTGATCTATTCGGTAATCATGATCAGTTGTGTATGTTTGTTTAAATTATGTTTATAATTGTGTAGCATTTGGGCTCCATTAAGGGGACATATGATTAATGATGTAATATGCATGTGTTTCTCCTAATTGTGTAAATGAGGTATGTAAATTGTTTTATCAATTTATTGTGCATGTGTTTCTCTTATTTGTCTGAAGGAGACATGTATTTTATTTTTCAGTTTATTGATGTCGTATTTTTTCTCTAGTTTATAATCGCATCACTAACTAATAACGAAGGAAAAATGATGTTATTGTAATAGCAATTGTGTAATCTGTTGAACCCATAATCATAGTCAGAGGACTAGAGATGAGACTTTTTTTACACAAAAAATTACAAGCAACATGGTTCCTGTTTTTTACACATACAATTAAAAGTTTTAAGGAGCGGAAATTTTTCCCAGAATCACTAATCAAATTATGTATGTTTATGTTGGCCCGTGCGACTAAATGTTAGAGGAGCTTGAATAAGATTTTAGGCGTTTTTCGCGGAATTAAAATTCTAAGCGCAACTAACAACCCAACTAGCTCAATATATATTTGCGACAATAAATATGTGATGATAATCTATGAATAAGTTGAAACATCCGCACAATCACAAATAATATAAGTTGCGGAAAGTAAATAGTAAGGGAAGAGATTGACACCACGATATATAGAGGTTCGGCAAACCCGCCTCGTCCTCTCCTCGGAATTAACTTTATCGAGTATTTCACTATAATCTTCTTCCCAAGATTACAAATTCTATCGAGCTAATCAATCAATTTGTTCACCCTCTAACCGAGGATACAATTTTCATACAAGTGCAAGGGTACACAAAAGACGAGTCAACGACTCCCTATCAATCTATGAGTACCCAACTGTTTAACCTAGAACTTTTAACCAACATTTTGGCTTAAAAGCTTCAACCCAAATACTCACTCACAATTGAGCTTATAAGTTTGCTCTTTATAATTTTGTTACAACAATTTAACCACACTCACTATTTTATTTCTTCTAAATAAGCTAATTTGTGAGTTTTTGATGTTGTTTGAGCTTGATCAATTTTCTCCTCGTTTTCCCCTTTTTGAGCTTTTATGTTCAACAATGGAGTTTTTTGGGTGTAAGATAGAAAGAGATTGAGAAATGGTGATTGGTGTGTATTTGAAGAACCAAAATGCCCATTGGTCCATAGATGACCGTTTAGAGTTGTTGGGTGTATTATACAATGGCTAATGTCTTATTTCCGAAAAAGCAAAAAACAACTTTTTTGAAACGGACTGAATCTCGATCGATCGGGCTGAATCTCGATGGATCGAGATTTCTGGAAAACTTTGTTACTTGTATTTTTCGATTGATCGACATGTATCTCGATGAGTTAAAATGGACTGTAACTTTTTGAACCATTTTCGATCGATTAGACTTTATCTCGATGGATCCAGATTCGTCGGAACTCTTTTGTACATTCTCGATGTGTCGGACTCCATTTCGATTGATCGAGAAAACTGAACTGATTTTTTCTACTTTTTGATACACTCGTAATTTGCTCATTCGGACTCCAAATCAACTTCCGTTTGAACCGTTGGCTTCATTATTGAGTGGTCTATCATTTTAAGTCCTGAAATATAAATTTTCTCTTTTTATAAAAGATCAAAAATTATATCATCGAATTGTAAAATTATTAAATCATAATCACATTCATAATCAAAATTAATTATTAAATCCATGGTTCAACAATCTCCCCCATTTTGATTACACAAAATAATGATGATTTTACAAGTATAAAATATATTTTCCCCATTTTAACCAATCGTTTTTCTCTAAATATCATTTTTCTCCCCCTTTGGCATTATCAAAATGCAAATAAAATTGGGGTTTTATGGAGAGTTTTGAAAGAATTAATAAAACATGAAAAATATAATCATGATGCATATAACTCAACTAATCATATACACGTAAAAATCATACAGTTCAATGTACCGAATATGTGATGTTTAGTCCGCTCTCTAATGACATTTGCATTGAGCGTTACCAAGTCCGAGTATGTGGTACCATTTGTTGGTATGCCTTTCCCTTTTTTCGATCAATGGTACTTCATTCTTTATGGTGGAGTCGATTTTCTTGAGTTCCATGAATTTTACCGGTGTTGTCAACCAATTGTTGATTTTCTCCTTTTGAAGGGAGATACCACAACACGTGTTTTGTCATTTGGTCCCAAATTTTTTTTGGTCCGACATTGTTAGTGGCATGGGTCTTTACTAACCATTTCAAATCGCTTCTTGTAACACGAAAATGATAAGGACATCTAGAAGAAATATGCACATTTCTACTATAATGTATCCAATGCATAGACTTTTCCGCATAACGAGAACTACACCACTTTTTGTAGAAATTTTTAGAAGTTTGATGAACGGTTTTGGTTTGAAAACCTAAACCTCTTCTATCATTGCAAGAGTTCGGAAAAACTCTTGAAATGCCCCCTTGTGTAAAAACAACCTTTTGTACAGGCGGAATAGGAGTTGTAGACATGCTAGAAGATTTGACAAAGCGGGTTGTGCTTGAGCCAAAAGTGTTGCAATCAAAATCCAAACCTCTTTTGTCATTGATCTCTTTTTGACAACTCAAAATTTCGTACAACACGGTTTTCCCTTTGGAAAACCTTGACATTGTTAACTCGAGTTTTTCGACCGTAATGACAAGCTCATCGTTTTTCTTTTTCAAAGAATCATTCTCGGTTTTTAAAAATTCATTTTGGAGAACAAGAGTATTGTTCTCATTTTTCAAGTCTTGTTTTTCATCATCAATGTCATTAAACGAAATTGATAATTTGGGATTAGACTCATTTTCAATTTTATCTCTTTTCAAGGATTTTATTTCTTCATTGAGAGAAGAATTCATCCTGTTAAGAGATTTAACCTTCTCTACAACCTTAGGAAGTTTTTCGGAAGAAATTCCACACATGTGAATTAATTTATCATGAGATAAATCTTTTACCTCATCGTTGTCAGTTTCGCTTGATGATGAACGGTTTTGTTCATGGTTCTCTTCCATGACCATATAGCAAGCAAAATGATCGACTTCACCTTGGTCGGAGCTATCGTTAGAGTTTGAAGCGAATATCTTCTTCTTGCCTTTACTCTTGCGATTCTTGATGCAATCTCTCGCCATGTGTCTTTCCTTCCCACAACAAACAAAATTGTTAGAAATAATTGAATTATTTGATGATTTGCCTTTATGTTTGTGTTTATCAAAAAAAGGTGGAGTATTGAGTGATGAAGCAATACCGGAAGCGAAATTAAGTACGTTTGCCATCGGGATATTAACTCTTAAATCGCTAGATTCCTATATGCACAAGTTTTTTGAAACGGACTGAATCTCGATCGATCGGGCTGAATCTCGATCGATCGGGCTGAATCTCGATTGATCGAGATTTCAGGAAAACTTTGTTACTTGTATTTTTCGATCGATCGACATGTATCTCGATGGATCGAAATGGACTGTAACTTTTTAGACCATTTTCGATCGATCGGACTTTATCTCGATGGATCGAGATTCACTGGACTTTTTGGACCATTTTCGATCTATCGGACTGTATCTCGATGGATCAAGATTCACTAGAACTCTTTTGTACATTCTCGATAGGTCGGACTCCATTTCGATGGATCGAGAAAACTTAACTGATTTTTTCTACTTTTGTACACTCGTAATTTGCTCGTTCGGACTCCAAATCGACTTCCGTTTGAACCGTTGGCTTCGTTATTGAGTGGTCTATCATTTTAAGTCCTAAAATATAAATATTCTATTTTTAGAAAATATCAAACATTATATCATCGAATTATAAAATCATTAAATCATAATCACACTCATAATCAAAATCAATTATTGAACTCATGGTTCAATAGTTTATTATCTTGTTATTAAAACTATTTATCTTTTATCATATAGGTTTAGAGGCTTACAGTGAGTCTGGTCTTGTCTTCCTAAATGGAAAATCGGATTTTCTATCGTATTTCTCCTAAAACGTGTTGTTTCTTAAAAGAATGTGGTGTCTCTCTCTTAAACATAGAGAATCAATGTGTGTTTATAACTATGCTATGAAGCGGGGCCTTGTAGAAGATAAAATGGAGCTTCCTATATAGATTCAGTTCCATATTTTATCAACCAAAAGATTTGATCTCATCACCTTAGAACATTCCGAATCCTATATAAATCACAATTCGTTCCACTAACTTTTGTGACTGATCTCTTCATACATATCACAAAAATATTTTGTTTCTATTATCTCCTCATATTAAAATTTAACATATACCTGTTTATTAAATTAAATCGCAAATGATTTTCTATTTAATGAACATATTATATTTCTAATAGGGGCAATTAACAAAAACATACCCTACCTCTATTATATTACAAAAAACATACCCCAAAACTTAACTTACAAAAAACATACCTATATATACTTATTATTTATCTAATTCTAATCAAACCATAATCTAACCTCTCTCTCTCTAACCGCAACTCTCTCTCTCTAATCGTACATCTCTCTCTAACACACGATAATCGCACATCTTTCTAACACATGCTAATCACCCATCTATCTCTCTCAAAATGACTAAAAACTCACAAAATATTCATATGCTAATTTTAAAATGTCATACCCTAATTTTAAAATGTCATACCCTAAATGTTCTGAATCACAATCAAATATCTAAAAAAGAGTTCATACCCTAATTTTAAAACTTCATACCCTAATTTCAAAACTTCATACCCTAATTTAAAAACTTCATACCCTAATTTAAAAACTTCATACCTTAATTTCAAAACTTCATACCCTAATTTCAAAACTTCATACCCTAATTTCAAAACTTCATACCCTAATTTTAAAACTTCATACCCTAATTTTAAAACTTCATACTCTACATATAAATTTCTCTCAATACTATACATATAAATTCTCCTCCTTCAACTTTAAACCCACAAGTTTTACAATAGTCTCAAAGCTCAATAAATAGAAAACAATATCACCAATTTCATTTATTTTTCATATATTACGGGATAGAAAACAATCTCACCAATTTCATATATTTTTCATATATTACGGGATAGAAAACAATCTCACCAATTTCATATATTTTTCATATATAGTTAGTGGCGGGTTTTCGTGGTGGAGGAGGGGAGAGAGATAGAGTAGATATAAAATAAAAATATAAACAACAATGGAGGAGAGAGAAACTAAGATGAGAGAGTTGTAGAAAAGAATTGGTGAGAGATAGAAGAATGGAGGAGAGAGATAATAAAGGAGGAGAGAGAGAGTAAATGAGAGATAGAGAAAGAAGAGAATAACATCATTAAAATTGTTTGGTATGTTTTTGATAGTTAAAGTTGTAAGGGTATGTTTTTTGTAATTTAGTTTCAAAAGTAGTATGTTTTGTTAATTTATCCTTTCTAATATGTATCGTTTAACTTATTTGACGTATCGGATTATTAATCAACCTGCAGTGTTTAATACTGTCAAAATTTATAACCTTTTACGGGTATAATCAATCCCATAGATTAGTCAAAATTTATAACCTTTTAGGGTATAATCAATCCCATAGATTAGGATGTGAACTCCTTCAACTAATAACATATAAATAATATTGTAATATAACTCAATTCGTTTACCGACTAATAAATAATCTCTCTCTTTTACGAATCAAAACGACAAACATTAAATACACATGTCAAAAATAAACATTTCCTATTATCACAAATATCAATAACTCTTTCTAGTCATCACAATAACTATTAACTTGACTTAATACACACAAAGTGTACAAGTATATAAAGTTATAATACCGCATTCACTGTAGCCAATACACAGCTACTAAAGTTATGTACCAACTCTACTGATGATGTGTACAGTTCCATCTAAATTTGTAATCAATATACTTATATTATATAAGAATCGATAGTCTAAATTTACGTGTGTAAGCCAAACTCTTGACACTAGACTATCTATAAAATATAATATCATACACTTATTAATGCATTAATAAATAAATAAAATAAATAACAAATTGATAATATAAAATTTCATAAAAATGTAACAACGTCTAATTACGAAAATACTAAACTAAAAAAACATGTCTTTTAAGTATATTCCCTAAAGTAATCATGTTATTTTTTTTCCAGTTTTCACTCCTATCAACTATTATCCATTATGGACAAAACTTGTCTACTACCACGGGAGGATGATCTGCCTCCTACCTTTGTCCTTCCCAATAGCATTTTGATATGTATCAAAGAGAAAATTAATATAATTAAGTTTTTATATTACTAAAAGTTACAAATCAAAATTTTTTTACTATCAAAATTACAAAATGCTCATATGTAAGTAAACATGTGGGAGTTTGTATAAATTATCTACCATGGCTTGAAATATTAACCAAAAAGTTGACCGAATAAATGGCAAATAATTTATCTCTGTTTTTTTAATGATTATTTCTTTGTATATGTTCAAATTAAATTTGAGTATTGCAAATATTTTAGCTTTTACTAGTGAATTATTAGATGTAGGAAAGGATATTTATAGTAATAGATATACATTAAAAACAAAATTATATACACTATCTTCAAGTAAAACAATTGACAGTAATTTTTTTTTGATATCTTTCATTTGAACTTTGGCAATATGATGGCAATATATATATATATATATATATATATATATATATATATATATATATATATATACTAGTAAAATTTACTCACACGTTGCGTGTGAGACGCATAATAACATAAACCTCGTAATATATTTAATTTTGAACATGCAATTCAGATTTGGTATCATTTATTGTAGTTATGCAAGTTAAAACGAATCGCTAATTAATTTAGCCTACATCCGTAATTAGAAAAATATAGTTATGAGAAATTATTAATTAATTAGATTAGTTATATTGTTAATTATTAAAATATACTGAAGGTATTTTTAAAAAAATTGGGCAAAATTGAGGAGACTTATTTCTCTTGTTTTGGTTTATTATAATAGAATGATATATATATATATATATGTATGTATGTATATATATATTTACTTAAAATGTTTAAATTATAATAGCGTGTTCTTATAAAACATGAAACTCAAAGATTTGTTTCAAATATATTTGCTACTAATCTTGGGTCAAACTTTGTATGCTAAAATACTGCCTAAATAGATATTTGTGATTAGTATTATGCAATTTTGATAGTAAAAATTATTTAATTTGTAATTTTTGTAACAAATTATAGCAAGATTTTTTTTAATTATATTAATTTTCTCTTTCATACATGTCAAAATTTAATTGGTTAAAGTAAGAAGATATGAGGTAGTTCCTCCTCCCATGGTAAGAACACAAGTTTCATATCGGCAGAAATTAATAATGAGTAAATAGTCTGCTTCTTAATATTAACAAAACAAATTTTGCTTTCAAAAGATTTTTCTGACATGTCAATTGTCATCGAGATGAGTTTTTCTTTTTAGCTGAGATATCAAGAAAGCAAAAATATGCAAATAATTTTCAAACCATGTTATTATTAAAATCCAAATTTCTAAATCCCTAGCCGACTTATGTAAAACAAATATGATGGAACCTGGTGTCATTCTTCTCATATTTAAATGTTTGAAATCATAAGTTTACAAAGAAGAACACAGAGACTTTTTTTTTGTTAGAACACAGAGACAATTTATATTAGGTGAAGAGAGAATAAGAATAAGAATAAGAAAAAAATGCAACAATCAATAAGCTCATTTACTTGGAAAACAATAAAGAAAAGAGGAAGACTTTACGTACCATTAATTGCGTTTCAAATTGAACGATACATATGCAGCAGCTAAAAACTTTTGTGAAAAAAATAGGGGTGTGGGGCATTCTATTTAAACCTCTTTAAAAGTTTTATAATTGTAAATATGTTTTGGACAAAAACTCTAACAAGATATGTGACGGTAAGACTTTAAATAATAGCAGTAGAATCCTACTCACAAAGGAATTCTATGCCCCTATAATTGTAATTGTGTTCAGCCGAATCTTATTCATTAATATATGTACGGTTAAATTGGGATTTGGTCAAAATTTGATTTCTTGATCCTGCATGTACAAGGTTAAAAACTCTACTTTTGGCCACTAATGTAAACGATTTGCATACTAAAAAAAAAGAATAAACTTTCTTTCAAATATTAAATAAATGTAAAGTGTGTCTCCTTTCAAAAAAGTTAAGAATGGTTCGTTTTACAAATTAAATGCAACTAAACAAGTCTAGAATGTGGCATTTAATGACAAGTAAAATCACACTAGAATCCTACTAATAAGCTTTATAATCACATGTGGAACAAGATTTTGCCTGTTAAAATTTCTACTTTTAATTGAAAACTTTGGAATAAAGCTATTAAACTAAATGGTGATGTGGAAAATTTTGGTATTGTTCTAGCTAACAAATGTATTTGCTGTAATTCTCAGTCTATTGATACTGCTGACCATTTGTTTACTAAAAGCGAACTTAGTTTTAAAGTTTGCACTCATTTTAGCAATCTGTTTGGCATTCGCTCTATTATTACTCTTTGGTGCAATATATCAGTTTAAAAATAACACTCAAGTAAATAAGTTAGTTAGACTTGTTCCTTTCCTTATTAACTAGGAAATTTGGATTAACAAAAATAATTATATATTTAATAATGTTTCCTTTAATGATTTAGTTATTATTAATAAAGTTCATATTTGGCTGAAAGATTTAAATAATTTTATTAATAACTGTACTTTTATTAACAATTTTCATCTTCTAACTATGCATACTTGTAATATTCCAATTCATAAGACTACTACTAAAAAACCTATACTTGTTACTTGGTCTCTTCCCCCTATGGGCAGATTAAAACTTAATGTGGACGGGTCTTCATTTGGTAACACTGGATTAGCTGGAGGTGGGGGGTATTTTAAGTGATGATAATGATAATATTATTTTTGCTTTTTGCTCACATTTAGAAAAAAACAATAATACATTTGCAGAATTAACTGCTCTTTTTATAGGTCTTCAAATTTATTATACTCTTGGTTTACATAACATAGATATTGAAATTGACTCTTTATTAGTTAATAATTGGTGGAATTTTAGAGCTAGGCCACCAATTCAATATACTAAATGAGGATATATGTACTCTAATGTATTTGGTTTGCCATAGTTTAAGTCATTTTTACAGAGAAAAAAATGGTGTAGGTGATAATTTGGTTAAAATGGGCTCTGAAGAAAATACTCAAACTTGTATGAGTGCAATGGATTTACCAAGAGAAGTATATGCAATTCATGCTATGGACTCGACAGCTATGCCTAATTTCAGAATGGTTCATTAATCTCATTATTCTTTTCTTTTCTTTTTTCCCCTTTATTTTATCTACTTTTGCAAATGAAGTTTTCTGATGTGAAAGTATCTTTTAAGTAATTAAGTGTTTGCATGAGCTGTCTAGTAGTAATTTTTGATTGACTTTCGATGTTATACACCTGTTCAAAGTTTGGAATGAAGAATGGTTTCAAAGAGTTTATTGGTGCTTGATAGCAGTTCTGCAGCTTGATCGTTCTCATTTTCTTTTTAATTGCGTACAGTACATGTGGTTATTAGTTGTTTGGGTGGATTTTCTAGTCTGGTTTGGTCAAGGTTTCAAGGTCGGAGATCTTAATTTCGGGTTTGTATTTTGATTAGAATCGGATTCACTTGCTGAAGAAGAGTTGCACTGATAGTAATTATCTTGCTTAGTTTGCAGTTTTCTTGACTGTTTATTTCTTAAACGGCCTGTCGTATTAGAGTGTTTAGTGGTTTGTTTTAGTTTGTAAATTTGATTTGTTTCAGTTTTATTCCGCTTATCTAATAATTTAAGATCTCATAAAATAATTATGACAAATTTATATAAAAGAAAAGTTCTTCTTTTTTCTTAAAACCATTAGATTCGGTACAAGCAAAAGAAAGTATAATTCAAACACAAAAGAAAGTATAATTCATTTATCTATGTTTGGAGTCTTTTTTATAATGAAAATTTTCTCGAGATCAAATTTAACGATTTGTATATCTTTTGATAAAGAAAAGATTAGTATACTTTTTTATAAGGATAAATTAACAAAACATACTATTTTTGAAACTAAATTAACAAAAACATACCTAAAAATTTCTAATTAATAAAAATATACCCAAATGTTCATAACATAATTTGTATATTTCATACCCTTATTTCAAAAGTTCATGCCCTTAATTTGAAAGTGTATACCCTAATTTGTATTTTTCATACATTTATTCCAAAAGTTCATACCATTATTTTAAAAGTTCATACCCTAATTTGTATTTTTCATACCCTTATTCCAAATGTTCATACCCTTATTCCAAAAGTTCATACCCTTATTTCAAAAGTTCATATCCTGATTCGTAAAGTTCAATCCTTATTTTCAAAGTTCATACCCCAATTTACATAATTCATATACATAACTTTCAACTTCAAACACTTAAGTCACGTAATTCATACACTTATTTTTTAACATTATACACTAATTAACAAATCCAACTCTTACCCGTCCTCCGATCTCGAACTATCACGTCGCCGTCGTGGGCCTCTCATTCGACGACAGCATCTTCGTCGACATCAAACTTGAATTTTCGACCTCGTTGTACACACTCGTCGCCCATTCCTATAGATGTGTCCGTCTCAATTTCTACGAAAAAAAAAGATCGGAGAGAGAGAGGAGAAGAAAAAGATCAAAAAAATAGATGACGGATGATGAGAGAAAACGGAAAGAGAGAGAAATGATGAGAGATCGGAGAGAGTGAGAAGAAGAAAGAGAGAGATCAGAGGGAGAGAGAAGGAGGATAGAGAGATTGGAGAGTAGGTGAAAGGATGAGAGAGATCAAAGAGATTGAGATGGATGAATTAACATTTTTGTTTTTTTATTAATTATTAATTGAAGATATGTTTTTGATAATTTAACTTTTGAGTGTATATTTTTGTTAATATAATAGGGGTAGGGTATGTTTATGTTAATTACCCCTTTTGATAAATAAAGTATAATTCTTGCAACACAAAAAAAAAAGTATAATTAAGGAGAAATGCCATCAAGATCATCAGTGAAATCAACAAAATCTACAGTTTGAACCGCAGAAAGCACGCCCGCCACGAATCACACGTTTGTCAAAATCAAATTTGCAAAGTTCTTCATTAGATTTGAAAGATAAAAATCAAGTTCATTACCAAACTCAATAAAATCAATCTACCATTTGATCAACAAGGGCTGTCTTTCCATCTGATCTGAAATGCTGACGGAGTAGGTTTTGACTACAACCCATACATGTTAGCAACAAAAAGAAAATTTAAATCGTTGCATGAGAGATTCGAACTCTCGCGGGGAAACCCCATGTACTTAGCAGGCACACGCCTTAACCACTCGGCCAAAGCGACCTATGCGGCTATGGCCCCTTCAATTAGACCTATTACAAATAAATTCCATCCCGATAATTGTTTTCAGCCGAATATTTTTCCTTAATATGTGTTGGAAAACTAGTGGTTTTCATTATTTTGAATGCCATTTATTTTAATGGTTACAAATACATTTATCCTCCCCATTTATGTGTGTATTTATTTGTAAAATGAGTTACAAATTGCATGTTTATAAAATAATGGCATTGGTCCCTTTTTTGGTCTAACTTTTCCAAGACATGTCATATACACTTTCACACACATTCACATATGCATACATATAGAGAGAGTACCGCACCACCAACGGCCCGACCGTGGCTCGGTGCCGTTTCTGCCGAGTCACATGTGATAGACGTTGTACTTTGGGAACGAAGTTTTCCATTTAGCCAGAAGCAGAGGTGGCGAGGCAAATATCGTTTAAGGGAAACTGCTTGCAGTTATCTCGTCTCGGAATTTACTCCATTTCGGTATCATTTACATTATTTTATGTTAAATCTTGTGTTTAATATTTATATATTTGAGGAAAATCATTTCCTGTTTATTTACAACGTACCCAACAATATGTACAGTTAAATTGGGATTTGGTCAAAATTTAATTTCTTGATCCTACATGTACAAGATTAAAAACTCTACTTCTTGCCACTTAATTAATGTAAAAGATTTGTATACTAATAAAAAGGAATACACTTTCTTTCAAAATTTAGAAGAAATGTAAGAGTGTCTCCTTTAAAAAAAAATACCAAAGTGGTTCAATTTCAACAATAAAATACAAGTAAACTAGCCTTTGTGAAATCCCAATATTATTCTCAGTAATTATATCTTATTCATAGCAGTTTTTTACAAATTTGGCTACACATCCTAAGTTTATTAGTAATGGTTTTAGTTACTCAGTAGCATGACTATTAGTGTGATATTATCAAGTTATGGAGTGAGTATTTTGCTTATAGGAAATAGAGAAGTGATAGGACCAAATTGGTAAGTAAATTTAACTATAGGTGCATATATTGTTCAAGTGGCATAGTTATCCAAACACGTCCTAAATTGCACGTAAATAAAAAACCAAATAGATTTGTTTTGAAAACCATCTTTTTCGCACACATAAAAACTGCATAGAGAGTGTACGGTGGCCAAGAAGGAGGCTAAAGAAAGTAACCACCAGAACCTCAATTCCTTAAGGTAAGTATTTTGATTTGTAAGAAAGTACATAAACCCTACATGGATTAGTTTGGACGTGAATTGTAGAAACCATCTGTAACTATAGATAACTATAAAAAAAAAGTAGCTATATTTACAACACATCTATTATGGTACTGGTATCAAGTCTAGAATTACATTTGGTTTTAGCGTTGTAGTTAGCAACGTATTCACTCACGGTGCCTGTATTATGTTCGGGTCATTCGCTTAACTATACTAGGGGTATCTCGGGTTGTTCAGACTCGGACCAGGTGACTGATTTCGTACCATATACAAACTTGATTTGTTTCCAGGTTTATTTGGGATTCTGCTATATACTATCGTTGTTTGCAACCTATTATAAGAGTATAGTTTCTGATTATATTGTTGTGAGTTATTATTCGACGATTTCATAAAGATTTCAGAATGATTGATTATGTTTAGAGAATTTGATATTTTAGTTGATTATTCAGAGGCCAGAATTAATGACTTAAATTCCGAGAAACATGCCTCTTAAGTGGGGTGACTTCGGTAGCTAGAGATTAAGCTACTTAAATGTGCGACTCTAGTTTTCTCAACGGTATTAGAACATGCCTATTAAGTGGGGTGACCTTACCAACCTAGGTGACTTTTGAGTACGATAGTTGGATCCAACGGGCTATTCATCCGGAGAAATGAACTTATGGCAATGAACTTCATATGATTTTTTTCTAAGTGATTATCATTATTATTATTTATCCAGTAATTAATTTGATGTTATATTGACTCGACTGTATTTATACCTTGAAATGTGCATTACATATATATGTTATGTTTTTATATACTTTTTTTTGCCTATTTACAAAATAAATAAGAGATGCAACGTAGACTAAAACTGAAAAGAAGTGCGATACTATTTAACGTTTTTGTTTTGCAAATTTCTATAGTTTTCGTTATCTTTCACTAAACTCGTTTGGTTTAATCTCTCTTTAAAATTCTTTTCAGGTGCGTGAATGAGCCAAGTGATAGTGTTGTTATGGGACGGGGTCGTAACCTCCATTAGGCGTTTATTCATTTAATTAAGTCTGATAGGATTTCGAATCTTTTCTTTATTATTGATTGAAACGAGCCACAAATACGTTATTTTCTTGGAAGATTTATCTTATCTCAGTCTATTGGAACATGAATATTTTCATTTCGGCATTGAATAAGAACTCGTGACTAAATAATCCCTATTTGATTTATCTAATTCTTTTCTCCTTCCTTATTAATGTGAGTGATTACTGCCGTTCATTTGGTTGTTTTGGTAACTCCTTTCGTCTTAGGCTTATGTGTATCACCTGCTCATACATGTGGTATTCAGCCGTGTCCATATTCCGTTTTGGGGTGTGACAGCCTTGATTGAGGAATTTGCTGACAAATAAAAATTTATGGCCACTAAAAATGTGTCACCTGTTTTTTAAACCAAATCAAAATTGATTACTATCTCCATTTAATTAGAAACTAATTAAGTTATTAGTAATTCAACAATAAAAAGAATTGCAAATTTTTATCTCAAAATTATGATGAGAAATTTAAATAAAAGAAAATTCCTTTTTTTCTAAAAACCATAATACGATACAAGAAAATATCTACGTAGATTATAGTACTCATTTATAATTTTCCAAACAATAAAGAAAGTTTATTTCACTTGGCAAGTATCTGATTGTAAATGTTGAGACGGATACTAATTGAAACACCAAACTCATATTCAAAAGCAAAGTAGTTTATTTTTCAAATAAATTCGATTTTCTATACATTGATATGTACATGTTCTCAAGTGGCTCCTAGCCGCTCCACCGATTTTTTAAATTAATATTTTTTCGTTGACCGATACTTGATTTCGTCCGACAAGAACAATCTAATCACACGAGTTGTTTTGAAACAAAATATTTACACTCACCCCTTAATATTTGCTCTGTATAACTAACATGGCCGGTTCTATGGTGTAAAACACATAAGCCATTAATTTATCAAAAATTAAAAGGCGCCTTTTAAGTATAACTTAAACATTAAAATAATGATTAATAGCTAAAAAAAATGCAATTTTATATAATAATTTGTTCTAGTCCAATGGTAGAGCACTCCTTATATATGCTGGAGGTCTCATATTCGATCTTCAAACACAACAATTATAATTCTTTTTACCAATCTTTTTAAAAGTAAAAGCAAAATAAATAAATTCGCTTAGAACATCCACTTTTGTTAACTTTTTAATGTTAAATAATGACACATCATCATTTAAAAAGATGTTAAATGACGCATATGGATCTTAAATTTAATAACCACATTAGTTTCAAGCTAACAATGTTATCAATTTTTAATTAACAATTTCTCTTTTATTTTACTGATCACTGTTATTATGGAGAGAATTTATAGCAGATAATAATGTTAATTGTGGGGTGTGTTTGCCATGTCAGCAGTTACAAACATTAAAAACATTGTTAAGTTTAACAACTTTTTAACATCTATAAAAATAACACATACTTTAACGTAACTAAGGAAGATAAAAAAATGCATTATTACCTAACTATTTTAGTTAACAATAGAGATAAAAACACTATTGGAGATGCTCTTAGGACCTATCAATATGGGTCCGTTTGGTATGACATTTTTTAGCTTGATTTTTGGATTTTTAAAATCTATGTGTGTTTGGTTTGTAATTTTTTTTTGATTTTAGAAATCTAGATTTTTGGCCAAAATACACTTGAGAATCTAAAATCCAATAATCCAACTATTTGATGGATTTTTTGATTTTTCCGCCACCTTTTTATAGAGCTAAATGAAATTTAAACGGAAGGACATATATACCCCCTCATATCTTTGAAAATTTACATTGTTTTTTTTTATAGACAAATAGTAAGTAATATTTTATTTTAGGATAGTTATGTACGTAATTTTATATTAACAATCCGAAATCAAAAAATTTAACGATTTTTGTATGTCAACCACTTTATAGTAGCTTTTAAAAATCAAGATTTTTTGCCAAACATTTTTAAAAATCAGATTTTTGACTAAAATATCTGATTCCAAACAGATCCTATAGTGGAACGCTACCTAACCAACTGAGCCGACGTATACTGGAAAATAGACGCAATAATACAATATATTACAAAAACCTTGTATATAAATATATGTTTTAAAGAAAAATAAAATCAGCGCCTTCAATCGGCTGGCGTCTAAGCAAATTGGATGTGTTGGATGCCATATGTAGGGCTGATAATGAAACGAAACAAGACGAAGACGGTCAATTTCGTTTTCGTTTCGTTTAGTTTTTGACTTTTTCGTTATCGTTTCATTTTGTTTAGTAATGAACAAAAACGAAACTAGTTTTTAACGAAACAAAAACAAAAATTTTCATGAAATTTTTGCTTCATTCACGGCACTAATAGTTTGTAAGTAACTTAGTAACTCTAAATTTATTACGTGAACAAGTATGTTACAAGTAATCCTATACTTTTATTAATACAAACACACACATGTATAAATAAATAAATAAATATATATATATATATATATATATATATATATATATTATTATTATTAGACGAAAACGAAATTTAACGAAACGAACAGAACTATGAATCATTATCATCTCGTTTACTAAACAAAATGTATATTTTATTTCATTATTTCATTTTGGTAATGAACGAAAACGACATGAGCTATTAACGAAACAAACACGAAATTTTTCATGAAATTTTCGTCTGATTCACGGCGGATCGGCTCTGATAACTGATACACTCCCCTCATTTGCAGTTCCCAAATCACCCTCATATTGTGCCAAAACAATGAAACATGTATCTCCTCATACCTCAATAAGACAATCCCCAACATCATCGAATGATCTCTCTCATCTCCCATACCTCTTGTGTTGACCTCAAGCCTCGAGTTTTAGTACCCTTCTTGTTTGTAATGCATGTAGCAACCGAGAGATGTGTTCATGAGTGTATACGTGTCCCAGAGTGTTTTTGTAAATGTTAGAACA
This sequence comes from Primula vulgaris, assembly GCA_963920805.1. Lineage (NCBI taxonomy): Eukaryota > Viridiplantae > Streptophyta > Magnoliopsida > Ericales > Primulaceae > Primula > Primula vulgaris. The sequence continues at coordinate 10,739,763 of OY987220.1, read as the reverse complement.
TGCTTTATGCGATTTTGGAAATCGTTTTGTCCCTTTTGGGAGAGACCGATTCTGCACTGATTGCAATCCTTCTGTCTACTATATCAGTGTCTATGGACTTGTGTGAACATGACTGTGAAGATAGTAAAAGAGATAGAAAATAGAAGTGTTTGGAGAGAATTGGGGATCTGGACTTCACATATTTGGAGAGACTATTTTCAAAGAAGAACCATGCCAGTAGCTTTTCTGATTAAAATGGGAACTTTGTGCGTTTGCTAAGGCTTCATTTCTTCCTCGGTCACTTCTAACTCTTAACTATTAACCAACATAATGTAAGGAACAATTTTGGGAGTTAGTCTACTGAGTACTGCAACATTTTCATACGGGTATATTTCGTATCGCTGCCGTAATCATTAAACTATAATTTATCGACGAATAAATCCAATTTTTGAGCAAAAAGAACAGAAGAGCTACGCGTGTAGGCTGCACCCAAATCAGGCTTTATTCTAAGAGTAGAAAAAGAACGAAGTTTGGAATTTATACATCAACAAGGCTATTACAAATTGCCATTCAAGTACAATAATACAAGTAAGAAGTTATCAAAATAATTTGATAGTGATATTTAGTTATTTACAAAGCAAACCCACAACAAAAAAAAACATTAAAGAGTTTTAAGACTCAAGACGCTAATCATATTTACATACTTTCAAAAAAGAAACTAAATGCATCTTGCAAAAATGGAAGTTGGTGAAAGCTAGGCGAATTAACTTGAGCCTGAAAATAGCAATTAGCTAGCAATTAGTATTTTACACAAACAAAACGAAAAGCATTTAGCTAGTTATAAAAATCTCACCCAACTCAGATAGAGAAAACACTAGATACATCTACCAAATGGATTCATCGAAAGAATTTTGAAATCGTGGCCAACTCAAATTACTACTATTTGAACCTATTAGGAATAGCATAGTGGGCTAGAGCCCGCACTATTAAATAGGAGGTGCAATGTTCGAGTCTTGTTAACGGAATAGGTATGAAATCCCTTGCTCACCTTTAATAAGATTTTAATGAAGAAATTACTACTATTTGAGTTAACGCAAACACTCTTTTTTTAGCTCGTTAGATAAGTCATAAGTGTACTCTTTGATAAGAAAACTGATATTGTTAATAGTAACTATTGGATACTGCTTTTTTTCTAGACAATCAGTAGAGAAATATGTCAGAAAATTCAAGTCTGATGAGAAAATTAATATTGTTAATAGTAAGTAGCAACTAGTAACTATTGGATACTGCAATAAATAGATTTGCAGTATCTTACCATTTTGAAGCTTTTGAGAAGAATTTACTAGAAAAACAATACACTGGCATTGATCATATAAAATACAAGAAACCAAATGATCCTTGCAATGCTCCTTTAGCCTTTAGGAACTCCCTTGGGGAAAAATATTTGGAAAGAGACCGAAACACCCTTCTGAGTATATGTCACCAAAAACCACTGATGTACATCTCTAATCGTTAATGTTTCTTAATGATCAATAATATTGTGTGGATATCCAAAATTATTAGCAATTGTATCATTCAAAGTAAGATTCTCGGAGTCTCTATTTATGCCTACAACAAGGACCTTACGCAAGGATAGGCCCTTGTGATACAGGTTCGTACCAAAATGGAGTAAACTTATAGAAGGAACTAGATCGTGAACCAACTATATAGTGCAATTCATAAATCATATGTTACCCTCTCATATACCAAGAACTGGTACCAGGTTCAAATCCATCATAAATATAAATTATACCATAAATTCAAGAGTTTACTGTGAACAGAGCTGGTAATCCAACAACCGTCTTACAAGAACTGATCGTCTCCAGATTCAATCTATAGAAAGTCTTCCTTTCATCCTTTCAGAAAAGATTTCAAAACGATAGTTGTGGACACCCTCGATTCTAATCTCGTTGCATAACACGAACTTTAAAACCTGACAAATAATTTATTAAAATCAGCAAATCTTCAAAATGAATTCATCATAATAAAAGCGCAAGCGAAAAATCAAAACAAGACAGACAGTTAAATGTTTATACCTGCTCAGCATAGCCAGCCAGAACAACGGGTTTGGCATTTCTGAAAAGAGCAGTGGAATATAGAAACAGAAGATATGATCTGTGGCCCATAATAAAATCCAGCCACGAATCCATATATTGGTGTTTTATCATACATAATGATTCCTTAATAACAGGACACATTCCCGAGCATATATAACTATTTTATCGAAGGTCCCAAGATGAAAGCATGTATTTCTGCCCAGGTAGAGACCGTATATAAGGTGCCAGATAGTCCTTTCCAACTAGAGAACTTTTCGCCAACACATTTTTTTTGCTTTTTCACCAATCCTTCAAATAACGGAACAAATGATACACCAAATTGACTCCCTACTTTTCTCAAGCTTGAACTTGACCCTATTACAATCCCAATATCTGCTTGAAGAAGACAAAGTAAATCACCCACAGAGTCTCCGATATAAACGGTAAGGTTTTTTTCGCCACTGGTACACTCTTTTAGGATATTGCCAAATGCTTGGGCCTTGTCGATGGGTGTTTCAACTTTTCTAATAATTTCACCAGTAGATACAGAGTTTTCGTAGACAAACTCATTTGCAAGTATATTCAACTCATCTGCTGAATAAAAGAGTAATTAGAGGACTTGCCATTTATATGGATTCAATGTAAAGTAAAGATGGTTAATTAATGGCTTAATGCCGCCATAAATGAGAAAGTTTACTTGCGTAGGATTTTATATATATTTTTTAAAATTTTAGAACTCTCTATGAAAAAAGGTGCACAAATCTTCCAGCTGTTATATGGCTTTCTACATTTTAGTTTTTACAAAACAAAATGAAAAACATTTCCCTAATATTTACTACATTTTCTAAATAAATCTCAAGTCCTTACCATGCATTCTCGACTCCTGGTCTCACAACCACGATAATTTATATTTTTACGGCTGCTTCAAGATTCGGCTTCAATAGATATGGAAAGAAGTGCAATATTACCCGTGAAATGTGACAAACTAAAGCGATTCACATGACAATTAAGAACTAAGAGCGACAAAAGTCACAAAACACAAGGCAATGTGAGAAAATCATAGACATGTTTGTTCATAAAATTAATATGTGCAGTGAACAGATGCAATGCAGCAGTATTGTTACTAAATTAGCTAAATCCACATTTTGACTTTAACGACCGCAGTTACAAAGAATTTGGAACGTACCTGATGAAAAAACTGATCTAATTAGGTCAGCACACCAGCAATACGAAAGAACTTGCAAATGCGCATTTATATTTTCCTTTTTCATAATGTTTTGAAAAAAATCTGCACAACCGTCTTGAAGAGATAATCGTTCCCCAGCCCGTTTTATATCTTGAAGGCTCAAGCCCTTAAGTACTCCAGATTGAATTACTCTAGAATTTGCTTGTTTCTCAAACTCGGATAGTTGCTCGAGAGCTTTACATAGACCTTCAAAATCGAATTTCTCCACTAGAAACAAATAAATGAAAATTTATTAGATACTGAAAAAACTACTGGGTAAAATGCAAATAACCCCCATCTACTATGGAATAAATTTTTGTTTAGATGGTCAACTTAACCTTTCTTTTCATTTTTTTTAATGTATTTCGTCGATATCTACGTACTTAGAAGAAGAAAAAAACATATACGGTTTCACACCAAATTCTGGCGTGGAACTATTTTGAACGACTCTCTAATAGATGCTTTTGTCATAAAACTATTTTGAAAGACTCTTTTTCGTCAACCGATATTTATTAAGTGTGGATATCGATAACATACATATATCAAAAACAAAATTATCCAAACTAGTCTTTTCGTCAACCAATATTCTATATGCATGGATATCGACAAAACACATATCAACAGAACAGTTATCCAAAGTGGTCTACCAAACACAAAATTATGTCATTTTAAATTTGACAGGGAGTTGATTGTAAAAAATAGATAGTACATGTGGATTAGCATGTACCAAGAGTACACGAGGCGATGTGGATTATTTACAAAACATTATTTGCATTTTATACAAACCTCTAGGGTTAGCCTAGCGGGCTAGGAACTACATTTTCACATAGGACGTGTTGGGTTAGGTTCTCATGGTAGGTGAGAAAATCTGACATCTTTTAAAAGCAATAAAAAAGAAACAAGACAGTGATCAGTAGCAACTTCAGCAGCCTAGCTATACAAATCTCACATACTGACCTGTATCAGCATTTAAGATACTAGCAATGAACTGTTCGTACTCTTCAGTATATTGCTTAGACAGAGTTCCCCATGTGCTTTTCAAGTCGAATGAAGACATCCGACCCGATGGATTTTGAGCTGGAATTTGATCACATTTTGGTGCTGTTACTATAGCTAGCTCCCCCAAAACAGTACACGAATCAACAACTGTGCATGTCAAGTCAAAATCCGTATATATAACAATATGATACTCTGTATTTTCGTGCTCTCTTAACAAGGGTACAACAGTTGGTTGAACAAGTGGCTGAGCACAAAAAAAATCGAGTTCCAGTTTCATTGCCTGATGATAAAGTTTCTCCATTATATCCAGCTCTACCCCTGTTAAAGAAACACTTAAATCTTCCAAAACATCTTCTGCTTGCTGAGTTGATTCCTAAATAAATTTAAAAAATATATATAAGAAAATTGAGCTGTTGTGGAAGACAGCCATTAATAAGATGTTAAAACAAGTTGATTTGGAAATTTCTGATTCTAGCTCAGGCAGGATGAAAAATAAACCTTAAAAAAAAGGTCCTAACTTAGGCCTTTAACAAAGCAGAGATGCTATTATTGGGCAGCTAACGCTCTGACAATAGAGAAGCATGAACGAGCCAAGCAGGTTTCCGGGGCCTTTTAAGAAAACAAGCCATTAAATCAAAATCTTGCTTGGATAATTTAGAAACTTATAAATGATGATTGATAGTATCTCAATTTTACCACTACGAGTGATTCAAACTTAGGCTAAATTAAAGTTTGTACACTTACGTATCATAAGATTTCAATTTTCAATTAGATACACAAAAGCACAAAAAATGTCAATTTGTTACCAACCTAACTATCTATTCCCGCATGTGTCCACTACCTAAAAAACCATAAAAGAGAATATTCATCTCCCTATTGAATAACCTGTGTAGAATTTAAAAGACTGATAAAAAAATGTATAAAATATTTGGTTTTGGTAACTAATTAGTATTGCATTTCCGTATTTGACTCACCAGCTATATTAGAATGTCACTGTAGTGTACTAATTGCTCATTATTTTAGATTGGTGTACATAATCAAAATGTGTTGATATTTTATTGTACAAAATAAACCCTTCAAAAACTATTCGAAATTAAGCCGAGGAAAACACCAGGCCAAACCTGAAAATCTTTAGAGGAATAGTTTTGAATCCACTTCTTATAAGGGTGAGTATCTTCACCAGACTCCACTAGTGCTTGTATCTCTTTCCCTATGAAGGCATACAGCCTCATGCAAGGTGTCATAGCACTTAAAGTGTAAGCGGCAAGTTTTGTTCTCTCAAAAGGAGTCGCAAGTTTTCCAGGACTTTTTAGCCCTTCGATTTTCCCTGAAGCTGTTGCTAATAAGAAATCTGTGTATTTAACTGTAGCTGAGTTGAGAGTGTTCTCTTTCAAAATGTCGGAACCCCATTCCTAAAAATATGACATAGATTTATTCTTAAACAGTTAAATCAAGAATCTTAACTGGGAGGAAGTTAAAAAAGAGAAGCAGGAGAGGGTATATTGTGCTCTAAGTGAATATCACAAGAACCCGCCACAGGGAAGAGGTTCTTGTTCTGAATTAAAAGTACATAACATTGTTATTTGGAGTACATTTTTTGCTTGTTCAGTCTTCTATGTTATACACATTACACAGAGACATGTATGAAGTATGTGGATGGAAAAAATGAGGGTGTTTGTTTCACGTTTGAATTTGCAAAAGTTTAATAAAAATAAACTAAAAAGAAAAAGATTTTACCATGGACATTGGCCCAAATTCATAAAAAATATTAGATATTTTTTTTGAATGATATTATAACCAGCACTTTATCATTCAACCATCTCGACATTAGGAGTTAATAACAATAATACTTCAATTTGACCCTATCAAATGCTGTAGTTCACTAGCTAAACGATTGATTGTGAGTCGATGCCGACTTGTACCCAGACTTAGATATTGTTTGAGAGCTAGCATGTTAGGTACACTAAGATCTATTTCAACACAATTTAATAAGAATTCCTAAATTCATGGTATATATAATAATTAAAATCTATTTCAACTATGTGGACAGGAAGAGCAAGGGCTAACTTAACAATACAGATTAGTACTCATGAAAGGCTCAAGAATCTGCATCAAATATTCAAATGTATCCTTTGTCTGAAAGGTGTAGACAGAGTAAAATCCGTAAAACTAACTAGTGTTGTACTGTCGTCACTGAAGCTTAAAAGGTCTAAGGAAAAGCTGTTTATATATAGCCTTGTTCAGTCATTGACCACAAGCACTGCTTTGTGAAAGCGTCTCTATTCATAGTATTCAAAGAAGCAGATAATTCAAAATCTTACTCGGGCGAAGGAATCATGCAATTTCAGCTCGTCTAGCGCACTTCTCCTCAACTGACTTATGGAGACTTTTGCATCATCGTCATCTGCACACTCCTCAGCCAACTCATACCTGGAAATAGCAGGTACAATCAAGATATAAACTTAACTAGTGAAATCAACATATGCATATAGAAAGGAAACTTTTCAACAATTACAATAAGAAACAACATCCAAAGGATTGATGTAGAAATAAAAAAACATTCTTCGTCAAACCAAAAACCACAAGCTATATGCATAAATACCTGTGTGTAGCACGACTATATTCATTTGAGAACATGAGTGGATAAAGTTAAAAAATAAAATGTTTGTGTAACTACTCTTCAGTCTCACATAGCACAATGTTGGTCATACATAATCATTATGCTTGTATGTAATGATGTGACAAACAAGATTGGTAATTTCAATGTTAACTCATTACTGTTTATGCTCCTTTTCTGAATAAGTTGACGGATGTTAGCCATCTAGATTATTGACACGCATACTAATGTAAATGTGATGGCGACATCCACTGAAATACCTCAAACTGCAAAACAACCACTCATGCCATTGCCTCAACATTACCAGATACAGAATTTCGTGTGCCTACCATTTTCCATTATACTTGTGTACACAAACAGTTTCTGTATGTAAATACACACGCCATGATGATCAAGACTACAAGCTAGAGACAGAGATACTAACACATACTCTAGTTGGAAAGCAGTTGTCCTACGTTTAGGACGGAAAAATCATGAAACAGCTCAATATTGTATTGCAGAACTGTCACTCAAACTTACAAAACTGTCTACAGAAGTTTTTATACCCAATATTAGTTTAGTATGTTAATGGCAAAAAAAAATTACTTTTTGTAATATACACAACAAGTTTCCTAAACAAAAAGCTATATGCATACATCTACACGTTGCAAAATGCTAGTTTATGTACGTAGTGATGAGTACTGTCATACTATAATTTCAAGTACACATTCTGCACTGAAACATTTCATGGGCATTTACTTTCAGAATTGGCAGACAAGTAGTTACAAAAACTAATACATACCTGCCAAATTTTGTATATAAATTGATCCGATAGTTGCGAGACAGTTATAGAATATGCAGCTAATTTAGAGTTCATCCATTAAAAGAGTTGATTAGAAACTCGTCAGTTATATTATACAGATACATGGCTATTTATTGAGATGAACTTTACAATTTCGAGCCAATTTTTTTCGTTACATCCCCTCTACCCGATGATTAAATGCAAAGTAGATAATACAACATAGCTTAGTTAGTATGTATACAAATAGTGATGCGTCAATGATAATTATATGATTATGGAGTGATTAATTAGTCCATGAAGACCGCCACGTGGTTTGGAGGACCATATGGCAATCTTATTAAAGGACTAAACAATTTCTCGCAATTGTGAGCTGCACTTTGACCATCATGATTGGCGTTTGTAAATTTATATTGTCGAATGAAAGGATGTACTATACTTGACAAAATGTAAGTCCATGGCTGGGCAACTATTTCAGACAATAACTCTTCCCTTGAAGCTCTATATGACTGTCAATAATTAATTTTTTTAATAAAAGGGATATTTTACCCTGCTTCCGTGTTTTGAACTTACTTATGTTTTACTCTATTTTTAAAGAGTTTTTGCTAATTACCCGACCGTAGTACGAAAAAAATCAGACTGATTAACATTACATCTGACGCACCTACCTAATTAAAAGCAATACCTAAATGATACTTCTACAATAGGGATTTTCAAAATTGATTCAGAAACATTATGTTTTGCAACCCCATAAAATTTCATTTCGTATTTTGCAACCTTAGACAAAAATCCAACTTCACCGATGGCCCGATCAAATTAAAAGCAATTAGAAAGTGCAAAAATTTTCGTAATGACCACCTATAGTCACATACATAACTCGGTGTTCTAAAAAGTGAGTCTAGGCGGAAATTAGGCCTCCTAGGCAATAGATAGTGATTGAGCAAAATAAAATGCTAAGCGACCAATTTCCCTATAAACCCGTCTAGCGCCTTTCAGAACGTTCTTTTATATTAGCACAAATTACAATAATTTCTTTAAATCGACATAATTTATTAGGTAAATTTCAAAAAACCCATCCGCGAGAGATTACGTAGTCCTCCAAGAGGACATCCCTCTAAGAACCTTGCTACCACACATTTTCCCGATTCCGCGTATACACATAACAAATTACAATATACATGTGGTGTAGAGGTGTGACACTTTAATTTCTCCATCTACGCTTACAACCAGAGGCGAAGCCAGGAATGGTTCATCAGGGTGTTGATTTAAATAAGCAATTATATCAAGTGAAATAAAAAAAATAGGGACGCCAAATCATCGTTTTTTTTTTTACATATTCTAGTAAAAATACATGATAAAAAACTAAAAATATCACAATTATCAGAATAATGGGGGGGTGTTGTAGCACGTGACGATCTCTACTACGGATTTCTAGCTTCCCAAATCAAGAAAAACACATCCATACACATAATGTAAAGAGTCCATCCAATCCGATCAAAGTCGATATGATGTGACATAATAAACTCTAACACACAATACACATTAATATATATATATATAGAGAGAGAGAGAGAGAGAGAATGGTAATCAATAACGCACGCATGTGAGAAGGCATTTAGGAAATGAACATCCTGAGCGATATAATTAGCAAAAGTGTTTAATTGAAGTGTTCCGGAAGCCAAGGATACGACGAAAGGAGTGTAGAGAGAGAAACTCGACTCTTTTCTAAACTTTTTCCACAACCTTCCACCTATATTGCTTTCTCCCATTAAATCTCCCTTATTATTATTATTCACAACTACTGCTTTACTAATACTAATAATATTGTTGTTGTTCCTGTTATTGTTATTGTTGTTGTTGTTGTTATGGGATGATGATGAGGATGAAGATGGACGGTGGATATTGATTTGGCGGTGAGATCGGACGGATGAGGATTTTAGGAGTTTGGTTTGGGGGAAGAGCAGGCGCCGCAGCATCTATTTTGATTTTTATTTTTATTTTGTTTAATGGGAAAAAGATAAAGAGAAGTGATGTGTGTAATATATACATTTGGACGGTGAACTAGAGAAGATAAGAATTACATTGTTGGTATATAAAATTAAGTTTTGTGGCAAAATAGTATTTTTTGGGGGGTGATTTTTTCATGAAATGGGTACTTTTTGCCTTTTTATAGTTTCTAATCATTTCTATAATTTTTTATTTTGATTCGTTTGATGGCAAAAGAAAAAGAGAGTGATGTGTGTAATATACAGTTCGATGGTGAACTACAGAAGATAAAAATTACATTGTTGGTATATAAAATTAAGTTTTGTGGCAATAAAGTATTATTTTTGGGGGTGATTTTTTCATGAAAAAGATACTTTTTGCCTTTTTATAGTTTCCAATAATTTCTATAATTTTTTATTTGTTAATTGAGAAAAAGAATTAAAAGTGATGTATGGAGCACTTGACAATGTTGCTAGTATTTTTGTTTCTTGTCAATTAGATCCCTTAACAATTCAGTCATTGGGTTCAAAATTATAGTAAACAAAAGGAGAAATAATGCAACAAAATAAGACTTTTATTGCTCTCAAATTGATTACAACTAGGAATTAATAGCTCCTTTATAATGCAACAAATTGATTATAGGAATTAATCTATATTCTACTCCTAATAAAGGGAAATAAATGTTGTAAAAACCGTTTAAGTAAATGTGTGTAATGGCTTTACATGCCTTGATTATACGATAATTCTTTTGTATATATAGGCTAATTCGACAACTGTCAGTTACTCTCTCGAAATAACTACCATTTCCATGTGTTATTCGTTGATACATGTCATTTACCAATAATATGTATAGCGTTGACTTCTCAATTAGATGAAAGTTTTTTTACTCATTCATTAATTAGAATGTTCTTAATTAATCCTTCAAAATCATGATGTTGTTTGGTTCTTATTTTAGGACTTCATTAATTACTCCAAAAAATAAATGTGGTGTAAACAGTATGTAGATATATGTATGAAAAAATTAAATTTTATCTTATATATTATACATGTGTTGTAAGATTATTGGACTCTTGGGCTTTTACTTAATGGGCTCATGTGGGCTTGTAACCCTAACCCTCTATCTATATAAAGAGGGCTAGGGGTCTTGTATTCATACATACATTCATATTCCTTCATTAATAAAGATCATACTGTTCTCCCCTCTCTCTACTTCTGTCTCCCTATATACGTAGCTAATAGTGTATTACAACACGTTATCAGCACGACTCTCGAAGATCGAAGTACGGATTATAGATTCAATAAACCTTGAGGTTTATCCGGATTTTTTTTAGGATTTTGCTATATCGACCTTCACCAACATACCGTGCGTAAGGTACCGGATATAATTTTTTTAACTGTACAAATATTAAAATTCGAGTAATAGTTATACTGATTTGTACGTTTGTATGTTACTAGCACGAATTGCATGTTTGTAAGTTACTGCATGTTTATATTAGTACTGTGACCATGGATAGTATTGAATTGATTTAGAACAGAATGATGACGTTAACCCACTATACTATATTTACTGCATACTGTTCTATGCACGAATTGATTTAGAATAGAAGTGGTTGTACTGTGATTATACTAGTCCCATTGTTAGAAAAACTTGCCATGTTTACTGCTGCATGTTTATATGTTATATGACATGTTTATATGACTTCACCAACTTTACTGCTGCATGCTATATGAAATTACTACTGCTGTTTGTATAATGCACGAATTGCATGATTATATGACATGATTACATGCTATACCATTTGAATATTTTTTTTAAACAGAACCTACTAATTGATTGCATGATAAATAGAATTATGACAGCACAAATAAATCATGTATAACCGAAATAAAGTTGTGTACTTATTACATGTATAACCGAGAATTGTAAATCGAAAATCATGTAATTGTAAAACATGTATTAATCTCTCGGATTAAATCTGAAAAAAAACTGAAACGTATGTACTGAATTGTAATTCTCTGAAAGCTGTAAAATTACTCAAGGACTAAACTGAAACTTGTCTGAATTTCTGGACTTTATATGTAATAATGCTATAAATAGATATATAGTTTGCTGTAATTACACGCATGGTCCTGTAATATAATACTTATACGAAAACAGTACATATGGTTGATAAAGATACAATATTTGGTAAATATACACACATGCATATAAAAAAAATTTATTAAAAGGCAAACGAATAAAAAAAAAATGCATGTAAATTGATTTGACTTGATATGTTAGAATCTTTATGGATAGATTGATAATCTTAAATAGATTTGATTTGATATGTTAGAATCTTTATAGATTGATTGATAATATTAAATTGATTTGTTTATAACACCAAATCTACTGCATGATTAGATAGATCCTAAAATATATTTACTGCATGTTTATATATATGTGTGGTTAATATAGACAGGTACAATCTATATTTAATTTATTGCCATGTTTATGATATGATAATTTGCGAAATCATATATTTTCACATTTAAGTTGGAAAAATTATGAACATTCCCCAACTAGGCTCACCTATTTGGATACGATGTCTAGGAAAGATATAGGCGGAAGTCGATATCCCAATGAGGTCGGGTTTTAAGTGGCATTCGTGCCCTCCACCCTCACCGTCTTTCCTAGTCGTTTTTCAAGTAGAGCTACCGAAAGGGGTTAACTAAATAATAATTTCCCCGAGTGTGTTTATACAGTGATGTATGTTTCGCCGAATTGGTGTTTCAGTATCGACCCGTCGTTCGATCAATGAAAACCGATTCACATGAGAAGCAAAACTAATGTTTTCGAACCTGTCGTTTCGAAAAAAAGTTTGTGCTTGTGCAAACCATAAACATATAAACCAGTCGTTTTATATGATAAATAATCCAGAACTCCCAACACATGTTGGATGCCATCTATGATGAGAAAATTCGCAAAACATACTTGCGAAATGACTGTTTAGACGTGATGTTATTCCGTCACCACATGTAAGTCACCCTGATGTGTGAAAATTTGATGCCCAAAATTTTTTTTGGATGCCATCTTTGATGAGTAAAACACGAGTTTGTTGTTACCCTCGAGATGAATGCTAAGGCGTTGATTTTATTCCGCCGCCACATTTGAGACGTGATAACGTCTATGGTGAACAAATGTCTGAAATTGACATATTGGAGCTATCCTTCACCAAAATACTAGCTTGGAAATTGTATTCCATAAGCAGTATCATGAATTTATATTCACCATGTTCCTTTATCGCCCATCTGTTATTGGATAAGAAAATTACCCCGGTGAGTAGTTTTAATCCTATTGGGTCAATGGCGAATTGTTTGCCTGATATTAATGCTCTTCGTGTACATTTTTTTTCACGAATTGAGAACCGAGACAAGTGTTATTTGTCTCGAACTGTTGCGATCCCGATGAATCGCTTAGCCAAGCGAGATTTTAGACAATCGTCGAAATCGAAACCTGTGGCTCCAAGACAGTAATTGAAAGGAACAATATGGCCCGTTGTCACAAAACAAGAGATAATGCTCAAGGAGCCAACTCTATGCTATATAGACAAAAGTCATGCACGGTTACTCCTTAAATAGTTCACAACTATTATAAAGGTGGAAAAACCGATGCTAATGTGGTTAAAGCTAACTGAAAGTAAACTCTTGAGACCCCCGATTTTGTGGCTCAAATGAGGTTGATACCTTTCTTTATAGATTTTGATAAATCATTGAGCCATTTTTTCGCTCATCTGGATTATGTTTTCCATTTGGAATATTATTTTTCCATTTGGACCATACTTTTGTATTATGGTTTGACTGTTTACAAAATTTCTCGAAATAATTTAAAGTGTTTTGAGCAAATTCCTTTGAAAAATGTGACCAAAGTTTAAATTATGAAATTTTAGGCAATAGTTGTGGTGTAGTTGTTTTTTTGGAAATAGTGGGTAACAGTGTACCATATAATTTCACCAACTACTTGCCTAAAAGAGCACTTAGTGACAACGATTCTGGACCTGTCGTTCCAAAATCGAAATCTTTGGTAAAGCCAAATTGATTTGTCAAATATGAGGCGTTATACTCATGCAGGTCCTGTCGTACCTTGTTGAGTTATAAAATATTCGAGAAAACCAGTGTCTTTCAAGTGGTAATAGCTCATGATAATAGCTCATGAAAGAAATGAAATTTCTTTACATAGCCTCCACTCAAAAACGTATTTTAGAGGAGTTGAAATGTCTTTCAAGTGGTTGCTACCACATTCTTTAAAGCATTCAAAGTTACCTTATCATTTCGCCTGTCGTCGAATGATAAATGATTTAGATGCTAAGACATGATTGTCTGTACTATCATTCGCCTGTCGTCGATTGATAAGAGCATTTTGATATTGTGGCATTGACCGGATGAGATATTCCCGGGTCAAAAGACGATGCTTGATTTATAATCACATAACATTTGGATTCTCTCTGAGAATATATTTCACGATTAATCCGAAATTCATGCCATTAATGCTCAAATTTGAAAGACTAGTATGTGTACAGATCACGAAATGAACTCGTAGAATTCTTGCAAAGAATTGAAGGAGTTATTGTGGACTTATCCAACCATAAGATGGACCATAAATATAAATGGTTATGGTTGATGCATCGACAATATGGTCACATTTTAATGTTGTCCACATAAATGCAGCACTTTCTAAACTATTAGCCCTATCATTAAGTTGATGGCTCATGATTCGGATTATCCTGAAAAGTCTAGTCGACTTGATAATTCCGAAGAATAATAATCGAAATTTCGATTTGAATTACTTGAATTTGGAAATTGAAATTGAACATCCTGTCGATTATGTTCAGACCCAAATGGACTCACGGAAAGTTTGATGATGCTACTACAAATGATTGCACGCATTTCTTGGTTTTGCGCACCAAGATTTATATTTTCGTGTGGGGTTATGCTATTTTGCTGCATTGGTCCGTTATGAGGCCCATAGACACTCAAACACCATATGCGTACCAGCTGGTTACTGGTTATGAGCCAGAAGTCTCATATTAACGCGTGTTTAGAGTGATTAATTAATATTTTGATTGAGCCGCTCTAGCGTTCAAAATATGGACCTCTGAAGGGGAGATAAGTCGATTATGAATCTCCTGCCTATCATTTGATAGAGTAACCTTGGCAAGCGATCTCTTTACCGCATGATATGCGAAAGTGACATCGCTAAGACTGTTCTTCCCGTCGTTAGGGGGAGATTTGCACGTTACCGTTGATAAGGAACGACGTGAAATAACGTGGCATAACCCACTCAGTCTTAGCTTGATCCCCAAAACTGCACTTAGTGATAAGTAAGTGCATAGACTCCATCAAGTCTAACTAAATGCCAGCGCATTTAATGACTTTATGAGATGTCACGAGATCATTTATACCTGCTGCAAAATGCTTGCAAGGATAGACGTCCCTGTCGGACGCCGTGTTCCTGTCGTAACACGTTGCTTTGGCCGAACCCGCCAAGCAAAAGACGCTGCCGTCGGCCGTCAGTCTGTCGTCCTTCCCAAGATACGAGGAAGTTAACCGGCCGTCAGTCTGTCGCACGAGATTATAAAGGATCAAGGAGATGTGTGATTTCCTCATCATCCTAAAAATCTCGAAATATCTGTCGATCATGATATCTTAGACGATATTGAAGCAAAACGAGACTCTCATTGATTACTTGTTCATATATTCGGTGACGACTGATAATATGAAAAAATTATGATAGAGAACCATGTACCGTTGCCTGAAGTCAACGGAGAATAGACTGTACTGATGGAAACTTGAAATCCAAGCAGACTCCTTAGAGAAAGTGTGTTCGGACCTGTAGATCCAACACCACCAATGTTAAACAAGTTCGTTTATTTGGTTATTCGTAAGGAAAAGTGATGAGAATAATGAGATTATAGAATGCTCGCCTAGTAGCGCAAGGCTTCTCTCACACATTGGAATTGATTACGAGATGGTTGATTTCCTCGTAATGGACATTATAACAGTCCCCTACTTTACCAGTTTAGTAGTTTCCGATAAACTGAGTATGCAGCCATGAATGTGGTCACGGTTTTATCTCTATGGTGATTTAGACAAAGAGATATAGATGAAGGTCCCTGTGTGACTTCATGTGCTTGAATCAAGTAGTTTCTGACCACGGAACACGATCTAAATTGACTGAGATGTTCACTATATGGATTAATATAATCCGAGCGGATGTGGTATACTCGCCTAAGTGAGTACTTGATTAGCTTGGGATACTTGAACAAGTATTATGCCCTTGCGTGTTTTATTACGCGATCCATTTTTGGATTTGCCTTCGAGATGAAGGATCTTGGGAAGAAACGGTAGTGACTCGGCCTGATGATCGACTCCCGTAAAGATTGAATCTAAGTCCATGATTCGGACTACACCCAGAAGGTGTTATGACGTTATAGTCATCATGACGCTAAGTCGTCAGATTCTCCCATTATCGTTCGATCACTAGACATTGATATAGACTCAGTCCGTCCCTGATGTGACGATGAAGAGATATTGAACCATGATGTTCATATCTAAGTACAATAAGCGCATTATTGTACTTGGTCTAATGTGCTAGGACGAACATCTCGTCTGCTGTGAATGATATAGCTCGACACAGCATCGCGCTAACACGCTGCCATCGAAATGGCATAAAAGACATTTTCCCATTACCTTAAGGTAACTATGGATGAGGGCTTGTCTTATCCCATTTTGCGTCATCGAGTGTACCTACCCCCTTCGGTACTCGAATTAACGCAACCCTTTTTCGGTTATACCGATGCTGGTTACTTATCAGACCCGCATAAGGGATATTCCTAACATGGCATGTCTTTACCATTAGGAATAAGGAAATATCTTGGAGGTCTTGGAATGACTCCAAACGAATCACTCTGATCTACTCGTGCTCTATGAGACGACTAGAGAGTGTATATGGCTTTGAGCTCGTATTAGCCATATTTGAATTGCATATGCTCTGTCTCACGATCCAGATAAAACACTTGTCTTATTTGAGGACAACTTGTTGTTATCGATCAAGAGAGACAAGACTAGATTATGCTATTTAGCATTTCTTGCCGAAATGAATCTTCACATATGAAGTTTAAGAGCATCTAGTTGAATGCTCGTTCTATTCCACGTTAGATTTTCTTGCATCCAGCCGTGTGCAAGTAAATGAAGCATTCAGTCGAATGCTCGTACTCTTTCTTGAAATATGAAATCCTTGTACCCAGTCGTGTGCAAATGAGGGGGAGCATCCATGTGAATGGTTATTGCACTAATTACTACTTAGTCGAAATCCTCGCACCCTGTCGTGTGCAAGTGAGGGGAAGCATCCAGTCGCATGCTCGTGTACTCTTTTTGTCCTTAGACCAAGGTTTTTTCCCACTGGGTTTTTCTTGGCAAGGTTTTTAGCGAGACACGTTCCCATCATACCTCACTTAAGATTGCCGAAATTAGGGGGAGTATCCTGTTGTATACTTCTTATCACTGTGTACTCTTTTGTCCTTCGACTAGAGGTTTTTCCCATTGGGTTTACTCTAGCAAGGTTTTGATGAGGCACCTATTTTGTGGTTGATCCCCTACTACTACCACTGTTGCACTCTTTTTCCTTCGATCAGAGATTTTCCCATTGGGTTTGCTCCGACAAGGTTTTGATGAGGCACACTGTTTTGTGGTTAGTTACTTACATGATATTTCGGCCTATATCATTCGGCTACACAGTTTCTCCTAGGTACCGGTTTTGTCCCACACTGGGTTTTCCGGCCCTAAGGTTTTTATGTGTTTAGCACTGCGAATGGACTCGACTCAGATCGACTGCATGAAGACGGAGAATTCAAGACGTTCAAAGGGGGAGTGTTGTAAGATTATTGGACTCTTGGGCTTTTACTTAATAGGCTCATGTGGGCTTGTAACCCTAACCCTCTATCTATATAAAGAGGGCTAGGGGTCTTGTATTCATACATACATTCATATTCCTTCATTAATAAAGATCATACTGTTCTCCCCTCTCTCTACTTCTGTCTCCCTATATACGTAGCTAATAGTGTATTACAACAACATGTACGTTTTAGTAATAGATTTTTGGCTGAATTTTAGCTTTTTTGACAGTAAGGTGATTCCTTTTAAAAATATGAGTTTAGCCTAAAAAATCTAAATATCCAAATATCTAGATTTTGAAAGGGTGAACAAATTTTTAAAATGTGATTTTGTACCACAAAGTCTATTGCAAAACAAATTTTCGATTGCGGCAACGGATTTTATGATTTTAGGTTTTTGATTTTAGAAATTCATGTATATTTGGATATTAAGAGTATTTAGCTTTTAGTAAGCGCATTTTTAGGCTTAAAAGCTAAATAATATGGATTTTTGTTCGATTTTTGAACTAACTCTTTTTAACCTGATTTTTGACCAGTCAAACATATCTAAGTATTTATTATTCAAAATCTTTATTCAGTGTTCTAAGTTTACAATATAAACTTTATTTAGTGTTATAAGTTTCAAAATCTTGATTGCTGGTATGTTTGGCATCGATTTATTTGGTCAAAAAACTCTTTAAAAAGTCAACATAAAAAAAACTTGCTTCATAGAATCAATAGTGTAGTGTTTGACACCATATTAAATTTTATTGCTTATAAACAATTTTTAAGTTATTTTAATTGATAAGTCAATTTTTACTTATTTTAACTTGTAAGTTACTTGTAAATATATAAACAAAATTTACTTGAAATTTTCTATTTTCATAATTAATATATCAACACACTCTGTTTATTTTAAACATTTTTTTAGTTTTCTTGGCCTAAAACTAAAATAACTAACAAACCGGACCCACCATTGGTTAGCCTATCTGGAAGAATCTTTACATGTAGGGTCTATCAAGCCGGTTTCGATTCCCACAAACAACGTAATCAAGTCTTAAGTGGAGCCCGTGGCGGTAGGGCCCTCCGATAGTCTCTCTCGTAGATTTAGTCGAGATGCGTATGAACAACGTTGACTCGTACGCTACGGTAACAAAACAAAAAATCGGACAGCATTAGCTTTTTTTAAGCAAAAAACTAAGAGAAAAGGTTGTTGTCAAACATGCAATAAATGTACTCAGTTTGCCACGTAAATTTGGTTTAATGTATCCGAGTTTCAAATATTGATTCAGGTAAAAATGAGTTTTTTCCATCAATTATATTAAAAAAAAAAAAAACAGGTAAAGAGTTTCCCAAACAAACTTGATTTCGGTGGAAATCCTAGAAATTTCGGAAATATGATTGTAAAGGGTTACAGGTTTCAAATATCCTATCTAGCTTTTCTTGTTACTAAGAAAATCGTGTGAGAACATTTAACAATAGTATGATAAATCAAATTTAATTAGTAAACTTGATACAACAAATGAAGGATTTCAAAACTGAGGGCACTAAATCTCGGAATTCCGCTAAACACTCATCATTGAATACACATCTCCGTTTGTTTCATAGTAAAAGTTTTACATAGGAAAAATATTTCCATGAGAAAGTTTTACACTGAAAACTTTTGTTTACTTTTCATTTACACGCGTTTGGTGCGTAAAAAGTTTTTCACCGAAACTTTTATACAAACTCAAGTTTTTTAATTATTTTTTTAACAAATAATTGGTAAAAATCTCAACATGTATAGGAAACTTAAACTAAACACATATTTTATTTCATATACGTCACTTATAATAACTTATAAATTTTCAACATTTAAACTCATAAAATTATAAGTATAGAAGATACTATAGACTTTTTTTAGCTTTTTCAAATTTTCTTCGGTTTTTTAGATTTTTCGGATTTTTTTTCCATTTTTTGTTATTTTTTGTTATTTTTTCATATTTTTTCATATTTTTTTTATATTTTTATTGGTTAATTAGATTTTAGCTTTTTCAAATTTTCTTGGATTCTTTTAGATTTTTCAGATTTTTTTTTCCATTTTTGTTATTTTTTAAAAATTTTCCTGTTTTTTCTTTTTTTTTTATTGGTTAGTAGATGAAATTCGACTAATTATTAAATAATTTTAAAAGAGTAGACCTATAATTAATAATATTTATAATACTAGTATTAGAAAGAATATAGAGAAAGACTTCATAAACCGTTTACAACTTTATTTGCGGGGTAATCGTTTCCTTAATTTTACTGGATACGTGGAAAAAAAATTTCAAAAAAATTGTTTTATGATAAACCAATCACCCAAAAATTATGTTTTACCCGTAAATGTTTATTTACCCCTATTTTACAACGAAACAAACACAAAATGTGAACCCGCGTGTTTGGTTATGTATAATTTATAAGAGGCCAAATTTAGCCACGAAGATTTTCATTTTAATTAGATCTAACAAACTTTTTTATTGTGGAAATTGGGTTATAGCACTATAAAAAAATACTCAAATAGCGACAGGATTAGTGACGGTATTTTTTGTTACGAGCTTATTAGCGACGGTTTTTGTGACGACTTTGTGACAGTTTAGTCAATTTGCGACAGATTTGTGACAACTTTTTAAATTAGCGACAAGCTTGTGACAGCTTTTGACTCTCACTAAATCAAACATTATTTTGTAGTGTAGCCTTTAGCTAGGCAGCTTTCAGAACCGAATAAAATTAGAAAGCTAGTTCTCCGATATTAGACTTTAGGAGCATTCTCAAACTAATCTCCAATATTGTATATTAATTGTACAATCAAATTAGTCACACCACAGGGTCTCAATCTTGTATATTCATGCATCCATATAATCATCTGTATTATCTAAGTTGCAATTTGCATTAAAATAAATATGAACTTTTTCCTCTTTCAGCTATACCACAAGCTACGTCAAACTCTTGATTATTAAAAGCAAAGTCGAATAACCCTACGTATACATACGTTATTGTGGTCCTATATTGTCACCATTACGGATTAAAATAATTTTTTAATTTAGTTAATAATGACCTTTCGCGTTTTTCAAACCTTTAATTACGTACACCAAATATGTGGACCAAATATTATTTGCTCCAAATTAGTTATTTCACCACTTTATCTAATATATAATCACGTAGTTGTCCATGACTAAATGATGCTCCATAATGTACAATTTTTTTAACTGAAGAAAATTGACGACTTCTGTTTGTAATGAATCTTTACGAGTGATGTAAATATTACCTGCTACGGTGATCCGATGTGTCAAATTTCGTGCGGTAAATGATATGCTAGTAATAATAAAAAAAAAATAAAAAATTATTCATGTTTAGAGACAATCGCAAAATTTATCCAGCCAGTTTATTTATATACTTAATTGGTATGCAATTGTAGACGCATATTGTTCTCAAGTAACTACGTGTTTCTTTTTTGGCTAATTTAATTATGCGTATGTATCAAAACAAGATTTGGGTTTATGAAGTAGTGAATTTCGACTGTGATTGTACATAATTAATTTTCGATTTTATATAGCCCGTGCACATTGTCTCAAAAAGAAATAAATAAAGGAACACAACTAAAATATATTAATGATATAAAGATTTGAAACCCCTTAATTAGTCTAGTGTGGGGGAGGTACACACTGATATAAACATGACTTAATTTAGAGGTATTGATCTCATAAAAATTAACTTGAAGCAGTTGCGTACCCACTATGATCTTCGCATTACCAAATCCAATACAACAACAGTATACTGGTATTACACTATTACAATGACTTTTTAGTTTGCAACACTACATTTCCCTGCGATAAAACAAGAGTAAAAAACATTTAAGTTTTTGTGTTTACTTTAAATACATATTAGAAAACGGGGGGTCCTCTAGTCCGTCCGTCACACGACCCGAGATGGTGGTGTACTATCTGGTGTCGGACTCGAGTTAGGCCCTATCTTCCTGAGCTGTAGTGTTGGTGGCTGTGACAGGTCCTCCGTGTCATGGTATACGTAAGCGAAACCCCCGTGTCTAGTCATGTCCATCCCTGCCATCTCGTCCTCGTACGACACCCTAAGTAGATTTAGCTTCTTGAGCCCGTAAAACAAAGGGGCCATGGTAGCGGTCACCCACCCGGTAACAACCAGAATTTGTATTATTTGTGCTGCTAGTAGCCGTCCACCCCCGCCCATAAATAGCCCGTATGGACGTCCTGTTCCATACACTTCACCCACGTATTGTTTCGAGGCGAATAGCCCCGTGAAGAGGACTCCCCATGTCCCGCACCCTCCGTGCAACTGCGCCGCCTCAAGCGGGTCGTCATACTTGGCCCACTCGGCGAGGATGTTACACCCGATGAGAACCCAGGCGGCGACGAATCCACACACGATTGCAGCCCAAGGCTCCACCACGGCGCATCCCGCGGTGATTGCGGCGAACCCACCCAACAAGCCATTGCAGACGTCGGTCACGTTCCAGTGACCGACGAGTAGCCTTTTCCCGAATAGCGTTGTGAGAGCGGCTGTGCACCCTGCAAGCGTCGTGGTCACGGCAGTTCTCCCAATCGCGCTCCACTGTCCGTTGTTGAATTCGCCTTTTGTACCGTAGCTTTTGGCTATCACCAAGAAAGACCCAGGGTTGAACCCATACCATCCGAACCAGAGCAGGAACGTGCCAAGGACGACCAACGATGCACTGTGTCCGCGTAGAGCAACAGATCGGCCGGATCTGTCAAACCGACCGACTCGGGGGCCCTCGATCACGGCTCCCCATAGCCCGGCAATACCGCCGACCATGTGGACGACTCCGGACCCGGCAAAATCTATGACACCGGAACCGAATAGGAGGGCGCCACTGGTCCTGGCAGCTCCCGCCCATCCGTCGGGGGACCAGAACCAGTGGGAGACCACCGGGTAGACAAATCCGGTCAGGAAAGAAGAATAGATGAGATAAGCAACGAACTGAGTTCGTTCAGCGATCGAACCGCTGGTGATCCCAGCTGCTGCGATAGCGAATGCCCATTGATAAATGAAGTAGCTGTAGTCGGTGTTGTTGTTAGATGGAAACTTGCTTAGGGCAAAGTTGTGGCGGCCGATGAAGCCATTGGAGGGAGAACCGAAGGCAAAGGCGTAACCGAACAGATAGTATGATATTCCTCCGGCTGCAGCGTCAAGAACGTTGGTAAGCATTATGTTCATCGTGTTTTTGGCACGGACGGACCCTGCACACAGCATGGCGAAGCCGATCTGCATAGCGAAGACGAGGTAAGCAGAGAAAAGAAGGTAAGTATTGTCGACTGCGTAAGTAGTAGTGGTGAGGCGGGAAGAAACATCAGATAAGCGGTTGCAGATGAAGTCTGCGGCCGCTGTGGAGTTGGCTCCTAGAAAAGGAGCCAACTCGGAAGCGGAGCAGTTGAATCCTGAAGCCATTAGTAAGGAAGAGTTTGAGAGAAAGGAGAGGAATGTTGGTTACTTGTAAGTCCTTTAGGAGTCATTTTGTTTGCTTTTTATAGACATTCTACATGTAGAAGTATTGGAATCTTATTTTGGAGTATCTTTATTTTTCCCATTAATTAGTTGTTTTTATTTTGGCATATATAAAAGAGTTGAATCTTTTTTTTGGGAGGGTATAAGAGTTGAATCTTGCGTGCTGACATAAGACACAGCTATATATATATATACGAGTGTCTAGTTGTAAAAATATTAAGACTTGTATTGAATAAGAGACTTAATTATATATACTACGCAATATTACTCCCCCAACACATAAGGTATTACGTACGTATATGCCTATATTTGCGGTATATATATAATGCGTGGGGTAATTAATAGCATTTCTCTATTAAAGGATCATGAACCCAGTGAGAATATGTAAGAAACTCAGAAAATGGCAAGCCAACAAAAACAGAATTTAACGATTAGAAATATGCATGGCAATTATAATTGTTTATAGGGTTAATAAAAAAAGAAAAATTACAGAGTCATAATTGTAGAAATATGCATAGTTTAGTTTGTACAGATAATTAAAGTTATAAAAGAATTTCATTTTAATAAATAATACTGTAACATTTCCTTGATCAGTTTGAATAAATATTTTGGTATTGACATTGATAAGGTGTAATGATAAGCATGCCTTTACAATCCTATTGGTACTGTTACTTCAAGTCAACGTTTCCCAAATGGTGGCATAAAAGAGAATATGTTGCCCTTGTTGACATAATTTAATTAGCTGAAGTTAAAAGAATAAAACGAAATATTGAAATAGACTAATAGTAACAACTAGAGCATTGATTATGATGTCATTTTCTAATTCTGTTATATTTTTTTTTTTAATCTAGACTAGATATTTAAGTGTAAATATGTGATCAGACTTTTATGTATTAATTCCCTTTTCCAGTTGGATGATCCAAGGGGTGAAGTGCAATAAATATTTTAGCAATTCTAGATAAATTTAACCAACATCACCCATTATAATTAGGTAACACAGCATCGGACTTTTTTAGCAATGCTAGGGAAATTATGATCGATGAATAAAATATACAGTACTGTATATAGTAGGTTTCTCTACATAAGAAAATGGTTGCTCTACACTTGGTTCAAGTTTAAATGCTAAACCTAACTCGCAATAGGGAAAAGCATGTAGAGACTATCATAGGCCTCGACACCCTCATCGGTCTTAAAATCGTTAATTGTACTGCCATGTATTTTTACCACTCCCTCCGTTCCTATTTAATTGTTTATTACGAAACTACGTGCAATTTTGACCGGTCAAGAACTTATATCAAAATTGTCGGAATGAAATTTTTTAAAAGTTGATCATATAGTTCAAATGTTGAATTTTATGATTATATTTAAAAAAAATTCATTTCGACAATTTTGATACAAGTTATAAGCCGATCAAAATTGCACGTAGTTTCGTAATTGATAATTAAATGAAAACGGAATGAGTATATTTTGTTAAAATTAATCATTCATCACCCACTAATTTTTCATTACTTATATAGTCCATGGCTTCGTCCATGAATTTGATGGGTAATGGTTAATTTTGACCTTTCCCGGAAAATCATGGGATATTTTTGAATTAAAAAAGCTTTCCCGAATTTCAGTAGAATAGTTGATTTTGTTTCGTTATTGTTTTTATATCTTAATTACATTTGAAATTTGCTTAGAGACGCTTTAGCACGTATTATATGGTTTTATTGCTTTCGAGCATTAAATATAAAAGTGGTTAAGGGTTTGCCTTTTGAAAGTTGGAAGAATTACAAAATGTCAAACATATGACTTTTTGCAATTCACAAATTACAGAAACTAGATAGATTAGCTAACTAATTACGTACTTAGTGTTGAAATTGCAGTATTTTCTAAACACGCATCATTCAACTAAAATCCTGTCTGTCTGTTGATCATTCATTACAATTAATATATGGTTAATTAGTTTTCTCTATAGTATCTAATGTTATAATTGAATTTTGTTTTGACGTTTCTCATATGGTACTGCAGTCATGATAATGATTTTCCATTAACTTTCATATTATTACTTCAATTTTTTTTTTTAAAACTACTGTATTTATCAATACATATTTATTAGGGTATATGCCAATTATGTATGTATTTTGGAACTCTTTGACAATAAACCAGGAGTTTTGAAAATTTGGAATTAATTAAAAAAACTGAAATATATAAAAATTACTCCAACCTATTTTTTTCTCATTTGTATCAAGTGAAAAAAAGTTAACACCGCCGTCGCAAATCTTTCCTCTAGCAGGGCACCATTACAGGCGACTCTCCTCTGCTCTCTGTCGATATCTTCCCCACATCACTTTTTTCCCCTCCATTTCTCCTCTTTCTGTATTATACGATTTATTTTGGGTAGTGACTCATGCTGTAGGCTTCGGATCGAGTCCCCACTCGATTTCTTCCCTAATTGTGTATAGCTTTTTTCGAGATCATGTGTTGGTTATCCTTTGTGTCTATTGTGATTATTTTTTTAGGTAAATTTTTTAAAAATTTATAGTTTTAGATTTTATTTATTTTTGACTTTTTGGAATTTTTATTTAATAAAATATATTTTAAAACAATTACAATTTTGGCTCGAAATTTTTTTTGACACTTTTCCTTAAAATATTACAATTCTTGCCGTTACAAATAAAAGTTGGCAATTGAGCCTCTTAATCTTATATTCTTATATCTTATAAATTAGCAATTGACTTTATTACTGTCTAATTAATGTAACATTTTTGAAATTCCTATCCGCTGTTCTAGATGCAGTTTTGCAGTAAGGTTCCAAGTGGGGTTGGAACTGCAGTTGGAACCAAGTGTATAAGGTTCTAAGTGAGGTTGGAACTGCAGTTGGAACCAAGTGTATTAATGGACAGAACTGTTTTAAAATTAAATGTACTTGAAAATAATTCACACGCACATTTAACAACGGAGTTCACCTAACTAGGCTACGTCTCCGGGGCACTTACCCAGATTATGATATTATAAAAAGCTTACAATATATGACTCAAGTCTTAATGAAAAACTTAGACTCCCTCTAGGTTTTTCTGCCTATCACTATATTGCTCCTACTCTATAACTATCAAATATAAATCAATGGCATCCCACCATTGTTTTCTTTTTGAAGCTCACGTGTATTCTCTCTAGAAAATAAGTTCTTTATAATTTAGAACACACAAACTTTTACAAGCTAAGTTATCAAGTATATATGCAAGTAAAACAATCTTCTATTCTTCAATATCTTTTGATTGTTTTTGACTTGTTGATTTGCTTCAATCTTCCCATGCATTGCGTGATACTTCAGCATTGATTGACTCCAATCATCATTGGTTGATACCTGATTGATAACAAGCTTAAAAGTAGGAGTTAGTATTTTCCTTTAACTAGGAAACATATAAAGATAATATCTTTTAAAGATTCTATCTTTCCATATCATTTAACTCCATATAGTCAATCTTCAAACGTGTCTTTACTGAATATATAAAGATCAAAGATTTGACACAAGTGATAAGGATAATCATAATAGAAGAGATCATATTCAAAAGGAAACAACCTTATAAATTAATCTCTTTACAACTTTAATACAACATCTTTCCTTAACACTTTGATATTCCTCAATAACCACATATTAATCCTTTAAGATCATTTGAGAATATATCCTGCATACTTTAAAACACATGATTATTATTAAAGAATAGTTATGCAGATAAATAGAACTAAACAGAATTCTGCTGGACAACAGGTTAGAACTGAGGTTGCAACTGGTACTTGAAACCTGTCAGCCAAGGTTGCAACTGAGGTTGCAACTGGTACTTGAAACCTGTCAGTACTGTCTTAGTTCTTAACAACAGTTAGGATTTATAGTGAAAAACCAATAGACAATAAACAATATTTAGACCAGAAATCTGGTCCTAACAATCTCCCCCTTTGTCATTGGTTTTGACAAATCAATAAAGTTTATAACTCATCCCAACCACCTGCAAATTCAATATCAGTAAGCTCCCCCTGTATGTTAGAATTGCAGGCATATTATATAAGCACAATGTATGTGCACAAGTAAGTTTTCAGACCTGTTTCAAGTTTAAAGGCATTCATACTTCAACAAGATATCAAGATATTTTCAGAAGGAAATTACAGAATTATTAAAGCCAAATAGATTAAGACCAAACAGATTAAAACCAAACAGGCATAAAATTGTCTTAATACAGCATAATTGAAAAACAGAATAAAGTCTTGAAAACATCAAAATAATAAAGTCTTGAAAACATCAAAATGAAAAACACATAAACTTTCACCCATTACTCCCCCTATTTGACAGAACCAGGACACACTAGTCACTTGGAATGTCTGTAAAGGGTGCCTTTTCCCTAAGAGGTCTGTCTTGAACCACATCTTCATCAACTTCATCATCACTGCTGATTGAAAAACCATCATTGCTATGAGTAGCTTCACTACTATCTTCTTCTTCATCTTCAACTGTATTTGCCAACAGCTCTTTGATCAGATAATCATCAGTATCCAATTCAGCTCTCCTCTCTTCATTGTAAGCCAATCTCTGTTTCAAATACCACCTCACTCCTTTCTTCTTTGTTGAGGAGGCAGCAGAAGGCTCTGCCTCTTTTTCTTTACCTTTCTCACCAGAAATATCATTGACATGCCCTTCCTTTAACAGCTTAGCAGAAATATATAGGGCAGTTGGACACTCAGTGAAAGGTTCATTCTTGATACTTATTGGGGAATCTCTACCAAGAGAAGAGACTTGGCCCAGAATAAGACTAGATATGAGGCAGGGGAAAGGAAGCAGAATGGATGGTGAATTATCATCACTAAATTCCTTTATAAGATTAAAGATATGAAGGCCAAAGTTGATGGGTAGTGAAGACATAATCTTGTACAGAAAAATAGCCATATCTTTGTTGACTTTTGAAGATTGTTTGGTGGGTGTCCAGTTAAACCTAGCTATTTTGTGCAACACAGCAGCACTTAATGTGAGAGAGGATGTTTTGATGGAAAAACCATCAAACCTAGTGTTCTTCCCAGTTATAATTAAAGCTAGAATTTCTAAATCTGGTTCAACATTGTTGTCTACAGTAGGACTGGGACAACACAGATAGTCATTAATCAGCTTAGGAGTGAAATCCAAAGTTACACCTCTCAAAAACACCCTTCCATACTTAGGATTACCCTCTTCAAAGACACCACTGCTCAAATTGGAATAGAATTCTTTTACAACAGCAGGGTAATAGGAGTCTGCATAACAAATAGTTTTGGCTAATCCAACAGCAGAGAGTAATTTCTCAACATACACCTGTATATGAGGATAGCTAACCAAATTAAGCCTTCTTTCACACAGAATTTCTTTACTAGCCATTCCCCTAAACCTCCTATATGTTGTCCTACTCCAGAAACGAGGATCAACATTATTGACTGTTGGAACATACTCAAACTTAGCTATAGCAGGGTCAGTATCAAAATTCCTTCTAGCACGCTTCTTAGTGCGCTTAATTTTGGGTGAGGAAGACTCACTTACCTTTGATTTGGAACCTTGACGAGTTGGAGATTTATTCAGAAAATCTCTGAGGGTGCAATCATCATCAGAATTGGGGTTTTTGGACATGGTTTCAACTGGGAGGTTTCAACCGTACTTAGAACCTGGTAGTGGGTTTTTCTGAAAAACTAGGGTTTTACAGAGGACTAACGATTTTACAGAGATAGGGAGAGAGAGTAATTCTGTAAAGAGTAATTGATTTTGGATAGTAAAAAGAAGTTAGTAAAAATAGCAATAAAGACCAAATCTTTTTGAAATTGGAAATAGATACATGCAAATCAATTTAGAGACAGATTTTGGCTTAAAAATAGGAAGTATTTTATCAACAGAATTTTGAAAACTAAATCATACTATAATCACGACAGAAACAGTTTGCATTAAGATAAATTCAGCCAATTACACAGATAAACATTCCTTTTTCAAAACAGATTCATCCAAAATTTGAAAAATTCAAAAATTGAAGCTTTTTAAGGAAATTTGACTTGATTCAAGATAGAGAACACTTAAACAGATATCTAATTTTTAAGGGAACAAAGAAAAACCTAGCAATTTACTCAAGAAGATATGTTTATCAAAGAATAACTCTAATAAAGATTAAATCTTAGGAGCTTAAATTGAGCAAATCCGTTTTTATTTCTACACAAAAACTAGTTTGATGACCTCAGCAAGGAAAGAGTATAAGTGATGTCAAAAATAACAAGACTTTGTCTTGGAAGTTATAGAATAGACTGAGGTTTCAACTGATGTTGCAACTGAGCTTGCAACCAGTATTTTTAACACGAGGTTTCAACTGGAGTTGTAACTGAACTTCTAACCAGTTATAGAGAGTATGAGGTTTCAACTGAGGTTGCAACTGAACTTGCAACCAACCAAAAAAATATGCACTTTGTGCTTGCAACTCTATTACCAGAGAGGTTTTTAAGGACAAGTTACCTCACATCTGTTTTTGAGACACCAAAAAGCGGCTTTTTCAAAACAAAAACATCATAGCTCAAAATAAGACTTTAACCTTAGAAATAAAAATTATTAAAGGTACTCAACACAGACATATTTAGCAAAAGTATTCAATTAGATTGATAATGACATACCCCTATGTCACTTCTTAATGATTCAAACTTGTTTGTATCAAGGGGCTTTGTGAAAATATCTGCTAATTGTCTTTCAGTTGAAACATGTTCTAAAATTAAGCTCTTTTCTTCAACTAGTTCTCTAATAAAATGATGCCTTAGATCAATGTGTTTGGTTCTGGAATGTTGAACTGGATTTTTAGCTAAATCTATAGCACTTTTGTTATCACAAAACAAAGTTAATATTTCTTGTTTGACATTGTAATCAGTTAACATCTGTTTCATCCAAATAAGTTGAGTGCATCCACTTCCAGCTGCAACATATTCTGCCTCAGCAGTAGATAAAGATATGCAATTTTGCTTTTTACTGAACCAAGAAACAAGGTTGTTTCCAAAATAAAAACAACCACCAGAAGTACTCTTTCTATCATCTATGTTTCCTGCCCAATCTGCATCACAGTAGCCACTTAGAAAATGGTTTGTATCTTTGGAATACCATAGGCCTAGGTGAAGTGTTCCTTTTACATACCTTAGAATTCTTTTGACAGCTAGAAGATGAGGTTCTAAAGGATTTGCCTGATATCTGGCACAAACTCCTACACTTAGGCAAAGGTCTGGTCTACTAGCAGTTAAATACAGCAAACTTCCAATCATGGATCTATAAAGACTTGGACAGACAGTTTTACCTTTATCATTTTTGGACAGTTTAAGGGTAGTACTCATAGGAGTTCTCTTCTCTTTACTCTCACTCAGACCAAACTTTTTAACAAGATTGTCTGCATACTTACTTTGGCACAGAAAAATGCCTTTCTCATTCTGTTTAACTTGCAATCCTAGAAAGTAAGTTAGTTCACCTCCACCACTCATTTCAAATTCATTCTTCATATCAGAAATGAATTCTTCTATCCTTTTATTAGAAGTAGAGCCAAAGACAATGTCATCAACATAGATTTGAGCAATTATTATGTCCTTTGTGGTTTTCTTAGTAAACAAAGTTTTATCAACTCCTCCTCTGTTAAAGCCTTTTTCAATCAAGTACTTGGTTAATCTATCATACCAAGCTCTAGGAGCTTGTTTTAGGCCATACAATGCCTTTTTTAACAAATAGACATGTTCAGGAAAGTTAGGATCCTCAAATCCCTTAGGTTGACAGACATAAACTTCTTCATTAATCACACCATTCAGAAAAGCACTCTTTATGTCAAGTTGAAACAGTTTAAAATCATACAGACATGCAAGAGACAGTAGCATTCTAATGGATTCAATTCTAGCTACTGGAGCAAAGGTTTCATCAAAATCAATTCCCTCAATTTGTGTATAACCCTGAGCTACCAACCTAGCTTTATTTCTGATAATAACTCCATCCTCATCACTTTTATTTCTAAAAATCCATTTAGTCCCTATAATATTTTTATTAGAAGGTCTGGGTACTAAAGTCCATACATCATTTCTCTCAAATTGATGCAACTCATCTTGCATAGCTATAATCCATTCACTATCTTCTAAAGCTTCTTTTATATTCTTAGGTTCTAACTGAGAAATATAACAAGCAAAGTGAACAACATTATTTCTTTTACCTCTGGTTTTCATACCTGAAGCAACTTCTCCTATGACATTGTCAAGAGAGTGATTTTTCTGAGTCCTCACATAGCGTGGCTTGCTTGTTGTTGGCATAGCAGATCCATCTTCTTCTGATTCTGTTGAATTCTGAGTTTCAACTTCAGTTCCAACCTCAGTTCCAACCTCAGTTGTAACTTCAGTTGCAACTGGACTTCCAACCACTATGGGACTCCTAGTTTGTTGAGTTTCTTCTTTGTCTTTTTCTGCAATCTCAGGCTGTTCATTATCACCTGTAATCTCATCAACAGTTTTTAGGTCATCAAATAACACATTATAAGATTCCATAACACAGTTGGTTCTTTGATTGAAGACTCTGAATGCTCTACTATTTTGAGCATAACCAAGAAAAATCCCTTTATCACTTTTAGAGTCAAATTTACCAAGATGCTCTCTATCTCTGAGAATGTAACAGACACACCCAAAGACTTGAAAATACTTAACATTGGGTTTTCTACCTTTCCATATTTCATAAGCTGTCATGGAAGTGCCTTTAGTAATATAAACTCTATTAACTATATGACAGGCAGTATTAACAGCTTCAGCCCAAAATCTGTTGGCAAGTTTCTTAGAGTTAAGCATGACTCTAGCCATTTCCTGAATGGTTCTATTTTTCCTTTCAACTATGCCATTTTGCTGTGGAGTCTTAGGAGCAGAGAACTCATGACTAATACCTAAGGAGTTGCAGAACTCTCTAAACTTACTGTTCTCAAATTCTGTTCCATGATCACTTCTAACCCTAGCAATATTACCACTGGTTGAACCTTTTTCAAGTTGAAGTTTTAAGCACAAAGTTTTGAACAGTTCAAAAGTTTCAGTCTTATCTTTTAAGAACACTACCCAAGAGTATCTGGAGAAGTCATCAACAACTACCAGAATGTACTTCTTACCACCTATACTAGCAGTTTGCATAGGCCCCATCAAGTCAATATGAAGAAGTTCTAGGACTCTCTTAGTGTAGATTTGACTTATACTTTTGTGAATACTTTTGGTTTGTTTACCTATAGCACAGTCACCACAGACACTTTGAGTTTTAGCACTCAGTTTAGGAATTCCTCTTATCAATTCATTTTTAACAAGCTTATCAAGAGTTTTGTAATTCACATGCCCAAGCCTTTTATGCCAAATATCCACATTATTAGTAATGGCTTGATTACACCTACTTTGAGGCAATTCTTTTTCAGCTTTTTCAAACACATAGCAGCTGTTGGTTGATCTAACTCCAATCATGATTAAATCATTGTTAAGATTAGTAATTAGACACCTTTCTTTGTCAAATTTAACAATCATTTTGTTATCACAGAGTTGACTGATACTAATAAGATTAGCTTTTAGACCATCAACAAGAAAAACATCCTCAATATCAGGCATTCCAGGTTTGTTCAAGGTACCTTTACCAACAATTTTACCTGTATCTCCACCTCCAAACACAACAGTGTTTCCTGTAAGAGTGGTGACATTTTTAAGGAGACTAGCAGTACCTGTCATGTGCTTAGAGCAACCACTGTCAAAATACCAATCATTAGAAGTAACAGCATTCAAAGAGTTAATGACAGCTTTGTTGTTAGCAATTAAGATAGCTTTTTCTTTAACTTTCCAGACCCAGTTCAAATTTTTATTAATAGAAGCTAACCAGGTTTTCTGAGAAATATACCTTCTGTTTCTTTTCAAATAACACTGGATTTCAGAATGACCAGGTTTCTTGCAGAAATTACACAGCTTCAACCTAAAATTACTTTTATTCTTAAAGCTATTCAGTTTATTCATGGTTGCAACTGAGGTTATAACTGAGCTTCCAACCTTCTTTACAAAAACCTGAGTTTTATTCCTGGTTGCAACTCTGGTTGCAACTGAGCTTCTAACCTTGTTTTCAAAATTATGAGTTTTAGCTTTAGCAACAGCTTCAATAAAGGTGGTTTTTCCTGTACTTTTACCACCATAGTAACCTAGACCACTGATATCTTTAGAACCTCTAGAATATGACAGCATGTAATCTAATTTTTCTGAAGCAGAAACATTCATCAGTTTTATTTTCTTTTTGGTTTCAGTAAGTTCAGCCAGTTGTAAGTTCATCTTCTCAGTAAGACTTTTAACCTCATCTTTTAGATTAACATTAAGTTTGCTTATGATCAAGGTTTGTTTACTCAGACATTTATACTTTTCATAAAGAACAAGATATTGCTGGGAAATGTCTTCATCAGAAGGTTCTTCCTCATCACTGCTGTAGGTTTTAAGAGTGGTTGTAACTTCAGTTGAAACATGTTCACAGTCACTTTCATAAGTAGGTTCTTTTTCAGTGATTATTCCCATAAAGTTAACAAAATTAGACTCATCCTCTTCATCACTGTTGCTCTCAGAATCACTATCACTATGAGTGGATATATAGGCATTTTTGTTCCTTTTTAAAGTATTAGCACACTCAGCCTGAATATGACCAAAGCCTCTACATTCTCTACACTGAATCTCTTTAGGCTTATAATCTTTGTTATCCTTCTCTTTAGAATTCCACTTACCAGTAGAGTTATTATTGAACCTGGATTCTGTCTTAAATTGGTTATCCTTTTTCTGAAAGTTTTTAGAAGAACCAGTATCATCCTCTTTTCTCTTGTAAAACTTTTTGAAAACCTTTTTAGCAAAGAAAGCTAGCTGTTCTTCATCACTTATTTTATCACAGACATTAGGTTCAGATTTCTTAGCCTGAAATGCTATTCCCTTTTCTGGTCTTTTTGGTTTAAAAAATTTCAGCTCATGAGTGCTTAGATTTCCTATAAGTTCTTCAAGTTTAAGATTATCTAAGTCTGTAGATTCTTCAATAGCAGTAACTTTTATTTCAAACCTTTCTGGAAGTGATCTAAGAGTTTTCTTAACAAGTTTAGCATCACTGTATTTTTCACCTAAGGTTCCAGCTTGATGAGCAATGTGGCAGATTCTACCATTAAATTGTTCAATATTTTCATCTTCCTCCATTCTTAGGTTTTCAAATTGAGAAGTTAACTGTTGAAGTTTGAAAGCTTTTACTTTAGTAGTTCCTTCAAAAGTAACTTGCAAAATATCCCATGCCTCTTTAGCAGTTTCACAGTGAGAAATATACCTGAATACACTGAGAGTTACACCAGCAAAAATCAAGTTTATGGCTGTTGAGTTGGCACTTGATTTCCTGTCTTCATCAGCAGACCATCTGTCTTCAGGTATAAAGACCAGTTCTCCTTCACTATCAATGGCAGTTGGAGCCTCCCATCCATACATCACAGTTTTCCATGCCTGTTCATTCTGCTGTTTGATGAAGGACCTCATTCTGATCTTCCATACTCCATAGTTTACTCCTCCTTCAAGCAATGGAGGTTTGTTGAAGGCGTTTCCTTCCCTCATTAAGTCCATTTTTATTAGAACACAGGATCAACACTAAGTAAAGTCTAGTGTAAAGCTCTGATACCAATTGAAATTCCTATCCGCTGTTCTAGATGCAGTTTTGCAGTAAGGTTCCAAGTGGGGTTGGAACTGCAGTTGGAACCAAGTGTATAAGGTTCTAAGTGAGGTTGGAACTGCAGTTGGAACCAAGTGTATTAATGGACAGAACTGTTTTAAAATTAAATGTACTTGAAAATAATTCACACGCACATTTAACAACGGAGTTCACCTAACTAGGCTACGTCTCCGGGGCACTTACCCAGATTATGATATTATAAAAAGCTTACAATATATGACTCAAGTCTTAATGAAAAACTTAGACTCCCTCTAGGTTTTTCTGCCTATCACTATATTGCTCCTACTCTATAACTATCAAATATAAATCAATGGCATCCCACCATTGTTTTCTTTTTGAAGCTCACGTGTATTCTCTCTAGAAAATAAGTTCTTTATAATTTAGAACACACAAACTTTTACAAGCTAAGTTATCAAGTATATATGCAAGTAAAACAATCTTCTATTCTTCAATATCTTTTGATTGTTTTTGACTTGTTGATTTGCTTCAATCTTCCCATGCATTGCGTGATACTTCAGCATTGATTGACTCCAATCATCATTGGTTGATACCTGATTGATAACAAGCTTAAAAGTAGGAGTTAGTATTTTCCTTTAACTAGGAAACATATAAAGATAATATCTTTTAAAGATTCTATCTTTCCATATCATTTAACTCCATATAGTCAATCTTCAAACGTGTCTTTACTGAATATATAAAGATCAAAGATTTGACACAAGTGATAAGGATAATCATAATAGAAGAGATCATATTCAAAAGGAAACAACCTTATAAATTAATCTCTTTACAACTTTAATACAACATCTTTCCTTAACACTTTGATATTCCTCAATAACCACATATTAATCCTTTAAGATCATTTGAGAATATATCCTGCATACTTTAAAACACATGATTATTATTAAAGAATAGTTATGCAGATAAATAGAACTAAACAGAATTCTGCTGGACAACAGGTTAGAACTGAGGTTGCAACTGGTACTTGAAACCTGTCAGTACTGTCTTAGTTCTTAACAACAGTTAGGATTTATAGTGAAAAACCAATAGACAATAAACAATATTTAGACCAGAAATCTGGTCCTAACAATTTTTTTTGTACTTGAATAGCACTTTTATATTGTGATCCTGTCTTGTCTCGTGTCTATGTGATTGCGTGTGTTATCATATGTTGTCTTATGTCGATTATCTAATTTTTTACGATCTTGTGTCTAGATGGATCTTGTGTGGTCGTTTGTTTGTTATATTGCATAATTAATTATGATTTTTTTAATATTTGAATTTGTTTAAAAAATTATATATATCCCTTATTTTTGATTTTTTTTTTCATTTTTACGGGATTGTTTTATGAGTTTATGATTTTTTTGGATTATTTTTTTTATGTTTCTTTAAAAAAAAATTCCTTAACTGTTCATATATTTTTTTACATAGGTATCTACTTGGAAACAAGCGTACAAATGCAGTTTTTTTTAAATATAAATTTAAATCATACATATCTATTTGGAAGGGACCGCATTTAATTACCTTGGGGGAGTTCGTTGGTTTTGAGAAAAAATGATGATAATTATCGACTACTAATTGTAAATTGGGAACTCAAAGCTTGTTTCACTCGTATCACTAAAAGAAACTTTGACTAATAAATTTATCGAGATGTCAAGAGGTCCAAGACGATAGCAACATAACACTACAAAAAAAATACTCAAATAACGACGGAACTAGTGACGGTATTTTTTGTTACGAGCTTATTAGCGACGGTTTTTGTGACGGATTTGTGACAGTTTAGTCAATTTGTGACAGGCTTGCGACAACTTTTAACTCTCACTAAATCAAACATTATTTTGTAGTGTAATGTAAAGTGAAGACAAATTAACAAAATATTTATAGCTATTTGAAGTGTTTATATTTAAACAATCAATGTTATAGTAGATAATAATGAACAATGAATGATGTAATTTCAACTAATAGCTATTAGTTAAAAGCAATAGATATATTGAGTTTAACTATATATCAAGAGGCGCGGCCTCTAGTAGATGAAGAAGTCACTGACTATAAAAAAAAATTAGATTAGTTTATGAGTTTGGAATATTCATTAATTCATATCGATCAAGATTCAACTTCCATTTCTTAATCTGCTATCTATCCTACTATGTATGTATGTTTTTTTTTTTTATATTTATTTCTAGCCTACTATTCAAAAATACAGTGGGCGCAGCCTCACAAAGAAGAAAAGTTCAATGGTAATAATTCCACGGTTTTAAATTTTATCAAGTTCCTATCATCGTGTTATCGGTTTTTTTTATATATATTTATAGTTTTTTTTTTGTTTTTTTTTTTTGTAAATCAACGTTTTTTTGTTTTTTTAAGTGTTTGTTCAAAAAAAACTTTAAAATTTGACTTTTTATATGTATATTTTTGGTATTTATTAGTATTACTATTTTATAAAATGTTACATAAACAATTACACATAAAAAAATATATAAATGGTCTAAATTCGCAGATTTTTTTGAATAAACACTTTAAAAACAAAATAATATGGTAATTTACAACAAAAAAACGAAAAAAAAAAACGAATACATATAAAAAAACCGATAACATAACCAAAAAATTGACCGGGAGAATTTGAGAAAATTTGTTCCCCAGTTAAAGAGACTTCAATTGATTACAAACAATATATATACAGTACTATGAACTGCATATAGATGTCTCTTTCTTTTAATGAATTATTACAAAATAAAATTGTACCATTAATTATGATTACAGTTGTTGCATGCATATATACTTGTCCACACCGTTAAATATTATATATTTATAAATATAACACTACCAGCTAACTGATCTCTTTAATAAGATTTAAAAGAAGAAAAAAAAAGCTAACTGATCATTATCCGCATACTTGTAACGACCCGGCCCTACGGACTAAACCGCCACGCCCGTATCAACAATATTGTCCGTTTTGGCACAACTTCCCAGGGGGGTCACCCATCCTGGTACTACTCCAGGCTAAGCACGCTTAACCGTGGAGTTCCGTCCTCACTATTGTGCCGCACGGCTTTAAAATGCCTTGTTTATAGGAAATGGATCTTTAAGCTCATATACCACACGAGTACTCTCGTATCTGGGCGATGTGGGACTGACGCACAACACCGCACCATAGAAATTCCTTCTGGGAAATCTGGGTCGTCACAACCACGAACTTGTCGAGATACTCCTTAAAGATCCGGTTCATTAACTCCATAAATGTCGCCGGCGCATTAGTTAACCCGAATGGCATGACCACAAACTCATAGTGACCATACCGGGTCCTAAAGGCCGTTTTCGAAATATCCTCATCCTTCACCCTCAATTGGTGATAGCCCGATCGCAAGTCGATTTTTGAAAAGAACGTCGCTCCTTTCAGTTGGTCGAACAAATTGTCAATTCGAGGTAGTGGGTACTTATTCTTAATAGTCACCCGATTTAGCTTTCGATAGTCGATGCACATCCTCATCGATCCATCCTTCTTTTGCACAAATAAGGCCGGTGCCGCCCACGGTGACGTACTCCGCCTAATAAACCCCTTCTCTAGCAGTTCTTCTAACTGCTTACTTAACTCTTTCAACTCTGCTGGTGCCAAACGGTACGGGGAAATGGCTATGGGTGCCGTTCCCGGTACCAAGTCGATAGAAAAATCTAACCCTCTCTTCGGTGGCAACCCCGGTAGATCCTTCGGAAACACATCTCTAAAATCATCCACTACGCGTGGCCACACTTCCACTTCCTCGTCGTTATCCACTATCGAGAGACTAGCCAAAAGACAAGACAGGTTGCCCACAATCCGCTTGGAATGATAAGGAACAGAAGAAAGGGTAGCGTCCCTTTTCCCGCGAAAGAACACCTCATCTCCGGATGAAGTTGTAAGGAAAACCTTTCGTCGAACACAATCGATGAAAGAGTTGAAATGAACCAACCAGTCCATTCCAAGAATCACGTCGAACCCCGACATCTCTATAACAATTAAATCAAATATAAACACGTGGTCCGCGACTACCATCTCACAGGACCGACACACTCAGTCCAACACAACTCGACCCCCAACAGGAGTCTCTACAACAATCCGGTTCTCTAGAACCCCAATTTCTAACGACAAAGACACAACTAGATGTCTAGCTATAAAAGAACGTGAAGCCCCCGTATCGAAAAGAACATGTGCCCAAGATGAGCACACGAGAAACATACCATATACATTTGCCGGATCTCCTTGGTTTGGCAACTGTGGCAAGGCAAATAGACGTGCTTGAATTGGTGGGTTTCCTTGCGGTCCTCGAATTCTCCCTTGGTTTCCTCGATTTCCCTGGCCTTGATAGCCTCCTCGGTAGTTCCCACGGTTCCCCCCTCCTTGGTGGTTACCTCGAAACCCTCCCCCTTGGTTCCAAGGTAATTGGTGTGGTGGTACGAATCCTGGTCCTCTTGGTGGTGGTGGTGGCAACCTAGGTTGGTTAAAGGGTCGGTTGGTGTCGATTCTTCCTTGTTCCCCGGGACAAACCCTTGTCGTATGTCCCATTCGGTTGCATGTCCTACATTGGACCCTAGGGCGCTCGAATTGTCGATGGCTCACGTCTCCACAGTGGAAACACGCTCCCCTTATCATGACGTTTGTCGGCGGTGGATTAAAATTCCTCTCTCCTCTTCCCGGTTGTTGAAATCGTGAATTATTCGCCATATCCCAAGTCCGCTTTTTATCTTCCCTCGGAGCATTTCCGGTTTTTGACTTCTCCGAGATTCGCTTGCTATGGAGTAGAGCTCATTTCACAGCTTGGGCTGATTTTACCAATTCATTATAGTTGACATGTCGAGCCGATGCCAATTGTAACGAGATGGTCGGATTCAACCCCTTCATGAATCTTCTACATCTTTCTGCGCCCCCTATAACAGATTCTGGGGCATACCTCGAGAGTGAGGTAAACTTTAGCTGGTATGCTTGAACGGTCATACCCCCTTGATACAGTTCCTCAAAACGCCTCCTCATTTCGTCCTTATAGGAATCTGGAAGAAACTGTCGATTAAACAATTCGATGAACTCATTCCATTCGAAGTTGCTTATGTCGTATGTATCCACAATTCCCAACCACCACTTCCGTGCTTCACCCTTTAGGTAAAACTGAGCCATATTCATCCTTTGCTCCCCATCCCTCAGCTATGGATGGTTCACCTACCCCATCGAAGGTCGGAGCCCCAATCGGGTGAAGTTAAGCAATCCATTGTTGCT
Source organism: Primula vulgaris (assembly GCA_963920805.1). Taxonomy (NCBI): domain Eukaryota; kingdom Viridiplantae; phylum Streptophyta; class Magnoliopsida; order Ericales; family Primulaceae; genus Primula; species Primula vulgaris. Next base: position 10,699,713 of record OY987220.1, on the reverse strand, counting down.
TGAACTCTCAGCTTATGCATTCTACACCATCATTTGCACCACCTTCTGAAGGTCGGTCATCACTTGATTAGCATTAACCGTTTCTGGTTCAGGTGCAAAAGTCTCTTCTTCCGCGTTTACTTCCTCATATTCATTCTCAATCTCGGGTTGCTCAGGTGGTGGGGCATTAGTGTTACCTCTCCCCCCCATGACCTCTAGCAGCCCTTCCTCCTCTAGTTGCTCCCCGCCCCCTTGGAGCTCTTCTTCCTCTTCCATTTGTCCTACCTCAGGTGGCCGCACCGCTTGACGGTGATGCGCCCCCGCGTGTAGCTGGTCCCCTTCCACTAGTCCTTGTGGTAATTGTCATTACTACAACAGGTTAAACAGACAGTTTAGTTGTCTTACTCGACACTACTATCCATACATGTATAACCATACATGATAAAAGTTCGTTCTACATGTTAATCACTTTACCAAGCTTCCTAAGGTTCAATAACCGATTTTTACGAATTCTCAATTTCGATGATATAACGCTTTGACTTTTCCAAAAATAGAAACTGAAAATTCCGAACACCAGAAAGATAGGGTACTAAAAAACGAAGCCAACGGTTCAAGGGGAACTAAAATCGGAGTTAAAACGAAGAAGTTACGAGCTTTCAAAGTATAGAAGAAAAACCGCAAAATTACCAGAATTCGACCGGTCGTTTTGGGTAACGACCGATCGTTTTTTGGTCCAGTAGGGTCTGAAAAAAATTCTGAAGAATTTCGACCGATCGTTTGGGCGACGACCGATCCTTTTTGGTAAAAATTCTTCCAGAGAGGTCAGAAAAATTTCGACCGATCGTTTTGGGCAAACGACCGATCGTTAAGCAGCAGGAAATAAAGATTCAAAAACGCAAAATTTCTCAACACTCGTAATATCCTACATGACATATATCACACAAATAAGCCATTTAAGTCCACAAACTTATTACGATCAACATCCATTCGCATAAAATGTACTTTAACAAACAAGTTAATAATATGAAAACGCGCTACGTAAAATCATCAACTTCACAATTCTCGCACTCTAATAGTTCGCTACTACCAGACATGCAAACTTATACCTCATACACATCATATAGATCTACACACGCATACAATCAACACAAAAATGTGAGGGATAACCCATCACGATACGTTATCCTAAAGCACCCGAGCGTCCTCGCATACTCTAGAACTCCACATCGCTAAGGTATTCCTTCACACATACCGACGAGAGGTTCACCCACTAGTTTGGCGAGCCGGGAACAACAAGCGTCCTCATGGTCCCCAACTTGCCTCACATGTGGACTTTCCTTCCATCAACTACTACTAAATTCTAGCTACATGACTTATGCTAAATGCAACCCCCCGTTTTAGAAAAAGTTTTGTAAAAACGATACGATGGATCTTGGTCCAATGGTTACCCATCTTCCCGTCGTCCCAAAGTATACAAGAACCTAGTTAGCTCTGATACCATCTGTAACGATCCGGCCCTACGGACCGAACCGCTACACCCGTATCAACAATATTGTCCGCTTTGGCACAACTTCCCAGGGGGGTCACCCATCCTGGTACTACTCCAAGCTAAGCACGCTTAACTGTGGAGTTCCGTCCTCACCGTTGTGCCGCACGGCTTTAAAAGGCCTTGTTTATAGGAAATGGATCTTTAAGCTCATATACCACACGAGTACTCTCGTATCTGGGCGATGTGGGACTGACGCACAACACCGCACCACAGAAATTCCTTCTGGGAAATCTGGGTCGTCACAATCTGTAACGATCCGGCCCTACGGACCGAACCGCTACGCCCGTATCAACAATATTGTCTGCTTTGGCACAACTTCCCAGGGGGATCACCCATCCTGGTACTACTCCAAGCTAAGCACGCTTAACTGTGGAGTTCCGTCCTCGCTGTTGTGCCGCACGGCTTTAAAAGGCCTTGTTTATAGGAAATGGATCTTTAAGCTCATATACCACACGAGTACTCTCGTATCTGGGCGATGTGGGACTGACGCACAACACCGCACCACAGAAATTCCTTCTGGGAAATCTGGGTCGTCACAATCACCCCCCCTTTAGGCACGACGTCCTCGTCGGGCACGTCGTACTTCAGGGGTCCACACACACGTGCTAGTCCCCACATTTCCGGCCAGATAGAGGCTCTGATACCATCTGTAATGACCCGGTCCCACGGGCCGAACCGCCACGCCCGTATTAACAATATTGTCCGCTTTGGCACAACTTCCCAGTGGGGTCACCCATCCTGGTACTACTCCAGGTTAAGCACGCTTAACCGTGGAGTTCCGTCCTCGCTATTGTGCCGCACGGTTTTAAAAGGCATTGTTGATAGGAAATGGATCTTTAAGCTCATATACCACACGAGTACTCTCGTATCTGGGCGATGTGGGACTGACGCACAATATCGCACCACAGAATTTCCTTCCTGGAAATCTGGGTCGTCACAATACTTTCTTTATTGGATCGAATATGCAAGATATTTATTTATAGTGTTCTAAAAGGTGCGCTTAGGCACAAATTAGGCGTCGCGGTAGGCGGAGCCTAGAAGACCAAGATATTAGGCGGGATTAAGCGGATTAGACGGTGATTAAACGAATTAGGCAGTGATTATGCGGAATTAAGCGCTAGGCGACTAGTTTCATTCGGTCTGCCTTGCGCGTTTCTAAACATTGATTTTTTGGATTTATAGCAAGAGAAACGTGAATTAAAAAAAAAATCACTTATTAGGGAACATAAGAATGGGGGCGTGACTTATTTCGGATAAAATCTAAAAAATGCTCGTCAAAATATCAGTAACCTCTAATTCCTTCTCCAACCAAGGCTTGGTTAGAATGTTCGTCACAGACTCATACTGTAACGACCCGGTCCCACGAACCGAACCGCCACGTCCGTATCAACAATATTGTCCGCTTTGGCACAACTTCCCAGGAGGGTCACCCATCCTGGTACTACTCCAAGCTAAGCACGCTTAACTATGGAGTTCCGTCTTCGCTATTGTGCCGCACGGTTTTAAAAGGCCTTGTTGATAGGAAATGGATCTTTAAGCTCATATACCACACGAGTACTTTCATATCTGGGCAATGTGGGACTGACGCACAACACCGCACCACAGAATTTCCTTCCTGGAAATCTGGGTCGTCACACATACGTAATTCAATCCACGAATCTGCCATTTGTTTTAAAGAACTGTACACATCGTCTTCTTTTTTAGAGCAATCACATCAATTACCCTAATATTCTTATCTATTTTAAGGTCAAATGTCATTTTTTATGATTTGAAAAGATATTTGTAGCATCAATTTCCTTATCTCTCTCCTAAAAGTAAAAAAATATATTTTATTTCACTTTAAAAACATATTTATTGGAATGGGTTATAGAAAGATTAGAAATAGAAGTGTGAAATTAGGAGAGAAAAACCATTATTTAAGTTTTTGAGGGATGGTTTACTCTCCTTTTAATTTGGGTGAAAACCCACTTTTTGTTTTTCTTTATCTTACGAAAGGGTATAATATAAATAAAAAAGTTGATGTGGAAGGATTTTTTAAGAAAATATCCATAAGTTAGCATATCTTTGAGAACATGAGAATTATTTGTCTCAACAGAAAGAAAAGTGAAGGAAAATTGCTAAAATAGTATCCAACTTATTAACTTTTAACGATCTGCTAACCAATTTAACATTTTTTTTCTAATTAAGTACCAAACCTATACATTTTCGCTCCAATTAAGGAACTCAGCCCATATCCGATCATTTTAACCTAATTAACTCAAGCATATTGAGTAGTGTTTTCACTTTAAATTCTTTAATACAACAATTGAAGGTTTCACATCGGTTAATCAATAGTAAATGAGAGTTGGTATGCGTTAAAAACCGATGATCGAAGACAGATTGAGTTCCATAATTGGACTGAATACGTATAGATTGAGTACCAAATTAGAAAAAAATGTTAGGTTGAATACCAAATAGAGCGTTATGGTAAGGAGCCACTTCAGCGTCGATGTGGTAAGGTACGGGGCCGTATGCATATACGAAATGGAGTATGAAACATTATTCCCCCTCATTAGAACTATAAAAACTGAATTGTATGTCTAGCTTAGCTCAGTTTAGATGAGAAACAAATCTATAAGCTTCCTCTTATAAAATTTGTTACTTCTTTCTTACTCACACCAAAGATACCCATTTTCTCCTGGCCATTCCTGGAATCTTTTAAACAAAATTATAAGCATATTTACGGAATAAACGAAGTGACAGGGACACAAATTTCTGACTCAATATGAACTATGAAGAGTACTAATAACCAAGGAAATACACTAGCCTTCACAAGCATTACACAATTAGAGGAAAATGGAATATATATAGACAATTAATATTCAACACAATGGCCAAAGGGAAGCTTCTTTCACATCGTTCTTAACAGAATTTGGATGTCAAGAACAACTTAGGTGCACCTCAAAAATAGTATGAAACACTAGCACAGTAAACCGCCCCCATGGTCCCCACTTACATCCTAGGTCAAGTATTGTTACAATATCACACATCGTAATTACAAGCAAAATAGAGAAAATAACAGCACAAGGAATGTCATTTCTCTGAAGACTTCAGTTGTTGTCCGAGCAATACAAGACCCACGGCAGCAGATGCAGATAACACAGTCGACGAGTAGCAAACAGCAAGCAGAGCTCCCCTCAAAGACTAAATTATAGAAAACCCAAATGAGGAAATCCCATATTACAAGGCAACTACATGAGGAAACTGAAAGTACAATTAGACACATTGATCTATGTATTTTTATTCTTTATTCGACTTCTTTAGTCTCCCTATCCCCCTTTTTAGTAAATGCATAATTTCGTGATGTTATTAAATTTGCAGTCCAATTCCTCATTTCTTAGACTACAACTTCACATTATCGATCCAGACTGTTGGGGATAGTTGAATGAGTTAAACGCAGAATCAAGGAACGTCATAGGAGAGGGATCACTTTTATCTTCTTGGTTCCAGTTATATGGTTCTTAATTATTGAAATATGGTGGTCATTTTCTCATTAGATTTTTTTTCAAAAATGATAATTCATCAATTTTCAACAAGGTTCACATTCTTGTGATCTGATTGATTCAATGTCCCGACCCTAAAAAACCTTTTTCACATTTTACTCCAAAACCTTATTAACAGAAGTGCAAAATTGGTATCCACAGAAAAGAGGGATGACTCACTGTTATTAGAATATCATGGTGAAAGGTGTAAAATCAGGAGTAAGATTTTGGTATAAACCTGAATTGACCTATTTGTATTTTTGTATAGGCCAAGGTAGAATGAGATACAATTATTCGAGTACTTGTTTTAAGTACCTTGGCTAGCTGCAAAGCATTGTCATTTGCATATTGCAGTGAGCTCTCTGGTATGCTTTGTATGCCTTGACTTAATTCCCAAGAAATAATTCTGCAGTGCCAATGAGAAACAGAAAAAGGAATACAATTTCCTGTTAGGGGAATGCAGTTTCAATATACCATCACTGTAAAGTCAAACTGTGAATGATAGATAACCAAAGGGTGGCCGTAAAAGGCAGATAATGTGAAAAACGTTTTGATAGATAGTCAAACAAAAAATAAATACTAGCTCAGTAGTCCAAACGATTAATAAACGTTAAATTCGTTTGTGTTACTGATTAACATGCTAACTCGATAATTCATGAGAATACAAACTTAACCTGTTCAATGATCCAGTGTTTTAAAAAGCGAAAACTTAGCTAAAGAGTTTTTGGAAGAGCTACGCTAAAAGCGCAAAAAGTGTAAGCTTCTAGCGGCCTAAAAAGCGGAAAAGCAAGCTTTTTAAGCTCTGATTTGAGCTTTTACCGAGCTCTGATTTGAGCTTTTATCGAGCTCTGAATCGAGCTTTTTTACTACAAAGCCAGCTTTTTAAAAATAGAGGGGCCTCAATCTGATTTAGAAACAGAATCTTAGACATTACCGGCTAGTTAAAAGACTATCGCATAATTAGAAAAATAGTGCAAAAGCTTTGCTAACAAGCAAGTTTCTATTTGCTAAAAATCAAAATTTACGTTTCTATTGGGAACAAAGGTAAGTTTACTATCTTTAGAGTGGCAAAAGGCTAAATCGAATAGCTGAAACAGGGGCACTATAGCTTAACAATCTAATTACCCAAAAATGAGACCAATAGCAGCACCAATATAAGCCTTTTGTGGTGTTAGTGCAACTTGAAGCTCGCCAAACTGCAGTTGAATAAGCATTAGACCTTGTCTTTATCACTTGGAACATTTGAAACTTGGCTATTATAATGTTATGATTCTCTATTAGATAAAATTATCATCGAAATAAAATTCTATGAGAATATTGAAAGAATGAATATCACCTTGAACATTCTAGCTTCTTCTTTCGGTTCTTGACTAATTTCTCCAGATGCCGGAGTAGCAGCCAAAAGATTTCCAGATGTAATCATAGCTTTTGATATCTGCAACAGAATTTAGACCTCAAAAAATAAACCCCAATCATAAAGATAAATAGACATCTAATTAATTGTCCAATTCAATGTACAAGAAAACCGCATATTTTAATCATATGTTACTCATCTGACCACCAGTTCAGAAAGTAACATTTACACTGTCGATATGCAATTTTGCTACTTTTGTAGTCCTACAAAGCTAGGAGGGGACCTTGAGTTTAATATGCAAGACCCAAATGCAAAAGGTATATCTTCAATTTAAATTAGTTCCTCTATCGTATTAACAATGAGACATGGAAGCAGTTCCACTTCGAATTTGCAAAGCAGACAGTCACAACTTGCATTTTCTATTGGTGAAATATAACATTTAAGTGTACCTTTTGCAATTCACCTTGCCCATATTGTCCCATGGATTGGAACCTTCTTCCTGAAGATACCAATCTCTTCCCAAATGCTAAAGACCAAAAAAATAATCAGTTTAAAAGCAGATGATGATAATTAATATAGCTCATTACCTTGGATGCACCCAAAAAATTTCTTCATATCTTATTAGACTACGTTGAAGCTGATAAACAAACTTTGCACCTCTTTCTAACAGTTGAATGCTTTAGGTGTGATGGTATCATGGTAGCATATCACTTAAGTTATTATGATATCAGAATTCGAAGAAAATAGATGTCCTAGATTGAAGCCTAACCCCTACCCATTGGTCATTAAAAAGATTAATTTACATTCATTCGACTAAAAGCTATTAAAAAAATTATATAGCGCATCGTCTTTAGCATATTTGTTGCAATTTGAGATGCAAGCACATTACTTAACTGATAAAAAAGCACAATAAGGAATTTATATAAAAAAATTGACCTGATTTGGCATTTCCTGTCATTGAGCCTGCTAACAATGGGATTTTACCAAGTAGAGTAGTTGAAGTAGATGTATCAGCTTGCTCCCAAGCTCGAGATATGTTCAACAATGTCTCTCCCATCTCTTGACCAAACTGAAGACACAGTTCATAATTTTTTTTACTACTTTTTAAGAGTGAATAATAGTCCACAGTTTTAAGAAGCTCGCTTGAAAGCTGAAAAACTGAAAAAGGGTAGCTTTTTGCCAAAGTTCTTAAGAAACGCTTTAGCTAACTGACCTCATCAACGACGGGACCATTTGAAAGATCAAAGGCTGCATCATTCAGCTTCACCACTCAAACCACAACAAAAATCAGACACAAGGTTATTCAAAGAGACTTTGAAAAAAACATCTAATTCTAAATCGATATACTAAAGAGCATATATAATGTCACTCACATCAAGTCGAAGATCTTTAGGTAGCTTCTTGAAATAGTCTGGTGGAAGGACAAAAGCTTCCTGTCAATAAAGTAAATGACTAAAAGTCTGAGCAAATTGAAGAAAAATACACTTGTTCGAAATTGACAAGAGTGGTGGACTCATTTAATTTCAAAGTTATAGCTTTTTCCACGACAACTTATTTGAAATTTTAGACTCACCGTAAAAAAACCGAGAGTCGTTTGACGCTATGAATTTCTATATAAAATACAAAAAATGTACAATGCCCTGATTGCTTACGTTACAACTCACAATACATTTATAGTAACCATGTTTTAAAAAAAAACATACTGCATCGTCACAGAGTACTTTTTATAGTGACCAAAAAGATGGCTTTTAAAAGCTGCAGTAAAATGTTTGGTTTAAAAAGCTAGCTTCTCATTAGAATTGTTCCCAAATTAGCTTTTTACCTTTTAGCTTTTTCTAAAACATAGAACTCCATGCAATGATCAATCGAAAATGTTTTTGTCAAACAAAAATGTTAGTCTAATAAGTTAAAAGAAACTCTAATCATACACACTATGTAGTAATTGAGGAATTTTGAACATTTAGAACAATCCAACAGCTTTATTTAACACATTATGTTCATCAGTACATATTAAACAGTATCCAAGCATACTAAAATTTATATACATATGTACACAAAATACACATACACAGCGAGGTAATAACTGAGGAATTTTTGAACATTTAGCACGTGTTCTGATTAAATCTTGATATAAACAGGGGCGAAGCCAGGATTAACCATTAGGGGTTGCACAAATCAAAATGTTAATTTACGGGGTTGCGAGATTCATCACTTTTAAATTATTTTAAGATTTTCCTATAAAAAAACTAACAATTTCGTAAATTATGGGGGTGCGAGTGCACCCCTTTGTACCAACATAACTACACCCCTGGATATAAAAACATTTAAACCCCGCATAATTCCCGAGTTCATATATCCAGCTTGGTTTTAAGGCAGATGCACATTACTAAATATCGAACAGTTATATATCTTGATATATTATATATCTAGCAATGTACGAAATGAAATAAAAGTTGAGATTATATAAGTACGTACCGTATGAATGAATTACAGTACAGACTATATTCTAGAAATGAACCGGGATTAACAGTACAAAATATATACTCCCTCCGTTCCCATTTAATTGTCCACTACGAAACTACGTGCAATTTTGACCGGCCAAGAACTTGTATCAAAATTGTCGGAATGAAAATTTTCAAAAGTTGATCATATAGTTCAAATGTTAAATTTTATGATTAGATTTTAAAAAAATTCATTTTAACAATTTTGATACACGTTATAAGCGGGTCAAAATTGCACGTAGTTTCGTAGTGGACAATTAAATGGGAACGGAGGGAGTACTAAACAAGAATAGATTATCATGCTATAAATTAAAAATTCCAACACTATCGTATGTGACCTATATGCAATAGCACAGACACTGACAAGTGTCGGCAGAATGGCAAAATTTGAACAAAAATAGCAATGATATAAGATGATACGCATTGTATCAAAATATATCATCTTAATAAGTATTATTAACTACTTAAACGGATAAGATACATACAGCGAGTTCCTTTAGAGCTGTTTGTTTTTCGATTTCTGGTCCGGTAGACCAATGGATTAATAACAAAAACTTATGGTTAAATTTCTTATACAATTAGATACAATGTTCAATGATGCTACTTATTTTTACTATTCGTTTTTAACTTTGATGTTCATTGATGCTACGTTGATATGTACCAAATCTTACACAAAAACCAGAAATTCAGGTTTTTGATAATTAAGTCCGAAAGTATATATATTAAACAATAACTTTCCCTATAACTTACATTAAGATCTAGTGTAAAATAAAAAATAATCAGGGAATTTTTTTATTTGAATCAGTATTATGTTCAAATATTATGAATTTGTCTAGAATATGTAGTATAAGTTCATAAACATACGAACAAGTACCAAGAAAATAGAAAAAATAATGGAGGGGGTAGAAGATCCGGACTCCAATAATATACGATGACTGATATCGAAATATACTGTAAGTCTGTAATATTTACTTTCTCTGTCTCCGTTCCGAAACTAATGTAATATACCGTCACATATATTGAAGAAAGTGGACATAAATACGACACGGAGTAAGTATTAAATAGTTAAATGGATAAAGATACATACTGCAAGTTGAGTTAGAGCTGTTTGTATTTTGAATTCCGGGTCTGATTGATCAAGGGATTTGCGAGAACCGTCGGATTCAGTAAGTGCAAATCGGACAGTGAATGAAATGCTTCTATTGAGCTGTGTGGAAGTGAATTTAGTTGTAGGAATAATATTATTAATATGAGAATTATTAGATAAAAAGAGGAGAGTTGGAGTTGAAGATAAAAGGAATGAGGGTAATGGTTGATGGAACACACCAAGACTAGCCATTTCTTTAAAAAGGATATATTTTGTACTATCTGGAATTGTAGGATATGAAGTCAGAGTTGAGATTTCAGTTCAGAGCAACTATTTATAAAACGATATATTTTTAATATTTAACACACATACGGCTAAGATACCTTCAAAATAATAATATATATACTATTTATATGATTATATATATATATATATATACATATATGTAGTTTATGAAAACAAAAATAATTATGAATTTTATGAATGGCAACAAACAGTTTTAGTGATTTTAATTTTTGAGATAAATATGCATATTTTGAAATTTGAAGAAAACATTTAGTAGTATAATTTGTGTTTCTCGTTGATTGTACCAAATATTAGACAAAAACCACAAATTCGGATTTTTGATAATTAAGTCGGAAAGCATGTATCAAAAAATGATTTTCTCTATTATTATTAAATACCATTAATGTGTAAAATGTGTTTTAGTACCAGTTTATAAGGTTTTGTATATTCAGGACTTTATTAAAATATTGTAATTGTCACTTTTTACTATTGATGGACTGATTTGTATAGTCCAGAAAATTTTTGTAGCTTATATAAATAGGCTTGTACAGATACTTTGAGATTTAATAAAAATCATTATTTCTGTTTTATCTGTGCGAATGTCTCGAAATTATAACGATATTTTTTGTTGCAAATAATTTTTTACAGCTTCAATCTGTTGCAAGAAACTAACGGGGCGTCCGCAATGGCTTGGTAACGAAAATAATTTGTTGTCGATCCGTTTTAACAACGAAAAACGAACTTTATGCAACAAATTTTTTCATTGCCCAAAACGTATTTTCACCATACCTCCTTGAAGATGATTAGTAGAGCTGAATAGCATAATGTGCTTTATTTTTTTGATAAAAATAGTGTAGTATCTTTATCAGCTGGTTGTAGTAATTCCTCTTTTTCAAATAAACAGGATATGTGACATGTTAGGATGAGTCATCCATCATTAGCTGTAATAAAGTCTTTGTAAAAAGTTTGAATAATGAAAGTGATTTTCAGATTTCTTTTGTTCCTTGTGATGTTTGTCATTATTGTAAACATAAAAGGTCATGTCTTCCGGTTAGTTTTAGAAATACAAAATGTGTTTTTGAGATTGTACATTGTGATTTATAGGGTCCCTATGCAACACCTACTTCTGATTGTTATAGATTTTTCCTCACTGTTGTTTATGATTTTAGTAGATGTATATGGATTTTTCTTTTGAAAAATAAATCTGAAACTTCAGTTATTATTCCTAATTTTCACAAAATGGTTTTAACTCAGTTTAATTCACAGATTAAAATACTAAGAAGTGATAATGGTAGTGAGTTTAATTTAATAGATTTTTACCTTTCTAATGGAATAATACACCAAACCAGTTGTTTAGATACACCACAACAAAATGGAATTATGCAAAGAAAACATCAACATTTACTTTAATGTGGCTAGAGATTTGAAATTTCAGTCTAATTTACATGATAATTTTTGGGGTGATTGTGTGTTCACAACCAACTTATATTATTAATAGAACACCATCTATTTTGTTGTGAAATAAGACTCCTTATGAACTTCTTTATTCATAAAAACCTACTTATTCTCATTTCAAAGTGTTTGGCTGTCTGTATTTTTCTAGTTCTTTATCTAGAAACATAAGCAAGTTTGATTATAGAAGTAGAAAATGTGTTTTTGTTGATTATGGGACTAGTACTAAAGGATATAAGCTGTTTGATATTGAAAAAAATGAGTTTTTTTTTTATGTACAGGGATGTTACCTTTTATAATAAGAACAACAAGACTAATCAAAATGGCATTAATAAAATGCTAATGCTAAAAAGAACATCAAAGGCACCTCAGTACTCGAAAGATTTTCATTGTAATTTTAATGATTCTGTTAATATTTGTTCATGTGTGAATTATCCATTGTCTACTTACCTTACTTATCAGCATGTATATCCTTCTTATAAATCTTTTAGCATGAATGTTTCTAGTGATATAGAGCCTAAAACTTATAAGGAAGCATATACTAATCCACTATGGGTTGCAGGAATGGAAAATGAAATTAAAGCTCTAAAAGATAATAAAACATAGATTTTGACTAAGTTACCTAGTGATAAACACGGTATTGGGTGTAAATGAGTTTATAAAATTAAAAATAAGTCAGATGGTACTGTAGAAAGATATAAGCCTAGCCTTGTAGTTAAATGATATACTCAGTTAGAGAGAATAGATTATGAGGGTTCTTTTTCACCTGTAGCTAAAATGGTAACTGTTAGGTGTTTTTTGGCTGTTACAGCTTCTAAAAATTGGTTTTTAGCTCAAATTGATATTAATAATGTTTTTTTTATCCGGATTTATCACCTAAGATGAACCAAGTTTTGATCCAATAACACTAGGAAGAGTTTTATCTGACCATGTCATCGAAAAATATTTCTCCATGTTCTTTTGTAACTAATCTATCCCTTTTCAAATTAGAGCCTTTCATGCTTTCGACTACATAGTGCAAAGGAGCCGAACAAGTGTTACCACATACGAGGGAAACATCAAGCCACACAAGATACAGTATTCCGTGTTCATAATAAAAAGGAGGGATCCGTATAGGCACAGAGTCAAGAACGCAAGCCCAAGGGAAGACACTTTCATTAATATGTTGTTTACAATGGCAATACACAACTAAGAGTTTTCTATCCATGAATTAAGTAAGATTATGCAATTAGTCTATACTAAAAGCAAGATCTACAATGTTCTATAAAGAACCAATTGGCATACATGGAAATTCAGGTTCAGAATACATGAAAGGACCCGAAAGTTACGTTCCATATGCAATTTAGATCCGCTGAAACTAATATATTAACGCTCATCTCAGTTTAGATTCTTGACAACCTTATGCAAATACACGCCATCAATGTCTACCCATATAGTTAGCCTAAAATACATTACCGGGTATATTCCATAGAAAAAAGCGCAACAATGTGTGATATAATTTATAAAGAATTACATAAAGACATAAATATTGTCTGCAGTCAATGAAATATTACATCACGAAACCAAGAACTAAACTAGGGTTCTTCTCATGAATAAGCAACATCATCATATGTTATTATCAGTTGCAATTACTGTTATTACACACAGAGAATCAAGAAAAACCACCCAACTGCTCACATCCATCTCGAACCACTTTCAACACTTCCCTTACATCAGTGTCCAAAGTTTTTGTACGATCATATTGTTAGGACCAGATTTCTGGTCTAAATTCTATTTGTTGTCTATTGGTTTTCACTAAATAATCCTATCTGTTTATTATGAACTAAGACAGTGTTGTTAGGTTTCAAGCAATGTTGCAACCTCAGTTACAACCTACTGGGACAAGTGTTGATAGGTTTCAAGCAATGTTACAACCTCAATTACAACCTGCTAAGACAGCGTTGGTGGTTTCAAGTAATGTTGCAACCTCAGTTGCAACCACAGTTCCAACCTGCTGTTCTGCAGGATTCTGTTTAGTTCTGTAATTCTGCATTACTATTCTTTAATGATAATTATTTGTTTAAAGTATGCAGGATATATTCTCATATACTCTTAAAGGTTAGTTTGTATATATTGAGAATATTATATTGATAAGGAAAGATGTTTCCTAAAAGATATAAGGAGATTAGTTTATAAAGATATTATTTTATATGTTTCCTTGTTATAGGAAACGACTAACTCCTATTTCCAAGCTAGTTATTTAAACAGGTATTAACTTATGAAGATTGAGATCAATCCTACGTTGAAGGAACGTGAGCAATAAGGAAAGATTGAAGCCAATCAAAACAAGTCAAAAGCAATCATCAAGATCTTAAAGAAAGGAGATTGTTTTACTTGTATAAATAGTTGATAACTTAGCTTGTAAAAGGTGTGTGTTCTAAATTATAAAGAACCTCTTATTGAGAGAATACACAGAGAGCTTTAAAAAGAAAACAATGGTGGGATGCCATTGATTTATAATTGATAGTTATAAGGTAGGAGCAATATAGAGATAGGAAGAAAAACCTAGAGGGAGTCTGAGAGTTTTTCATTAAGACTTGAATCCTATATTGTAAGCTTTTATAATATCATAATCTGGGTAAGTGTCCCGGAGACGTAGCCTATTTAGGTGAACTCCGTTGTTTAATGTATGTGTGATTTATTTCAAGTACATTTAAATAAACTGTTCTGTCCATTAATACACTTGGTTCCAACTGTGGTTGCAACATCACTTGGAACCTAACTGCAAAACTGCAACTAGAACAGCGGATAGGAATTTCAATTGGTATCAGAGCTTCACAATAGATCTTACTTAGTGTGGATCCTGTGTTCTGGTAAAAATGGACTTAATGAGGGAAGGAAACGCATTCAACAAACCACCATTGCTTGAAGGAGGAGTCAATTATGGAGTTTGGAAAATCAGAATGAGGTCTTTCATTAAACAGCAAAATGAACATGCTTGGAAAACAGTACTGTATGGTTGGGAGGTTCCAACTGTTACTGATGGTGAAGGTGAACTAGTGTATGTACCTGAAGACAGATGGTCTGCTGATGAGGATAGAAAATCAAGTGCAAATTCAACAGCAATAAACTTGATCTTTGCTGGTGTCACTCTCAGTGTGTTCAGGTATATTTCTCATTGCTAAACTGCCAAAGAAAACTCTAAGGTCACTTCCAGAAAGGTTTGAAATTAAGGTTACAGCTATTAAAGAGTCAACAGACTTAGATAATCTTAAACTTGAAGAACTAATAGGAAATCTAAGCACTCATGAGCTAAAATTCTTCAAACATAAAAGACCAGAAAAGGGAATAGCCTTTCAGGCTAAGAAATCTGAACCTAAGGTCTGTGATAAAATGAGTGATGAAGAACAGCTAGCCTTCTTTGCTAAAAAGGTTTAGAAAAAATTTTATAAGAAAAAACAGGATGATACTGGAACTTCTAAAAACTTTCAGAAAAGGGATAATCAAGTTAAGTCAGAATCTAGGTTTAATAATAACTCTACAGGAAAGTGGAATCCTAAAGAGAAGGATAACAAAGATTACAAGCCTAGAGAAATTCAATGCTGAGAATGTAGAGGTTTTGGTCACATTCAGTCTGAGTGTGCAAATACTTTAAAAAGAAACAAAAATGCTTATATAACCACTCACAGTGATAGTGATTCTGAGAGCAATAGTGATGAAAAGGATGAAGTTAAAAGTCTCACTGAGCAACTTAACAAACAACTAGTTGAACTTACTGAAACTAAAAAGAAAATAAAACTGCTGAATGTTTCTGCCTCAGAAAAATTAGATGACATGCTGTCCTACTCTAGAGCCTCAAAAGATAACAGTGGCTTAGGTTACTATGGCCATGAAAACACTGGAAAAACCACTTTTGTTAAAGCACTTGTTAAAACTGAAACTCATGTTATTAACAATAAGGTTAGAAGTACAGTTGCAACCAAAGATGTTAGAAGTACAGTTGCAACCAGAGATGCAACCATAGTTGCAACCAAGAAAAAACTGAATAGCTTTGAGGTTAAATCTACTTTTAGAACTAAAATGTGTAACTTCTGTAAAAGATCTGGTCATTTAGAAATCCAGTGTTATTTAAAAAGGAACAGAAAGTATATTTCTCAGAAAAACTGGTTGGCTTCTATCAATAAAAAATTGAACTGGGTCTGGAAAGTTAAGGAAAAATCTACCTTAATTGCTAATAACAAAGATGTTATTACTTTTTTAAATTCTGTTACTTCTAATGATTGGTATTTTGACAGTGGTTGCTCTAAGCACATGACAGGTACTGCAAGTTTCCTAAAAAATGTCATTAGTCTCATAGGAAACACTGTTGTGTTTGGAGGTGGAGATACAGGTAAAATTGTTGGTAAAGGTACCTTAAACAAATCTGGAATGCCTGATATTGATGATGTTTTTCTTGTAGATGGTCTAAAATCTAATCTTATTAGTATTAGTCAACTATGTGACAAAAAGATGATTGTTAAGTTTAACAAAGATAGGTGTGTAATTACTGATCTTAACAATGATTTGGTCATGACTGGAGTTAGATCAACAAACAGCTGCTATGTTTTTGAAAAGGCTGAGAAAGAATTGCCTCAGAATAGGTGTAATCAAGCTATTACTAATAATGTTGATATTTGGCATAAAAGGCTTGATCATGTGAATTACAAAACCTTAGATAACCTTGTTAAAGAAGAATTGATAAGAGGTATTCCTAAACTTAGTGTTAAAACTCAAAGTGTCTGTGGTGATTGTGCTGTTGGCAAACAAACAAAGAGTATTCACAAAAGTACAAGTTAAATCTACACTAAGAGAGTCCTAGAACTTCTTCATATTGACTTAATGGGTCCTATGCAAACTGCCAGTATAGGTGGCAAAAAGTACATTTTGGTAGTTGTAGATGATTTCTCTTGATATTCTTGGGTAGTATTTTTAAAAGATAAGTCTGAAACTTTTGATCTCTTCAAAACTCTGTGCTTAAAACTGCAACTTGAAAAAGGTTCCACCAGTGGTAATATTGCTAGGGTCAGAAGTGATCATGGAACAGAATTTGAAAACAGCAAGTTTAGAGAGTTTTGCAACTCCTTAGGTATTAGTCATGAGTTTTCTGCACCAAAGACTCCATAGCAAAATGGCATAGTTGAAAGAAAGAATAGAACCATTCAGGAAATGGCTAGAGTCATGCTCAATTCTAAGAAACTTGCCAACAGATTTTGGGCTGAAGCTGTTAACACTGCTTGTCATATAGTTAATAGAGTATACATTACTAAAGGCACTACCATGACAGTTTATGAAATATGGAAAGGGAGAAAAGCCAATGTTAAGTATTTTCAAGTTTTTGGGTGTGTTTGTTACATTCTTAGAGATAGAGAGCATCTTTGTAAATTTGACTCTAATAATGATAAAGGGATATTTCTTGGTTATGATCAGAATAGTAGAGCCTTTAGAGTCTTTAATCAAAGAACAAACTGTGTTATGGAATCCTATAATGTGTTATTTGATGACTTAAAAGATGTGGATGAGACTACATGTGATGATGAAGAGTCAGAAATGACAGGAAAAGAAACTGAAGAAAGTCAGCAAACAAGCAGTCCAACAGTGGTTGGAAGTCCAGTTGCAACTGAGGTTGAAACCGAGTTTGAAACCCATAATACTGCTGAGTCTGAAGAAGTAGAAGAAAGTTCTCATATTCAATCAACTAGCAAGCCTCGCTATGTAAGAACTCAGAAAAATCATTCTCTTGACAATGTCATAGGAGAAGTTGCTTCAGGTATGAAAACCAGAGGTAAAAGAAATAATGTTGTTCACTTTGCTTGTTATATTTCTCAGTTAGAACCTAAGAATATAAAAGAAGCTTTAGAAGATAGTGAATGGATTTTAGCTATGCAAGATGAATTGTCTCAATTTGAGAGAAATGATGTATGGACTTTAGTATCCAGACCTTCTAATAAAAATGTTATAGGGACTAAATGGATCTTTAGAAATAAAAGTAACGAGGATGGAGTGATTATCAGGAATAAAGCCAGATTGGTAGCTCAGGGTTATACACAAATTGAGGGAATTGATTTTGATGAAACCTTTGCTCATGTAGCTAGAATTGAATCCATTAGAATGCTACTCTCTCTTGCATGTCTGTATGATTTTAAATTGTTTCAACTTGACATTAAGAGTGATTTTCTGAATGGTGTGATTAATGAAGAAGTTTATGTTTATCAACCTAAGGGATTTGAAGATCCTAAATTTTCTGAACATGTTTATTTGCTGAAAAAGGCCTTCTATGGTTTAAAGCAAGCTCCTAGAGCTTGGTATGATAGATTAACCAAGTTCTTGATTGAAAAAGGTTTTAACAGAGGGGGAGTTGATAAAACTCTGTTTACTAAGAAAACTACAAAGGATATAATCATTGCTCATCTCTATGTTGATGACATTGTGTTTGGCTCCACTTCTAATAAAAGGATAGATGAATTCATTTATGATATGAAGAATGAATTTGAAATGAGTGGTGGAGGTGAATTAACTTACTTTCTAGGATTGCAAGTTAAACAGAATGAAAAAGGCATTTTTCTATGTCAGAGTAAGTATGCAGATAATCTTGTTAAGAAGTTTGGTCTGAGTGAGAGTAAAGAGAAGAGAACTCCTATGAGTACCACCCTTAAACTGTCCAAAAATGATAAAGGTAAAAGTGTCTGTCCTAGTCTTTATAGATCCATGATTGGAAGTCTGCTTTATTTAACTGCTAGTAGAGCAGACCTTTGCTTAAGTGTAGGAGTTTGTGCCAGGTATCAGGCAAACCCTTTAGAACCTCATCTTGTAGCTGTCAAAAGGATTTTAAGGTATGTAAAAGGCACAATTCACCTAGGCCTATGGTATTCTAAAGACACAAACCATTTTCTTGTTGGCTACTGTGATGCAGATTGGGCAGGAAATATAGATGATAGGAAGAGTACTTCTGGTTGTTGTTTTTATTTTGGGAACAACCTTGTTTCTTGGTTTAGTAAAAAGCAAAACTGCATTTTCTTATCTACTGCTGAGGCAGAATATATTGCAGCTGGAAGTGGATGCACTCAACTTATTTGGATGAAACAGATGTTAAATGACTATAATGTTAAGCAAGAAATATTAACTTTGTTTTGTGATAACAAAAGTGCTATAGATTTAGCAAAGAATCCAGTTCAACATTCCAGAACTAAACATATTGACCTAAGGCATCATTTTATCAGAGAACTAGTTGAAGGAAAAAGCTTAATTTTAGAACATATTTCAACTGAAAGACAATTAGCAGATATATTCACAAAGCCCCTTGATACTAATAAATTTGAATCTTTAAGAAGTGATATAGGGGTATGTCACTATGGATCTAATTGAATACTCTTGCTATATATGTCTGTTTTGAGTACCTTTAATACTCTTTATTTCTAGAGGTAAGTCTTGATTGAGCTTTGACGTTTTTATCTTGAAAAAGCCGCTTTTTGGTGTCTCAAAAACAGATGTGAGGTAACTTGTCTTAAAACCTCTCTGGTAATAGAGTTGCAAGCACAAAGTGCACTTTTTACATAGTGGTTGCAAGTTCAGTTGCAACCCCAGTTGAAACCACATGCTCTTAAATACTGGTTGCAAGCTCAGTTGCAACACCAGTTGAAACCACATACTCATAATACTGAAAAATTCAGTGATTGTCCAAATGTTGTTGTACCATCTATGATTCCCATTACAGTGATCTACTAAAATGAAAAAGCCAAGACAAAGTATTGTTATTTTTGACATCACTTATACTCTTTCCTTGCTGAGATCATCAAACTAGTTTTTGTGTAGAGATGAAAATGAATTTACTCAATTTAAGCTCTTAAAATCTAATTTCTATTAATGGTATTCTATGATAAACATATCTTCTTGAGTAAATTGCTAGATTCCTGTTTTTCAATAGTTTAAATATCTAGCTTTATTGCTATCTTCTCTTGAATCAAGTCAAATTTCCTTACAATCTTCAACTACTTAAAATTCAAATTTTGGGTAAATCTGTTTACAAGGAATGTTTATCTATATTATTTGCTGGATTTATCTTACTGTAAAATCTTTCCTTCGTGATCTCATTGTGCTTTAATTTTTAAAATTTCTGTTGCTAAGATATTTCCTTAATTCTAGCAAAATCTGTTTCAAAATTGATTTGAGTGTATCTTTTTATAATTGTAAAAAGATTTGGGCTTTATTTCTATTTATACTAATCTCTTTTTAATATCCCAAATCAGTAACAATTCACAATTACTCTCTCTATTTTCTATTCAAAAACCCTAGTTTCTGTAAAACCCACTGCGTAGTTCCAAGTCCGGTTGCAACCCTAGTTGAAACCATGTCTTCCAACTCTGCTAATACCTCTAATCTCAACATTGATGATGACTGTACTCTTAGGGATTTCTTGTCTAAATCTACATCCAGTCCAGGCTCTAAAGCCAAGGTAAGTGGGTCCTCATCTTCTAAGAAACAGAGGTCTAAAAAACGTGCTAGGAGGAATCTAGATAATGATCCTATTATTGCTAAGTTTGATTATGTTCCTAAATTCAATGAGGTTGATCCTAGATTTTGGAATAGGAAAATGTTTAGAAGATTCAGGTCCTTTGCTGATAGGGAAATTCACTGTGAAAGGAGACTAAATTTGGTTAGTTGTTAGCACATACAGGTGCATATTGAGAAATTGCTGGCTGATGTTGGCTTAGATAGAACTATTTGCTATGATGAATCTTATGGTCCTAATATTGTTAGGGAATTCTATGCTAATTTGAGTAGCAATGTGTTTGATGAGGGTGATCCTGCCTATGGCAGAGTATTTTTGAGGGGTGTAACTCTAGATTTTACACCTAAGTTAATCAATGATTTTCTGAGTTCTCCTAGTCCTACTGATAATAGTGTTGAGTATGACATGGAAGTCATTGCTCTAGTTCTTACTGGAACGAATAATAGATTTGATGGTACTTCCATTAAGACATCCTCCCTCACTTTGTGTGCTTCTGTGCTACACAAAATAGCTAGGTTTAATTGGACTCCCACTAAGCAACCCTCTAAGGTGAACAAAGATATGGCTGTATTTCTCTATAAGATCATGTCATCATTGCCAATTAACTTTGGTAATCATGTATTTAATCTCATTAGAGACTTTAGTACCACCAATTCACCCTCCATCTTGCTACCTTTTCCTTGTTTGATCACTGGACTGATTCTCAGTCAAGTCATACCAATGTCTGCAACACATCCTATTAACATCTCCTCTGAACCATCTGAAAGATGCCCTCCTGCCCTATATATTTCTGCAAAATTACTAAAGGAAGGGCATGTCAATGACATCTCTGGAGACAAAGGAAAAGAAAAGGAGACAACTAGTGCTCCTTCAGAAAAGAAGAAAGGTGTAAGGTGGTATCTGCAACAAAAGTTGGCTTACAATCAGGAAAGAAGAGCTGAACTGGATGCTGATGATTATCAAATCAAGAAGCTACTGGTGAACCTCATCGAAAGTGAGGATGATGGTGATAGTGATGCTTTCTCAATAAGTAGTGAGGAAGAAGCTGAAGATATTGTCAGAGATGAACCTCTAAGGGAAAAGGCACCTTATTCAGGCATACCTCGTGACTAGTTTGTCTGAATTATGACAAATAGGGGGAGATGAAGAAAGTTTATTTTATGCTTTGTTATGCTTTGAGTTACAATTTCAATTTCTGTACTAAGACTTCATGTTTTTAAGTTTTCAGTTTCAACTTACAATTGCTGTATTAAGACTATGATGTGCCAGCATTGTTTGGCCTTACAAATTCTGCAATTTCTTTTTGAAGTATGACTGTTTTTAAAATTGAATCTGTTCTGAAACTCTGTGAATGGATATATTTTGTGCTTATATGATGCCTGCTATTCTAACTTGCAGGGGGAGCTTAAATAGTTTTCACAAAAGCATTGATAAAAGATACACAGTAAAAGACCGTGTTAAATTGTATTTGCAGGTGGATTGATGTGATTATAAACTTAGATGATTTGTAAAAACCAATGACAAAGGGGGAGATTGTTAGGACCAGATTTCTGGTATAAATTCTATTTGTTGTCTATTGGTTTTCACTAAATAATCCTATCTGTTTATTATGAACTAAGACAGTGTTGTTAGGTTTCAAGCAATGTTGCAACCTCAGTTACAACCTACTGAGACAAGTGTTGATAGGTTTCAAGCAATGTTGCAACCTCAATTACAACCTGCTAAGACAGTGTTGGTGGTTTCAAGTAATGTTGCAACCTCAGTAGCAACCACAGTTCCAACCTGCTGTTCTGCAGGATTCTGTTTAGTTCTGTAATTCTGCATTACTATTCTTTAATGATAATTATTTGTTTAAAGTATGCAGGTTATATTCTCATATACTCTTAAAGGTTAGTTCGTATATATTGAGAATATTATATTGATAAGGAAAGATGTTTCCTAAAAGATATAAGGAGATTAGTTTATAAATATATTATCTTATATGTTTCCTTGTTATAGGAAAAGACTAACTCCTATTTTTCAAGCTAGTTATTTAAACAGGTATTAACTTATGAAGATTGAGATCAATCCTACGTTGAAGGAACGTGAGCAATAAGGAAAGATTGAAGCCAATCAAAACAAGTCAAAAGCAATCATCAAGATCTTAAAGAAAGGAGACTGTTTTACTTGTATAAATAGTTGATAACTTAGCTTGTAAAAGGTGTGTGTTCTAAATTATAAAGAACCTCTTCTTGAGAGAATACACAGAGAGCTTTAAAAAGAAAACAATGGTGGGATGCCATTGATTTATAATTGATAGTTATAAGATAGGAGCAATATAGAGATAGGCAGAAAAACCTAGAGGGAGTCTGAGAGTTTTTCATTAAGACTTAAATCCTATATTGTAAGCTTTTATAATATCATAATTTGGGTAAGTGCCCTGGAGACGTAGCCTATTTAGGTGAACTCCGTTGTTAAATGTACGTGTGATTTATTTCAAATACATTTAAATAAACTGTTCTGTCCATTAATACACTTGGTTCCAACTGTGGTTGCAACATCACTTGGAACCTAACTGCAAAACTGCAACTAGAACAGCGGATAGGAATTTCACATATTCCGAAAAGAATTTGGTATGTGTCTTCTTTAGGAGTTCAAGAGCAGCCGCCAATGTTCCATCACACATCGTTCTCACCAAATTTGGGAGACAAGTAGTTGTATTTTTCGATGTGTATCAAATTCTCATGATGATCTGGCCACACCATCTTTTCATCGTCGAGTATAAGCACTGCACTCTCTTGCACCATCACCAGATCAAGCCCTTTCTGATATGCCCGAGTACAATCTTCTCTTGCAATCACACGAGAACCGAAATGAACACCCTTCGGATCTAACAAACTCGCAATTGCATTAGCATAATGTCGCTTACCCCTCGTATATATACATATTGAATATTTTATTTGCTTCTTCAAGCAAGTTGCGCTCATATGGCCTCAATTTCGTGAACTTTTACTTCAAACTTAAGTGAAATAATTCTCCTTTTAAAGAATTCTCAGATTGTTCAAGAAATGCCCGCACCACATTAGGATCATGCTTGGGTACCGTGATTGTATGGATTAACGTTTGGTCCAAATCGAGGACTAAAAAGAGTTTTCTTTGTGCAAGTATATTCGTCGTGTTGTTGAATTTAACTCGTGCAATGGCATCTTTTGAAAGTCGTATACTTTTAACCATGCAGTCTAATGGAGCAGAAGAAGCGTATGAAGAAATAAGGGCACTTTCTTCGTCTGCCTTTAGCCCACACCTCAGACATATTCCTGTAAGAAAGACCCGATGAGTGCATACTGTAGTCTTGTACCCCTTGGTGTTGTATGTTGCCAAATCCTCAATTCTTTGACGTTTCATTATATTGATAAAAAATGTGTGTTTTTTAGTACCAAGAGCCAATTATATAGAAGGAAGATATCAATTATGTGAAAAGAGAACAAAGTTTTGGACGATATATATATAGGAAATATTAAGAGAGGCTATATATCAGGTTTTGACGATCTTGTAGGCTTCCTATTCCTTATTACATCAGGATGGGGAAACTCATATAAGCGCGTATTTATGCGTATTTATGTACTTCAATAATATTTGGAAGTAAATTAATCTTTTAGTTTCCAGTTTGTTATTGGATTAATAGTACAAAACTATACAAGTAAAGCCTTGCATAGAAAGTAATTAATATTCGTAAAAGCACCGTCCGATTGGTGGTGTGGTCAGTGGTGTACCTTCTCTTCTCAAATTAAAATTACCAGCAACAAGTATTGTCGTGTACAATCAATTCAATACACATACTTCTATTAACAATCTTAATTTAGTATCATCTAACGTCCATTAAATGATTCAAACTTAGCTTTCGTAGGAGATGAGTAACATCTAAATACCTCTCCTAAACATGTAATGGAAAAAGGAAATAGAATTTTAATTAAGCATATATATAAACTCCATAAAAACATCACACAAATCGACATTTATTGAATGGTAACAACATAAGACAGTCGATCATAGCATGTTACAGTAAAATAAAAGAGCGAAACCATAAATTCGTATGATATTGCGAGACACAAAGCAATAATTAACCGGATATGAACTTCATTCATGGAGGTGTCCTCCTTTGATTATTTTATTGAAGGATAGTATGGAAGGTAGGGCACCTAGACAGTAAGAGCAATGAGGACAAATAACATCAATGTCATAGTTTGGAGGTCCGTTTGGCTTAATACTCTGCCCCTCAACCTTAGCATATACAGGATCTTCAAGAGGATTTCTAAAAGGTTTTAGCTTCGATTCGTTTATTGCAACTCCTTTTTCTACGTGTAAACCCCTTAAAACTATATTTAAACTCTGATCAAGTTTTTTTCCCCTTTCAGCTTCTCCGATATCAAAACAACAAGCAGGGCACACAATTTCAACATCATCATCTAATTTTATAGGGCGCTTAGATGTATGAGAGAAGTGAATCTCCCCAGCAGGAGGTGGACAACCGTATGTGCCTGATCCCATGATGGAGGCTAACTGGCTTGATGCTTCGGTAGTGATCGCGATGGAGGCTGACTGGTTCGATGCTCCTGTGGTGGCTGCGATGGTGGCTGACTGGTTTGATGCTCCGGTGGTGGCCATAATAAAGGCTGACTGGCTCGATGCTCCGGTGGTGGCCGCGATGGAGGATGACTCGTTCGATGCCCCGGTGGTGCCCGCAATAGAGGCTGACTGGCTCGATGCTCCTGTGGTGGCTACGATGGCGGCTGACTGGTTTGATGCTCCGGTGGTGGCCGCGATGGAGGCTGACTCGTTCGATGCCGCGGTGGTGGTCGCAATGGTGGTTGACTGGTTCGATGCGCCGGTGGTGGCCGCAATGGAGGCTGACTGGCTCGATGCTCCAGTGGTATCCACGATAGAGGCTGACTGGCTTGGTGCTCCGGTTGTGGCCGTGATGGAGGTTGACTGGCTCGATGCTCCGGTGGTGCCCGCAATAGAGGCTGACTGGCTCGATGCTCCGGTTGTGGCCACGATGGCGGCTGACTGGTTTGATGCTCCGGTGGTGGCCGCGATGGAGGCTGACTCGTTCGATGCCGCGGTGGTGGTCGCAATGGTGGTTGACTCGTTCGATGCCGCGGTGGTGGCCGCATTGGAGGCTGACTGGCTCGATGCTCCGGTGGTGGCCGCGATGGAGGATGACTCGTTCGATGCCCCGGTGGTGCCCACGATAGAGGCTGACTGGCTCGATGCTCCTGTGGTGGCTACGATGGCAGCTGACTGGTTTGATGCTCCGGTGGTGGCCACGATAGAGGCTGATTGGATCGATGCTCCGGTGGTGGCCGCGATGGAGGCTGACTCGTTCGATGCCGCGGTGGTGGTCGCAATGGCGGTTGACTGGTTCGATGCGCCGGTGGTGGCCGCAATGGAGGCTGACTGGCTTGATGCTCCGGTGGTATCCACGATAGAGGCTGATTGGCTTGATGCTCCGGTTGTGGCTGTGATGGAGGTTGACTGGCTTGATGCTCCGGTGGTGTCCACGATAGAGGCTGATTGGCTTGATGCTCCGGTTGTGGCCGTGATGGAGGCTGATTGGGTCGATGCTCCGGTGGTGGCCGCGATGGAGGCTGACTCGTTCGATGCCGCGGTGGTGGTCGCAATAGCGGTTGACTGGTTCGATGCTTCGGTGGAGGCGGCGATGGCGGCTGTCTGGCTCGATGCTCCGGTGGTGGTCGAGGTGGAGGCTGACTGGCTCGATGCCCTGCTGGTGGCCACGATGGCGGCTGACTGGCTCGATGCCCCGCTGGTGGCCGCGATGGAGGCTGACCCACTTGATGCCTCATTTGTGACTGACCCGCTTGATTCATTGGTAATGGCTGACGCGTTGGATTCCGTAGTTAAGGCTGACTCGCTCAATTCTTTGATTGTAGTTGACTCGCACGTTACCTTGGTTCCTTCATCACAGTTTCCGGTCATAGTAACGGCCATGTCATTCAAATCCTTCGTTGTGAATGTTCCTGTTGCTATCTTTTTAGCAAGCGCTTTTAATCCTTTAATCCGAAGAACGATATTAGCTGCAAGTTTCCCATTTCCTAGTGCATCTAGTTCTATCCCATCGATCCGTAGAACAATATTAGCAATGAAATTTTTAGTTCCTATATTATCGCCAAAGGCTGCACCAATGCGTAGACAGATATTGACCAGCCTACTTCCAGGAATCCCCACATTCTTCGGCACAACTTGAATAATCCCGTCATCATCTCCACAAACCCCCATCTTTTCTCTGGTAAATATATGTAGATTTAGATATAGACCAAACTTAGAGAGGCAGTTTTTGTTTTGTTAAGGTGATAGAAGCAGGTAATTTCAATGCTTTCTCATTTTTGCTATTCTTCTGTGATCTAAATAGAAGGCTTGGGAAAGTTGTTTAAAAATGTTGGATAGTCTACACATATATATACTACACATATATTTATAGATAAAAATGTTGCGTTGAGAAGTAGATAAACATTGAATTACATCCTAATAAATTAATAACCATGCCTTAACACAATTATTTGTTTTGGTCTATTTGTTCCAAAGTTGGTTCTTTATTTGGTTTCACCCACCATTGTTAGAATACGTAAATATAGGAGCATTATTGTCAAACCACTCCAAAATATTACTATAATATGCTGGTTTCTTTATTCGGAATTGACTTGCCTTGGCTGTATTCGAAGTCTTTTTTTAGCAAAATAGATCCAAACAAGTATTTTTTTTAATAGATCCAAAAATCATCGATGACACATAGATCCGAAACTTTTACAAAGCCATATGAAAGTTACATGCGAAATTTCGTCTCAAAAATTTATTATAAAAAGACTCAGATATGAAGTCTCGCTTCCACCAAATAAATTTTTACTGCCTACAGTACGACTTAATTTCCTTGGGCGCATCTTCATCTAGTTCAGGTCTTATAACTCTTTGTAAAATCTTTTCTATGTTTTCTATCCTCTATTAAATTTCACTATAAAAGATAAACATAATGTTACAATTGTTAGTAAATCAACTAGAAAAAATAACTAAACTACAAGAACAATCTAAAGTCAAGACTTCAGTTACACGATTAATTTAGCTAAAAAATTCTGGCCAATTGTCATAAGTCTCGGTCATGAGACATAACAAAAAGTTAGCTAGCCCCATATAACTTTACAAAGCGGATAGTTTTGCCTTTCTCAGAATAAATCATTAATATTTTTCAATTCCTAAATTCCAAATCACACAGCTCTTCTCTATTTTTCTCTTCAAAGTATTTTTTTTTTTCATGTTTTTCTCAAAAGAAATTATATAGAATAGACGGATTATCATAATTATCCGAGTTTTACCGTATTAAATTAATTTCATGTAGATGCAGTTACGCAGGCCGGTTCACAGTGGGTTAAAGCCTCTTTCTCCATTTCCTAAACCCGAACTTCTATAAACATGTCAATCATTATACAAATCAAATAGATTTATGATCACTGAATGATTGCTAATTTTTGCTGTTCAAAATGAACCACTCTATATATTTCAATATTCCAATATTCCATGAAGAAAATAGGTAAAAAGTAGGGGGGTTTTCACTGTTGGGGTTCACATGCAATATTTTAAATTGACTTGAAAGGAAAATGAAATATAGAAATGTGAAAACAAGTACCAGCGCAGCTAAGATGTAGATGTGCATTTTGCAACAAGTCAGTTTTTTATATTAATAAAAAGTTTATAGTGCATCAAAATATATTTTTAAAATGATTTTTTTTTTTTTTTTATCCCTCATTTGGAGGTAAAACCTGCGAAACTTCGCAGACGACAGGGTTCGAACCCTGACGGTGAGCGTGGTATACTCGGGTAACAACCACATGGCTACCAACCACTTGCTCATTTTTAAAATGATTGGTTGGTTGTTTCCAGACCCTCAATAATTCACCCTCTTATTCTTCTACTTGCTTGCAATAAGATCCTTTTCAGGCATTAAATAACCTACAAACAACTGTTTGGTTAATTATAAAAAGACGACTTCGTCTAACCATGTGACTTATCTATGTGAGCACGTTATATGACTCGTCAGAACGATAAATTACTAAGTCTTATATATACTCATTTATTGTGCTTATATATATAGCTAGATAAATCTCAGGGTTCTGGTGTATTTTTTTTAATTGTATTGCCTAAAAAGTATATATCGACTCTGAACGACATTTATGATGGATGTATAACGCAGAACAGAAATGGCATGTAAAAAAACAACTCGTTGCTCGAACAATATTAAATGAAATCAGGAATCTATCAGAAATAGACTTTGTAATTGGTTTGACTGACATTAGCATGGATTAATCAAGTTAATGTGGCATAGACAGAGAACTCTCAAGATGCATTAATCACTGTTTCCACTCTCTAAGTGGTATGACAATTTGGTAATGGTGACGATGACATGTTTGTTGATTTTTATGTGAAGCTTGGGATTGTTGGGGGGCTGGATAGGTCCTCGTTTAAAATTCTCAACAGCAAATATGAAATTGAGGATAAAAATAAAAGACTTGCAGATTTGTTGTATCCGAGAGATTCAGCAGCTAATCCTAGTAAAGGAACTCCTAGCTATAGACTCGTTGCTTTGCATAGAGATAGCTAGACAAGAACCACAAGAACGTTTATCGGTTTCAATCGGGGTATTTTTATGAACTAAGCGGATTATATATCTCTATCTACACAACAAACCAGAGTTTGTATAAATTGAGGAAATGGTTGCTTGATCAGCCCTTTTAACTTACTCAATTTGAAGACAGTTTGAATTCTCACCGCTAATTAGTTTTGCATGTGTAAATATACCGTCTCGAAGCTCGTCATGCGAACTTTGCTAATCAACGAGTACAGACTCAAACCATAAATGTTCGCCACACAAATACTTTCTCAAAGTTGGTTACTTAACACGGAAATTCCATGTTGATTCCAACACTTTTGGAGTGCAACCACACTACTGGTTAATAAATGTATATGTAGTATATAGTTGTCTTAGGTTAAAAGTCCCTTCAGTATTTTCTCTGCTTAGTATATAAACCTCTCTTTCATCTTCTGTGATTTAATTTCATTCGTATTAAATATAATTTGTTTTCTCTCTTATATTTGATTTCTTTGGCTTAGATAGGATAATCAAATTCTAACACTAGTAACTATACAAATAGCACTCTTTTTTTTTTAACGCAACAAACTTTCATTAATTAAAGAGCGGACTAAACCCTGAATACAACTTACAACGATATTAGTATTACATATACACAAAATTACAGCCCAACCGTACTATCCACTAAGCCATTATGGATCCTAAACTAACCAAAATAAGAAGCATGCTAAGATGCACGTAGCTACTACCTTACATAGACCACATGCTAATCAATAATTTACAAAATAAGCCACATGCAGAGAGACAAAATTATCCAAAAAGAGTTTGTATTCTGCATTCCCAAAAGGTCAAAACAAACACCCAACTTAGTTAAAAACTACTAACAAAATACTAAAACTTAAACAAAGCCAAAGAGCAAATCTAAACATCTCCACTTATCCTGCCACTCCACTAGGTCTTTACCGTTTTCTTTTTGTTTTTACTGAACCAATTCCTTCTTCAGGTCCTGATTTTCCTTTGTCACCAGTTCATTCTTTGCCATTTCTTCCTTCAAAAGCCCGTCTAGATGTACAGACCTGTCTACAAACCTTTAGAAAACCCAGTTATTTTCTCTTAAATGTATGTTTTCTTGACTGGCTATCTTCAAAGCTTCCTCTAAGTTTTTGATAAGGAGAAATTGCATGTAGTTAAGCACTTGTATGATATGATCAGTGCCGTTTCCAGCATTTTGTAGACTTAAAACGGATAAAAAAATTGGCCCATAAATACTAACATTACTTTAACTATTAAAATATTAAAAAAAAACACTCGAATTGATAATTTATTATTTTTCCTACCATGTTTTAAGTAAATAATCCGGCACAACCGCACTTGATAAATTATCATAATAAATTACTGAATCAATCATATAAACAAAACTGAGAATAAATATACTCAATTAAAATATTAATTTAAAACCCCCAATAGTTGTCTAAATTATCAGCAAATCATGAGTCATAGGCCCATATGAATAAATGGATCATGAATAAACCGGATCCATTTTTGTTGTCCTGTTTTTTTTAGGTTAGCCTATCCTATTTTTTTTGGGGGCCATTCGATCAAAAGCAATTCCATCCAAGTTTCAACAAAAAAATATGGAAATATTACTATGTAGAATTACCTAAATACACTCCTCGGTAGCACGAGTAGTTAAAAAAGAAAAGTTCTCAATGCGATTACGGTATATTATTTTAGAATAACACTACCGTAAACCCGGTAAATGTGTGACAACCACTAAAAGTTTAACACCTATTAATGAACCCAAAATAACTACTACCCTAAATTAATTTAAAATTAAAACTAAAATATTCTATTGGTTGACACACTAAATTATAGTGCACCGTATGAAAATAAAAATAAAAATCAAATTTATCAACCGTACCGAAAAAGTATCTGATGCATTTCAAATATGTTACGTAAAAAATAAAAATCAAATTTATCAATCGTACCGAAAAAATATCAGATATATGTAATCGTGTCAACTCTTTTTTTACTTATCTTTTTTTCATAGTTTCTGTTTACCATTAAATTGAATTATATTTCACACCCATAAAAAAACTAAGATATACTAACCTAAAAAAACTAGGGCTGCAAAAATGGATTCAAATAAACCCTCAAATATATTAAAATTATAGAGGAGAGTAATTTTGTTTAACTTATTTTGATTTCATCAAATCAAAATTAACTTACAAGTAGTGATGTAAATACTTTATTTACATGTACAATAGAAAATCAAGAACCTTTGTTACAACTTTTGAGATACCGAGACTGTTATGTGTTTTTTCCTTTATTTGGGAATAAAATTTAGATTTTTTTTGTGGCGAGTTGTATATTAATAGTAAAATAAAATGTTATTATTTATTAGAGATATATTAATAATTTCATATATAAAGAAAAAAATGGGCCCCTGTAATTTTTATGGGCACAGTTTTATATTTTTAAAATTTTGCCTTGGAGCCGTTACTGATATGATTAAATAAATAGCTCTCATCCTACACTACCAATGGACCAATCCTATAATATAAGTTTTATATGCATTATATGTACTTATGAATACATCCATGATATAGGTAGATGGATATGTTCTTTTAATATTATTCTTCCCAAGGGTTTGGGCATTTTTAATGACTATAGACCATAATTATCAAGAAACTCCAATTTAATTAGAAAATGTGTTCCTCAACAACCTATTTCGGAAAACAGAAACCCTACCTATTTTTAGGGCAAACATTTCGGATAATTCAGTAAAACATTGTAAAATCTTAAACGATAAACTTTACTAAAATTTAGTGTGAACTTTTATATACTATTTTTGTAATTTAAAATGGAAAAAAATGCATCATAGCATGTTGATAATCAACTTGTTAAATTATTTGTTTAATTACTCAAATTTTAGCTATTGTATTGAGAAAAGACAAAACATGAAATAGTTCTTCACATTATAATTAGTGTGGAATTCATAATATGTAAGTTCAATAAAAGTTCATATATTACGTCTTTGGCAATGAAATATTTCGTTACTTAAAGTTTATTTTTTGTTGTTAAAATAGATCGACAACAAATTATTGTCGTTGTCATGCCGTTACGGATGCCCCGTTACTGAAAGTTTATGGCAACAACTTGAAGCATCGTTGCTTAAAATAATTATTTTGCAACAAAAACATGTGTTGCCATTTCAAAATAATATTGTTGCCAAATGGAAATAAGAAGTTGTCAATCCTTCAATTTTTTCGTTGTTAAAGGATAAAATTCCGTTGCTGATTTTTTAATTAAGTTGTTACATTTGAGAAATAAAGTGTTGTCAAATATGAGAAAAAATCATTGCAAAATACAACATTGGTTGTTGCTGATTTGAATCTCTACTGTTGCAAATTCATAATCAATTTTTATTGCAAATTGCAAAAAATAATTGTAAAATTTTAATTCAATTTCACTCATATATAATACAAATATTATAAATTAAATTAAGTTTCAATTGCTAGAATCATTCAACACACAATAACTAAAATATTCATCATAAACATTTAATAAAATAAAATGTAACATATTACAAGAGTAATCGCTACGAACATTCTTTGATCATAGAACGTACATAAAAAGAAAGAAAAACACTAGTTATAACTGCAGCTGATTGCAATAGAGATGAAGTACATGTAACTTGAGGACGAATTTGAAAATGCTTAATCAAGTCAAATAGCATCATGTATCGATATCCTGAAACAAAGAGTAGGAAATGACAAATTTTGTCAAATACGAATTTTTAAATCCATTTGAACAACATGATCACAAGTTTTTCATAGAAAAAAATACCTTCAATCGGAGTCAATTTGCCGGATCAAATTCAGATCAACCGAAGAACCGCCTGATAAGATGAGATCTACAAATCTTGTATGTCGAATTTGAAGGGCTTCGATTTTTTGTTTTGAGATTCGATTTGCACTCGAAGTAACTTATTCATGACATCTTGCGAAACAAATTTTTCTTCATTTTCTTTGTTTAAACTTCGAATGGTCTCCAACTCAGCTTGCATCTCACAGCTATGAATCGAATTCGGCTTGCAATAAAATTTTTTCTTCAGCTTCATGTTAGGTCAAGTCCTTTAAGATAAATTTTTTTCCCAAATATTTTTTGAGACAATTCTGCGGGTGAAAGTTCTTCTTCATTTATAAAAGATTCATCCTCAAGTTGTTTTAGTGCTTCCTGCAATAAAAAATACCAAGAACAATAAAAGAAAAGCATAGTTCATGTAGCCGTGTACTAAGTTATTTTAGCGCATCTTATACTCGCGTTATCATCGTAGATCATCCAGGTCAATACATATATCAAAATAATAACAAAAAACACAAGAACTTGGTATAAGTTCTTATAATATCATATTGTAGCAAGTTATAGTCAGAATACACAAGAAATCCCGATGATACACAAATTGTCCAAGCTCACAACAAGTTTATGCCCCTGTCAATAAAACAAAAGTACAACAGTATGGTAATCTATCACTATGGTTTGTTTGTTTGCAACTTTCAAGCTCAACAATTGTTATAACTGGTTTGAAATTTGGGTAAGCTATAAATTAAGCTGAACTAGCCCACTTTTTTTAATATTTCCAGCCAGAAAATTAACCTTCAGTTAAACCAGTTTACTTGCTCATAGTTGTAAGTTGTTAACATATCATATACTATTATCTACTAGATTTCAAACCATTCAAAGTATTCTACTGAGACAGCGAAACGTGTACAGTACATACATATGAATAAGTAGTTTTAACTAAAACGGAGTTAAGAATCAAATTCTACCCAGCAATAGTGCACATAATGCTTTCAGAGTCCATAAAAGGAATTGAATGTAGTAACAAACTCTTAGATAAAAGACAATTTGGTTAGTAAAAAAGAGAAGCTATTGAATCTGTAGATGTTTCCTCTACAAAATAAGTATATTAGACAGTAAATCAAATATTCATAAACAATTAATAAACAACATACTTATTAAACATCGAAACAATCAATTCTATAACAACTTATTGAACGAACATGTGTAAGCAGACAAGCTAAAACAAACAATCTAACATCGATATCACCATACGAATTATAACAGTATACAAAACTATATACCAAACTAAAATTGTAATAATTAAAAAGATTTGAACATAAAAACTTGCAAGATATATATGTAAACATACTTACATAGTCTTCTTCACAACGTTCGTCAATCCAGACTTCTTTTTTCTTTCCTTTTGTATGAGTTGACTTATAAAACTCGGAAAACTTGGGTTGCTCTTCTTTTTTTCTTACGTGGTTAATTTGAAAGGTGAAATCAATTAGTGAGTATTTGAAGTAATAGTTGATCAAATAACTTTAAGCAAAATTATTGTGTATCATAAAATTATAACAACTATGAAACAAATTGTTACAACTTAAAGCTCACCTCAACAGTAAATTCATAAAACTTTGAAGCAAAAGATTGTGGGCCCATGGCATGGTTGTAAGTCCTCTGCTCACGGTTCGCTTGATTGATTTTTGAACATTTATGTGAAAAGAATTACAAAATAAGTAACAGACTACAACACCATATGTGTTCTAGTAATCAGATTCTTTACCTTGAAACTATCTGTGTTCCAGACATTTGTTATCATGAATTTCCATTTATCTTCATCCATGGATGGATAACAATGGGCATTACGATCTTTACCTTCTGCTACAACTTTGTTATAGTATTGCTTTGCTTTAGATTTCCAAAATCTAAATAAATTTTGGCACTCAGCGTTAATGATTTCAGCGACTTGATCGTTAGTACCATAACCTTCTATATCAAACCAGTCCTTCAAGCAAAAAAACGTATGGTTTACACATGATACATACTCCCATGATAAGTAATGTATAAAATGTCAAGATTCACATCATCAATGTAATCATCCAAAAACAAAAGATTGCAACACAAATAAGAATCAAAACAAGGCTTAAAAGATCAAAGGCAGTGGAAGTTGTTAAAATTGGCAACAATAATTAAAATACAAAGTTGTATGCAAAAATAACAGAGGTCGGAAAAACTTACATAATCGCGAAGAAAAGATCTTCTCATATTGTATAAAGAGCAGCTATCATACTACAAATTCTGACCTCAATCATTCAAAAAGCAAGCCAATATATATATATATATATATAGGGAAATGTTATATGAACATTATGAAAAACACTCAAGTAGACACTTTTTTTCAAAAACGCTCCAAATCAAGATTTGGCTAATGCAAATCTCCACGGTTTCACGACGGGAACACAAATATGCGTCTTGTTTTTTTTTTTCCGAGATGTATAATGACATGTTTTGAATTTTTAAATTTTACCATAATTTCAAAAACATATCATTATACATCGCGGAAAAAAAAACAAGACACATATTTGTGTTCCCGTCGTGAAACCGGGGGGATTTGCATTAATCAAATCTTGATTTGGAGCGTTTTTGAAAAAAAGTGTCCACTTGGGTGTTTTTCATGATGTGCATATATCCTCTCCCATATATATATATATATATATATATATATATATATATATATATATCCACCTTACGACAAATCAAAGACTTGCCTGGCTGAAGCTAAAGACATATAGTATTGGTTATTTTTTGTTATATACCTTTTTCCAATAAATTTCACTCACTTTGATAGACCAACTTAAACTTGAGCACTTTTACTTTCTAAAAACTCAGCTTTTTTCTTTAGCCAAAGCTATTTGGTTTGCTAAAATCTGAAGAGAAATAAGCCTTAAATAAAAGCAATAACTGGTAATTGAGCTTATTGGGGTTATAAATAAGCCTAATAAAAGCAATAACTAGAAATAAGCCCAATCTTAACAAGGGTACTCTCATATGGTAAGGATCTAATATATATATATATATATATATATATATATATATATATATATAATGATAGTACATATGAATTAGTGCCCTAAAATTCGTCCAATAAAAAATTGGGGCTTCTAATTTAAAAACCTAGCACTGATTGAGTACAGACAAACACAAAAGATAACTTAATTAAATGAAATAATATCATTAACTGGTACATAGTTGTAAGAAGGTTATTGAATGATGACTGATTTAATTGATCTTACCTAGAGATTGAAGAGGGAGAGAGTTTATTAGAAACTAAATCAGATCAGTACTCATATAAATTAAGACTAGCAGGGATTTCCTTTTCAATCAAATATTTACCGTAACTACAGATTATTGCCAGATTTAGTAGTTACACAGAAAATAAAAACATACCTTTAAGAGCTTTAGTTGCAGATCATGGGGTAGGGAGAGAGAGAGAGAAAGTGAGTGAGAGTAATTGAGGGAATTAATAGAGACGTGTATATTAAATGGTGGGAAATTTTTATTGGGTTATTTCCCAAAATAGATTTTTAGCTTCAAATTTAAAAATATTCTTACTTAAAAATATTCAAATGATATGTTTAGCTTTTATAACTTATTTGAGACTAAAAACATATGTGTTGAAAATCCAATTTTAATTTGAACTTATTCCCTATTTTTCTTTAAAAATTAATATGAATGATAAAATAACTATATAGCATAAGCTGAGTGATAATGCTCTGAACCGTTTGTGATAAAATTTGTGTTCAAGTCATGTGTTCGGTTCATATTCGTTTAATTTTTTAATGAATTGAACATGAATCAAAATATATAAGTCGTTTGGTACAAAAGAAAAGACGATCATGAGCAAAATGTGTTCATCTCGTAAAGTTTTGATTCATCGAATCAGACTGGTCAATCATCAATACATACACATATAAAATAAATATAATAATATATTTATACAATAAATAACCAATCTCCCCATCCCTTACTCGTCCTTTGAAAGCCGCAAAAAGTACTAGTTTGAAAAGCTCGTTGGAATTGATCCGCTACGGGATTTACATACTAGTGAAATACAATTAAACTTAATAATAATACTGATTTTGTACTAATAACTAGCTAAGTGAGTTGTTTACATTTTTTTTATATACAAGCAATTCTTTTATTTATGACACTAACACCCAAACTCTAACCACTTAACCGAAAATATACTTTGCAACAAAAGAATAAGAATATATATAGAGCCTTTCTAATTCATTTTGCTTATTTTTATTTTAATATTTTTTTAATCAATTTGGGAGCGATTATACACCTCTCCGATGTATTCAACCCCCAATTTTTAATATATCGTTAAATAGTTGTTATAATTATAATTGTTCAAAGAACATTGATCATTAACGGTTAGATGAGCCTCATTTCTTAATTTTAAAAAATTAATACATCTATGTTGTATTTTTATAGCGAATCTTGGAACATATATAATAAGTATGAACTGGATAGACTTTGTATCCCTACAAATACATCGCATGTTGTTGTTTTTTTTATCAATTTTTTTTATTTTATCATTTTTCATTTTGGAGATAAAAATGAAAAGCACGACAATGGATTCGGCTCAAATTGAAGTCCTCCAATTGTAACCGATAAGTAGACTTACTAATTAATTGGGAGTACTTTTTTAATTAATACCACACATGATTATTTTAAGCCTCATAACGAACTTCATTAACAATTGTCCTTGAATCTCCAATGGAATAGAATTCTATTTTGAGACGTGTAAATCTAGCACTTTTATACATAAATAGGAATAGTACTTTTAATTTCAAAAAAAAATCGTTGTTGATGATACTTTTTATACATAAATAGAACTTTTAATTTCAAAACATACAATATTCACTTATTAATATATAATTTTGTAACAAATGCATTTATCATGCATTTAGGCGAACACATAAATTGCGCATCAAAATGTTGTTCAATATGACAGTCAAAAGGTTACTCAGAGTTTATAAGAAATAAAATCAAAATTGTAGGCTTTTCTTAAATGTTTAACACACATTAAATTTCTCACCATTAATAAGTAATAAAAATCGAATTTATATGAAATGCATAAAAGTGTAATTCTATTAAAAATCGTTCATAAAAAAAGTTTTTTATGTTAAAAACTATTGGTATTGTCTAAGTTTTGTAGTCAAAAAAAATTATTAATTAAAAGAAAATTACCAGCAAAATATTTGTTGCCAAAAATAATTATTTGCAACGTAGGTCCTTCATTCTGCAACGTATTTGTATCGTTGCGGAAAATTTCTGGATTCAACAACTATATATTATACTTGTTGCAGATAGAAAAGATTTTCAGCAACATTTATAGCATTTTGTTGCTAATAGTCCACTATTTAACAACAAAATCTCTTCTGTTGCAAGAAGCATGTTATTCAACAACGAAGTCCAATTTTGTTGTGAAAAGTTGTCTCTTCAGCAACAAATCCTTTTTTCGTTGCACGAATTTGTTGCCAAATATGTATTTTCTTGTAGTGTTAGTGTGTAATTCATATTATGTAAGTTCAATAAAAGTTCATATATTATTCTAATTTTTAACTTCTATCGGCGTTTTCTGTTTCACATAAAATTTTAGACTACGTTTTCCATTTTCTATTTCCGTTTTCCATCTTGGCAACTGTGCTTCTAAACCTGAGATGTGAAGATATAAATTACTTAAATCCAAATCTGTTTGTTGGTGGAGATCACTTCTTCTCTTACAGAAAAGAATCTAACCATTGGGCAGTTTTATGTTAATTAAATGATGTAAGAACAACTAATTATGTGTAAGAATCATTGCCCTTTCTGCCTTTATTCCTTCCAAATAGTGCTAAGACAACATGAAAATTAAATTTACTAGACTGCCGCCCATTTAATAAAAACAACAACTTTACAATTGCTGGTATCTTCTGATTTTAAAGTGATAAAATAAAAGGGAGCCACACCTTCGAAATCCTAAGTATAATTTATTGTTTCTCCTCCTGCATTCCGGGCATTATGGGGTTTAGCTCAAATTTCTCCCTCTATTTTCTTCTCCTCTTATGCATCCTCTTGCCATTGTCGCGTGTCTCCGGTGAAGTAATCTCTCTCTCTAAGTCTCAACTTATATATCACTGTATGAGTGTGACGAGCTTGATCAAAAGTCAAAGGCTTGAATATATTTCCTTTTAGTAGCTTGATAAAATTTAGCTATTTCAAAGTAGTTTTGGCAAAAAAAAAACCAAAAACATAAAAACTTATTTTGTCTGATTGATGCCCAAGCTAGGTTACTGTTTTTGTTAGGCATGGGGACAGTTTTACTAGTGTGACCTTCATCGTTTATAGTTGTATTTTTTCTGTTTGGTAGGGATCGGTTTCCGGGAGTGACAAGAATGAGTTCAATGGATCAACAGATAATCTTGGTCGGGGCAGTAAAGTAAGTCACTTTTACTGATTTATGGTAAAATGAGATCATTCAAGTTTAATTTGTTAGATTACATAATAACTAGAAGGGATTTTGTTGTTTATTCTTGTATATGAGTTTGCATTTCTCCAAACTTCTTCTCTGGGAAAAATACATTTAATTTACTGTATTATCTGCTTTTTAACGATTTAAGTATCAGACTATCAAATTTAACAATTGACGTACTGAACTATCATAATATTCACAATTCAGGTACTGACGTTAATTTAGTTAGATGAAATTTAGTTTCACTTTTCATTTTGGTCATATTCTTTGTAATTTGTATAAATTTAATCCTGTCTTTTCGAAACATTACAATTTACAATGTTTCTATTAAAACACATACATATACATACATAATAAGTGTGTCAGTTTAAAAAATATATTATTTGATTAGATTTTTTTTGATTTTTTTTCTAATATAAAAAATTGTAATTTTTTTTACACTTTCTCTAAAACAAAAATAAAGTAAGTTTTAGATTTATGACATTCGAGCAAAAATTATTTGAGGTCACATCATTATTTGAATATTTTCATGAAAAAACGGTAAGAAAATGAATATTTTTTTCAAAAAATATATTCATTTTTTGTAAATAGAATATATTTGTTAAGTATTTATAATTTATTTTTATACACAAACATCATTTAGAATTTACATTATTTACAATAATATGTATACATGCATTATATTATATATATTTTTATACATACATTAATATAACATATATATATATGTGTGTGCGTGTGTGTGTGTTTGTGTATTATATACATATACATATACATATATATGATATAATTATATATTTTTAAATTTATATTAAAATGAGACATTTAAAAAAATTAAGTGTTAGATTTATACAACTTACAAAGAATATGACCAAAATAAAAATTGAAACTAACTTAAACCCAACTAATTTAACGGTGGTACCTGAATTGTGAACATAATGATAGTTCAGTACGTCAATTGTTAATTTTAATAGTATGGTGCATAAATCGTTAAAAACAGGTAGTACAATATATTAAATGTATTTTTTTCTCTTCTTCTCTTTTTCGTAAATTGGAGTTTGGCCATTTTGTTTAACCCCCCCCCCCCCACCCCAAATATAATATTCCTCATATTGAGGAGAAAATTACCATTTTTTGATTTTACGTTTTCAATTTACAAAACATCAGCTTACTTATAATTTTTCTATATCTTCAAAAATATTTAATATTCATTTATTTATATTATTTAAATGTAAAAATCATGTATTGTAATTATATAAGAGAAAGTAGACCAACCATAATATAAAAAATTATGAAGAACACTTTTGCTTACTTAGATTTGAGTAACATTTTGACTACGTGCATAATTTGGGGCTTAACAAGAGAAGCTGATGTGTGATATTTTTTATTAAAAAAGTGGTCTTATTTCTCATAATATATGTTAGTGAAGAACCACTTTAGTATAATATGTGATGATTGATGAATTTTGTGCCTGTGTTCCCGGTCAATATGACATCTGATTCTTACTATGTTTGATATTTTCTTCACATTATTATGTGAATAGATGTTTTTTGGAAAAACCAGTAATTCGAGCTGGGGAGACCTCGGATCAGACTTTGCTGGAGCCCAAGTCTTCAATGCATTTTTTGCAAGTTTGTCAATGGTACTTGTTGGCGAGGTTCGTGCACATATTTCCCTGTTGGTCTCTAGCTATATTTTTTCCTTTTAGTAGCAAGCCGGATATTTATGCATGATTTAAAAGGTTCAAAATTTATGGGTTAAGCTAAGCCCCCATAATAGCTACCAAATAGTACAAGTTTGGCACTTAGTGAAACCGGATCCGATCAAAAATGATAAGAGTAAACAAAAAAACACATATGATATGGTCTATATCTGCAGATTTAAGTGGAAAAATAAAATCAAACTAATAATATAAATGTTTTAATTTTCAATCAAATTTTTGCATTGATGACCATTCTTTTCTTCATTGTCATTCCAACCCTTATTAATCCCTTTTTTTCTCCAAGATTATTGTGATAGAAAGCACAAGTTTAAGAGCAAAATGAATTTGAAAAAAAAGAGATTAGTTCAAAGCAAAAACCTTATTTAGCATTTACTATAGAACTAAGGTTATCAAAACATAACCCTTACAAAAGAAGCACAAATACTTCCAGAGAAATGAAAATATACTCTCAAGTAGCAATGAATCTTCATATAAATAAGCTATCAAGTAGGGAAGTACAAATCTTCAAGCTCCTCACTTTCCAACAAGAGCTGCATATTTCTAAACACATAAATGAGCAAAAGGACCACAATTGTTGTATAAAAGACACTAAAACATAGATAAAAATCGTCATTAGCTATTAAACCGTATGCCAAAAGGGGTAATTTGATCAAATAAGTTTATAGGAATAACATTTTGTGTTATGAAATTTATTATCTGTTAAAATTTCTGAATTTGTAACTTTATTTTTGATTTTCTTAGATTGGAGATGAAACTTTCATTATTGCAGCTCTGATGGCAATGCGTCAACCAAAATCTATTGTTTTGGCTGGCGCGCTCAGTGCACTCTTTATCATGGCAGTAAGCTATTATCTTTAAGAAAGTCTTATTTTAATTTTGAATTTTTTTATACGTTAATTTACCCTTTGATTGACTTTGTTATCTAATTGCTGTGTAATGTTTTTCACATATTAGTTCCCTTTTTTTCCCAAATGAATTAGGTGCTTTCCACTGGGCTTGGCAGGATTGTTCCGAATTTGATATCAAGGAAGCACACAAACAGTGTCGCCACAGGTTTACTTATGTACTTTATGTGTTGCATAAGACGTATTTCCGAGTGCACCTTAATTTCCTGCTTCCATGTGAATTTAGGGTTATAAAGATGTGAAAGTACTTAATAAAAAACGATGTATGATGCCCACAAACTGCAGTGAAGGACCCAAGTGGTGACCCTGAGTATTAATGAGACAATATTTAAAACTTAGTATACACGTAGTAGAGGTGGTGGATACGATGGCCTCAAGTCTCGTATTTGGATTTTTGAGCACTTTCTTTCTGGGGATTTGAAATAGTTTTTCCATATATAAGATCATCTATTGGAAGAATGTGTAACTAGCTTTTGTTGTTTGATGCAGTACTATATGCCTTTTTTGGCTTGCGATTACTATATTATGCATGGGGACCAAATTCGGAAGATAAAAACAAAAAAGAAATGGAGGAAGTATGTTGATTTTTCCTATATAATTTTCTACTCTTTATTAATTAAATTCGGTGCTTGCATTTGTTTCCTTCTTAGCATTTTGTTTTTTAGGCTTACATAATTATATTGCGGTCTATTATGTTCTTACATTATCAGGTTGAGGAAAAGCTTGAATCTGGAAAAGGAAAGACACCTTTCCGGCGCTTCTTTTCTGGATTTTGTACGCCCATATTTTTAGAGGTACTTTTCTTCAAACTACTCTAAGCAGAACAAATGGCACTTCATTAACTTATAACTTATAAGTTTGACTTGTGTTCACCTTGCTCCGAAACTATGTGAAATTTTCCACCCAGAAGTTTATCATTTTTTTCATACTTGAACTGTTTTCTTTTACACCATATTTCTTAAGAAAACACCTAAGGAGTGCAGAATCACCAACTTGAAGAGCGCCAGTTTTCTTTTCCACCCGGTGTTTTGTACTACTTTCAAATGAACTAAGTTTGGACGCTAGCATACACTTGGTAGATTGTGTCATCTGTTTGCCCTCCTAAACCTACCTCAGAAATTCAAAAGGAGGGGGCTGGAGATAGTACTATATGATTTCTGAAAAATATATGGAAGATATAAAAAGTTTCAGCAACTTTTGAATCAAGAAAATGCATTTCTCAGAACCTAGAATAAGGGAACATATCCCTATGGTTTGAAGCTGATATGATTTGCTCTGAGTTTGAAATTTGCTTTTTTGAAGATTTCGAGCTTTGTTTTTTTAGTTGTCGGATTGTTTCGTTAGTATTGTATCTAGGATCTAATGTTTGTTTCGTATTTTTAGATTATAGATCGGTTATGGGAAAGTTTTTAGCAAGATTCATCTGTAGGGTTCTCGGGATTTACTCTTTTTTTTAGTAAGATTTTCTCTTCGCTGGAAGAATAAGAAATAATTGGAAAAGTTTAAAATGCCCATTACAATCTATATGTATACTCTCATTATTTTCAATATTGTTGTTATTTATAGGTCCATCAAATTTCATGATTTTCTAGCTACTAATTTACTTCTACCAAAGAAAAACTGATTGTACTGAGTACACTATTTACAAATTTGTTACTGCAGTCATTCATATTAACCTTTATAGCGGAGTGGGGAGATCGAAGTCAGATTGCCATGATTTCGGTAAGAATATCTTTTTACTTTTGTCAATTTTGTTTAAAGGGAAAATAAAATTCTAGGTGCATTCTTCTTTATCCACAAGGAAAATTTGAATACATGGAAGATCCCCATCAACACCCAAGCAAAATGAATGTTTTACAGTTTCTTCCAAAACAATGAATTCTGGACTACCAGTGATAGGCAATTAAGATAAATGCATGTATAATGTTTTGGTCTTCACTCTTTTTGGAAAAACATACTTATAAATTACAGATTTACCATTAAAAATTAGACAACTATCATTGCCATATAAAATTGCAAGTCTAGTAGTTTCGTACATTTCTAAATTTTCATTATAAAATGTCATGATTTTTTATTTTCTTGAAGAC
Source organism: Primula vulgaris (assembly GCA_963920805.1). Lineage (NCBI taxonomy): Eukaryota > Viridiplantae > Streptophyta > Magnoliopsida > Ericales > Primulaceae > Primula > Primula vulgaris. The sequence goes on along the minus strand of OY987220.1, from coordinate 10,655,742 downwards.
AAGTGTCATGCTGGTTGTTCTAATACCATAAGTACTTCTGTTGGTTTTTATGCCATATGTATTTTAAAGTCTCGTGTAAAAATCATGCGGTGTTCTATAAGGTTCATTAATTCTATTATTTTGGTTTATGTAGCTAGCTACTAACAAGAATGCAGTTGGGGTAGCTATGGGTGCAATAGTGGGACACATCGTCTGCACAACGTTAGCCGTGGTCGGTGGTAGCATGTTAGCCTCGAAAATATCACAAAGATTAGTTGCGACAATGGGCGGTATCCTCTTCTTAGGATTTTCTGTCTCATCTTTTATTTTTCCTCCCCTGTAGTCCTCAAAAACTCCATGATAATTATGCTCGTAGGAGAAAACTACTCTCCTCTATGATGTTTTTGTTTTGTTAATTTTGTTACTTAGATAGGACCGATGAGAAGGAAAAATGAAAAAAAAAACACGGGACTGTATTTCTTCCCATTTTGCAAAAGAACGACAAAATTTAACTTTTTCCTTTTATTTTGATTAAAAATTTAAAATTGAGTGTTTCAACCCTTCCCATGTGATGTCACGAAAAAACTCATATAGCGTATAAAAAAAAACTGTGTCGAATTTCAACCTCTCCCATTTTTACTTCGTGGCTTCGTCTCTTGATCAATACTGTACTATATTTTCATGATATGTTTAAAGAAACCTTACGATTGGCAAGAAAGTATATTAAAATGAAACTGTATTTTTATCCTCCTAAATATTTTTGATTCCCGCAATAGGTGCCAAGTTGTCTCCAATAGTAGTATAATAGCAAAAACATATCACAATAAGAATAATAAGCATCACATAAGCAAACTAAACCACAATATATCAAAGCATCATAAACATCATACAAATATATACTGAGCAAATTATTACATCACCAAATTAAAAAATAGAGTCGTAGAGCTTAAAACATAAATCAATAAATTTTAAAACAAACTCTTGCACTCATCAACTCTCCCTCCCGGCCCCCTCCCCTATACTAACAAATATGACAAGCTTAGAATTCATCCCTAGAAACATTGCCATGCTCCTCACTCTTGCATGCACAACTTATGACTAGACTAGAAAAATAAAGAAATTAACATCACTGATGTAATTATTTGACATTTTCTATATAAAAAAAATTTGAAGAATAAGTTTATTGTACCCCCAAAACATGATAAACCAGCCTGCTTCACCAATGAGTTAATTATTCCTGCGCGAGTGCCAATTTATCTTGCTATATGTTCTTCTTCTCCGGTTAATTATAACTGAACCTGAATTATCTTCTGACTACACTACATAACAAACACTTAAAAGCAACTTCATATAAACCAATATTGCATGATGTAAAGTATTGCCACAACAATGACAATTAAAAGGGCCACAAATATGGTCCAAACGAGGATGGATTGGGTATTTTTTTAGATCTTTGTAGAATTTGGTCACATTCTTTTAAGAAAACCAGTAATAGGATGAAGCTATGACTCGTATTTTTAGCAAACCGCAACATGAATCAATACAGTATTCTATACTATAACTTTCCAGCACTCTTCCCTTCTTGTCTGCCATAGTGTCATGTGGTGAGAACCTTTTGTTGTTTAAGCTTTCTTCGACTTTGTGAGTTTCATTTATTATAGTAACTTATGTCTCCTTATCTCCTTTTTTGACTACTTAATCTCTTGCCAATTTGAAATTCCTATCCGCTGTTCTACTTGTTGTTATGCAGTTAGGTTTCAAGTACAGTTGCAACTGAGATTGGAAGCTAAGTATAATGATGGACAGAACTTGTAAAGTTAAATGTACTTGAATTAAATCACACGCACATTTAACAACGGAGTTCACCCAACTAGGCTACGTTTCCGGGACACTCACCCAGATTATGATATTATAAAAGCTTACAATATAAGATTCAAGTCTTAATGAAAAACACTCAGACTCCCTCTAGCTTTTTCTGCCTATCTCTATATTGCTCCTACCATATAATTATCACTCAAAATATCAATGGCATCCCACCATTGTTTTCTTTTAAAAGCTCACTGTGTATTCTCTCAAGAATGAGTTCTTTATAGTTTAGAACACACACATTTTACAAGCTAGGTTATCAACTATTTATACAAGTAAAAACAATCTTCTTTATTCAAGATCTTGATGATTACTTTTGACTCTTTTGATTGGCTTCAATCTTTCCATATATCACGATATATTTCAGCGTAGGATTGACCTCAATATTCATAAGATATTACCTGTAAATAACTAGCTTGGAAATAGAAGTTAATCTTTTCCTTAAATAAGGAACATATAAGATAGTATCTTTTTGGAGATAAAATTTTTCTAGATATATATATATGAAGCATAAACTCCATATTTCATTCAATCTTAAACGTATCATACTGATTTTGATAAAGAACAAAGATTGAAACAAGTGATAAAGATTTGCATAAGAATAGAGATATAGATTGCCTAGTTTAAAGTAAACACTATCATTAAAAACTAATCTCCTTATATCTTTTAGGAAACATCTTTCTTATCACTTTAATATTCTCAATATACATAAACTAAATCTTTAAGAACATATGAGAATATATCATGCATACTTTAAAACAAATAATCATCATTAAAGAATAGTAATGCAGAATTACAGAACTGGACAGAATCCTGCAGAACAGCAGGTTGCAGCTGAGGTTGCAACCTCACTTGCAAACATAAAGTTGTCTCAATTCTTAACATTCAACTAGCATTATTTAGTTCAAACCAATAGACAACAAATAGCTTATGGGCTAGAAATCTGGTCCTAACAATCTCCCCCTTTGTCTTTCGTTTTGACAAATAATTTGAGTTTATAAAGCAGATTCTCCTACATAGCATATTAGCACATAAAGTCCCAATAATATCAGTTTTGACACAAGAACTCCCCCTGCTCATTAGAATTGTAAAACAATATATATATTTTGAGTTTAGCATTCACCAATAATGTACCATAGCATAACATAAACTCTCTTCTCCCCCTATTTGCCATATCCATGACAAACCTATTTGCTATTAGTGAGAACATTGAATCAGTCATTATAACAGGAATCATCATCAAAATCAACTCTCACAACAAAATAACTCACAATAGAATTACCACATTCCACACCAGACTTTTTATCAACCAAGTTTTCAACTCATACCACATATATAGATAGATAGAGAGTAATTCTATATTTTGGTTGTTTAGTTAAAAAAAATAGTTTAAGCAAATCTCTTTTTAAGTCCAAGAATTATAGAAAGATAGAATGATATACCCAAATCTCTTTTTGAACAAATTTTACCCAAATAAAGATACTTATCTTTTTGACCAAAACAATTCGAATTTAGATAAATTAATCAATGAATTAAGATCAACATTCCAACTTGAAACAGATTTATCTAATTTTCTAATTTTAAGTAGTTGAAAAAATATAGAAAATTTGACTTGTTTCAAAATAAAGATAGCAATTATATATAGTATAGAATTTTGAACACAAGATACTAACAATTTACTCAAGAGTATATATTTATCATGAGATCCCAGATAATAAAAATTATGACTAAGAGCTATATTGAGCAAGTCGATTTTTCCTCTACACAAAAACTAACTTGATCATCTCAGCAAGGAAAGAGTATAAGTGATGCTAAAAATTTCAAGACTGTGTCTTGGCTTTTTATTATTTTAGTTCACTTAGAATATCAGCTTATGCTGAATTTGTTCAAAGTAATGTGACTTTCCTTTGAATAGTCACTAACTTGACAGTGGTTCAGTTCGAGGTTTCAACCGTGGTTGCAACTGAGCTTAGAACACGAAGATAAAATTGCACTTTGTGCTTTCAACTCTATTACCAGAGAGGTTTTAGGGAAAGTTATCCCACATCTGTGTTTGAGGCATCAATTAGCGGCTTTTTCAAGACAAAAACTTCATAGCTCAATAAGACTTACCTTAGACATAAAATTTATCAATGTTACTCACAGATAAGCATATATAGCAAGAATATTTAATTAGATCTATAGTGACATACCCCAATATCAGTTCTTAAAGTTTAAAACTTGTTTGTATCAAGGGGTTTTGTGAAAATATCTGCTAATTGTCTTTCAGTTGAAACATGTTCTAAAATTAAACTCTTTTCTTCAACTAGTTCTTTAATAAAATGGTGCCTTAAATCAATGTGTTTAGTTCTGAAATGTTGTACTGAATTCTTTGCTAAATCTATAGCACTTTTGTTATCACAAAATAAAGTTAACACTTCTTGTTTAATCAGATAACATTTGTTTCATCCAAATAAGTTGGGTACAACCACTATCAGTTACAATGTATTCTGCCTCAGCAGTAGATAAAGAAATGCAATTTTTCTCTTTACTAAACCATGACACAAGATTATTTCACAAAAAAAACAATCACCAGAATTACTTTTATATCATCTATATTACCATCTCAAATCAAGTCCCCATATTCATACACTTAGGCCACAAATAAGGTCTCCTAACTCTAAGATATACTATGTATGAATGGTCTTAAGGTTTAAACAAGTAGCCTTACTCTTGACATTCCTGCCTTTTAACGGAGATATATAAGTTGCAGAACTGAATAAATTAAGATGTTTAATTGGAGACTTCATACCTTTTCTTACCTTTTCAATGATAGTGTTCAAGTGATCACTCTTTTGAGATTTTTTGTCTCGTACCAATTTTTGTGGACTTAGATTCTCCTTGGTTGTAAGTTCGGTTGTAGCTGACATTGGAACCGAGTCATTGTTCTCAACTTTTTCATTGCTTGCTTGCTTATCACTCTTAGTTGCACTTGGTGTTGTGACTTCTCCATGTTGCTTCTCTTCTTTACCGGCATACTTAGTGATATATTGGCCTACAAACTTACTTTTCTCACAACTACCAACTAAACAATTGTTACCCAAGTTAACAACATTAGCTACTTGCTTAGAACAACCACTATCAAAATACTTAGCATTTGAAGTAATAGTCTTTGAATAACTAAAAACAGCTTTGTTGCATTTAACAGTGTCTGTATTAATTTTAGCTTTCCAAACCCAATTAGACTTTTGACTCAAACCTGGAGTAAACATGGGTTTCTTATAAATAGACTTTCTGTGTTTCTTTAAGTAGCATTGCCTTTCAAAATGTCCAGGGTTTTTGCAAAAATGACATAGCTTTAGATCGGAGCTCGGTTTAGTTGTGTATGTTTTCAGATAATTTTTAAAACCATAGTCAGTTGCAACTGTACTTCTAACCTTGTTGTTAGTGTAACTTGTTTGAGAATTACTTAAACCTTTAACAAACACAGTTTTTCCATTTCTTTCATAACCCTTATACCCCAAACCACTGTTATCCTTTGAAGCTCTAGTGTATGACAACATCTTATCAAGCCTACCCGTGGCTGAAGTATTTAACAACTTTATTTTCTTCGTTGTCTCATCTAACTCAAATTGCTTTCTCTTTAATTGTTCAGTGAGTTCTTTTACTTCAGTTTTCAGATTCTCATTGAGTTTATTAATGGAAATAGATTGCTTACTTAAAACTTTGTATTTCTCATATGGAAGTAAGTATTGTTTGTTAACACTCTCTTCTGAAGGTTTTTCATCATCACTACTACTGTAGGTTTCAAGCTCAGTTGTAACTAAAGATGCAACAGTCTCACATTCACTATTACAATTAGAGTTAGATTTTGTAGTGACTTTTGCCATGAAGCTTTTAAAGTTAGTTTGATTCCCATACTTATCCGTACTTTCAGTTTCACTATTATCACTAAGAGTACTTATCATCTCAGATTTACTTCTTTTTAAAGTAATTGCACATTCAGACGGCATTTAACCTAAACCTTTGCATTCTCTGCATTGAAATTCTCGAGATTTATTTTCGAAATTAGTAGTTTGCATCTCTTTTTTCTGAAAAGATTTTGAGTTTTCTGTTTCAACAGCCTTTTTCTTATAGAACTGTTTAAACATCTTTTTAAAAAAAATGTAAAATTGTTCATCTTTCTCACTATCTTCATAAAATTTAGGTTCAAATTTCTTGGCTTGAAAAGCGATTTCTTTTTCAACTTTCTTTGTTTTATGAAACTTTAATTCCTGAGTTCTAAAATTTCCCATTAATTCTTCAAGTTTTAAATTGTCAAGATCAGTTGATTCTTCAATAGCAGTTACTTTAATTTCAAATCTATTAGGAAGAGATCTTAAGGTTTTCTTTACCAATTCAGCATCACTGTATTTTTCTCCTAAGTTTTCAGATTCATGAGCAATTTGACAAATTCTTCCATTAAACTGTTCAATAGATTCATCTTCCTCCATTTTTAAGTTTTCAAACTTAGTAGTTAATTGTTGGAAAAGCTTTTACTTTAACAGTTCCTTCAAAAGTTACTTTTAAAATGTCCCATGCTTCTTTAGCAGTTTCACAATAAGAAATATACCTGAATACACTAAGAGTAACACCATCAAATATTAGATTGATGGCTGTAGAATTTTCATTAGATTTCTTATCTTGTCCAGCAGTGCATTTTTCTTCAGGTACGCAAACAAGATCCCCATCACCATTAGAAATCATTGGAGTCTCCCATTCAGTTAGCACAGATTTACAGGCTTGCTCACTTTGTTGTTTGATGAATGATTTCATCCTAATTTTCCAAAAGACATAATTTTCTCCTCCTTCTAGAAATGGTGGTTTGGACCATGAGTTTCCTTCCCTCATCAAGTCCATCTTTACCAGAACACAGAATCCACACCAAGTAAAGTCTGGTGTGAAGCTCTGATACCAATTGAAATTCCTATCCGCTGTTCTAGTTGCTGTTATGCAGTTAGGTTCCAAGTACAATTGCAATTGAGGTTGGAACCTAAGTATAATGATGGACAGAACTTGTAAAGTTAAATGTACTTGAATTAACTCACATGCACATTTAACAACGGAGTTCACCCACCTAGGCTACGTCTCCGGGGCACTCACCCAAATTATGATATTATAAAAGCTTACAATATAAGATTCAAGTCTTAATGAAAAACACTCAGACTCCCTCTAGGTTTTTCTGCCTATCTCTATATTGCTCCTACTATCACTCAAAATATCAATGGCATCCCACCATTGTTTTCTTTTAGAAGCTCACTGTGTATTCTCTCAAGAATGAGTTCTTTATAGTTTAGAACACACACATTTTACAAGCTAGGTTATCAACTATTTATACAGGTAAAAACAATCTTCTTTCTTCAAGATCTTGATGATTGCTGTTGACTCTTTTGATTGGCTTCAATCTTTCCATATATCACGATTTATTTCAGCGTAGGATTGACCTCAATCTTCATAAGATATTACCTGTAAATAACTAGCTTGGAAATAAGAGTTAATCTTTTCCTTAAATAAGAAACATATAAGATAGTATCTTTTTGGAGATAAAATCTTTCTAGATATATATATGAAACATAAACTCCATATTTCATTCAATCTTAAACGTATCATACTGATTTTGATAAAGAACAAAGATTGAAACAAGTGATAAAGATTTGCATAAGAATAGAGATATAGATTGCCTAGTTTAAAGTAAACACTATCTTTAAAAACTAATCTCCTTATATCTTTTAGGAAACATCTTTCTTATCACTTTAATATTCTCAATATACATAAACTAAATCTTTAAGAACATATGAGAATATATACTGCATACTTTAAAACAAATAATCATCATTAAAGAATAGTAATGCAGAATTACAGAACTTGACAGAATCCTGCAGAACAGCAGGTTGCAACTGTGGTTGCAACTGAGGTTGCGACCTCACTTGAAAACATAAAGTTGTCTCAATTCTTAACATTCAATTAGTATTATTTAGTTCAAACCAATAGACAACAAATAGCTTATGGGCCAGAAATCTGGTCCTAACACAATTAATTTTCACAAGCATACACGCATTCGTATACGAATTGACGGTTCTTATACCGGATTAACCACTGGTTGTTTATTTGCTATTATTGTTGGGTTATTTATTGAATTTAAGTTGTCTTGTATAATATTATTATATTATTGGGCCTTATTTTATGCACTTTATTTGGGGGTCATGGTTGGTCTTATAACCTTACCCTCTACTATATAAATTGGGTTAGGAGGTATTCTATCAGACACATTCATTCATCAATAATACTATTATTCTCACTCTCTCTACTTCTGTCTCTATATCTATACCGAGCTAATATAAATCACAACACGTTATCAGCACGACGCTCATGGAGATTGGATTATCGTTCGTGGAGATTAGGGTATTTGCTTGGATATTTTGGGTAAACGTACAAATATTGGACTATAAGCATACGACCAAATTTTGAAGTTTGTTCTATCAACCTTCCCAAAATAACAGGAGTACGCTACATAATTGATTTATGACTCTAATCGTAGAAAAGTATGTTAGCGTAAATAAGGTGAAATCGTAACCCTATAAGATTATGATACTTTGCAATAATAATTCGTCACTACATGTTATGAACAGAACTAATATTCATAAAATATTGCTACGCATGTATGTGTGTGATTGTTTGGAGAATAACCATTGAACTACATAAAATACTTACTGTTGTTGCTATGGTATTATGGTAAAATGTACTTAATCTTATGTAATATTGGATATATGTTAAGATACATGTATGAATTCTACCAAAACAACTCCTAATGGTCCTCTTATAGTAGATTATATCTCATAAATAGGATTTTGGTTGTTTGGTCTTGCAACTTATACCGTAAATAAAATTGAATTGATTTCCTTGCGTGAAATTATATTACTTGCGTGTATATTGTAAATTGGTAAATAAAATATATTAGTTACATGCATGATTTAGTTACCATGTATAAAATCTACAAATATAGCAACATGATAATAAAAATATTGTGTTATATCTTTCTAGTGTAATTGGTACATCTAGATCGATAATACTAATTTGATTTCCTTATTAGTAAACATGTACTGCCATGTCACTATATATATTGTTAGTTAATCATACTAGCAGGTACAAACAAGATTTTTAATCACGGCCATGTACTATTTATTTACTGTCATGTACACGTGTGTATAATATGATAATTTGTGAAATCATATATTTTCACATTTAAGTTAGAAAAATTATGAACCTTCCCCAACTAGGATCACCTATCTGGATACGATGTCTAGAAAAGATATAGGCGAATAGTTTCTATCCTAATGAGTTCGGGTTTTAAGTGACATTCGTGTCCTATACCCTAACCGTTTTTCCTGATCTTGTTCAATTGGAGCTACTGAAAGGGTTGACTAAATAATAATTTCCCCGAGTGTGTTTATATAGTGATCTATGTTTCATCGAATTGGTGTCTCGGTATCGACCTGTCGTTCGATTAATGAGAACCAGTTCACTTGAAAAGCAAAACTAGTGTTTTCGAACATGTCGTTTCGAAAAAAAATTTGTGCTTCTGCAAACCATAAACATATAAATCAGTCATTTTATATGATAAATCATTAAACCCTGTTTTTCGCTCATCTGGATTATGTTTTTCCATTTGGATTATGATTTTTTCATTTGGACATACTTTTGGATTATGGTTTGCTTGTTTACGAAATTTCTCGAAATAATTTAAAGTATAATTAGAGCAAATTTCTTTGACAAATGTGACTAAAATTTGAATTATGAAACTTTAGGAAATACTTGTGGGCTAGTTGGTTTTCTGGAAATAGTGGGTAACGGTGTACCATGTAATTTCACCAACTGCTTGCCTAAAAGAGTCCTTTGTGACAATGATTATGGACCTATCGTTCAAAATCGAAATCTTTGGTAAAAGCAAATTGAATTTTTTTACATAGCCTTCATTAACTAAGACCAAAAGCGTATTTTAGAGGAGTTGAAATGTCTTTCAAATGGTTGTTACCATATTTTTTAAAGCACTTAAAGTTGCCTTATCATTTCACCTGTCGTCGATTGATAAATGACTTAGATGCTAAGACATGATTGTCTGTACTATCATTCACTTGTCATCGATTGATAAGATCATTTTGATATTGTGACATTGACCAGATGAGATATTCCCGGGTCAAAAGATGATGCTTGTTTTATAATCGCATCGCATTTGCATTATCTTTGAGGATATATTTCGTGATTAATCCGAAATTCATGCCACTAATGCTCTCTTTGGAAGACTAGTATATGTAAAGATCACAAAATGAACTTGTAGAATTCTTATAAAGAATTGAAGGAGTTGTTGTTGACTTATCCAACCATAATACGGACAATTAAAAATTTATGGCTATGGTTGATGCATCGACAATATGGTCACATGATTATTGTTGTCCACAAAAATGCAGCATTTCCTAAACTTTTAGCCCTATCATTAAGTTGATGGCTCATAATCCAGATTATCCTGAAAATTCTAGTCAACTTGATAATGTTGAAGAGTAAGAATCGAAATTTCGATTTGAATTACTTGAGTTTGGAAATTGAAATTGAACATTTTGTCGATTATGTTCAGACCCAAATGGACTCACAAAAAATTTGATGATGCGACTGCAAATGATTGCACGCACTTCTTGTTCTTGCACACCAAGATTTATATTTTCGTGTGGGGTTAAGTTATTTTGCTGCATTGGTCCGTTATGAGGTCCATAGACACTCAAACACAATATGCGTACCAGCCGATTACTGGTTATGAGCCAGAAGTTTCGTATTAACACGTGTTTGGAGTGTTTGATTATTATTTTGATTGAGCCACTATAGCGTTCAAAATATGGACCTCTGAAGATGATATAAGTCGTTTATGAATCATCTGCCTATCATTTGATAGAGTAACTTTGGCAATAGATCTCTTTACCGCAAGATATGCGAAACTGACATTGCTAAGACTGTTCTCCCCGTCGTTAGGGGGAGATTTGCATGTTACCGTTGATAAGGAACGACGTGAAGTAACGTGGCATAACCCACTTAGTCTTATCTTGATCCCCAAAACTGCACTTAGTGATAAGTAGATGCATAGACTCCCTCAAGTCTAACCAAATGTCAAACGCATTTAATGACTTTATGAGATGTCACGAGATCATTTATACCTGCTGCAAAATGCTTGCAAGGATAGACGTCCCTGTCGGACATAGTGTTCATGTCGTAATATGTTGCTTTGGCCAAACCCGCCAAGCAAAGGATGCTGCCGTCGGCCGTCAGTCTCTCATCCTTCCCAAGATATGACAAAGTTGACCGATTTTAATTCGTTCAGCCCAGATGTGGTGAACTAAAACTCATTTGTCGCACGATATAACAAAGGATCAAGGAGATGTATGATTTCTCTTCATCCTGAGAGTCTCGAAATATCTGTCTATAATGATATCTTAGACAATATTGAAGCGAAACATGACTATCATTGATTAATTGTTCATATATTCTGTGATGACTGATAATATGAGCAAATTATGACAGGGAACCATGTAGTGTTGCCTAAAGTCAACGTAGAATAGACTGTCCTAATGGAAACTTGCAATCCAAGTAGACGTCTTAGCAAAAGTGTGTTCAGAGCTGTAGCTCTAACACCACTAATGTTAAACGAGTTCGTTTATTTGGTTATTCATAAGGAAGAGTGATGAGAATAATGAGACTGTAGCAGTGCTTGTCTAGTAGCGCAATGTTTTTCTCACACCGTGAAATTGATCACGAGATGTTTTATTTCCTCGTAATGGACGTTATAACGGTCCTCTACTTTATCAGTTTAGTAGTTTCCATAAACTGAGTATCCATCATGTGATTGTGGTTACAGTTTTATATCTATGGGGATTTAGACAAAGATATGTAGATGAAGGTCTCTGTGTGACTTCATGTGCTTGAATCAAGTAGTTCCTAACCACGGAACACATTCTCAATTGACTGAGATGTTCACTGAATGGATTGAAATAATCCGAGCAGATGTGGTATACCCGCCTAAGTGAGTACTTGATCAGCTTGGGATACTTGGATAAGTATTATGCCCTTGCATGTTTATTACGTAATCCACTTTTGGATATGCCCTTCGAGATACGGTAGTGACTCGGCCTGAAGATCGAGTCGCGTAAGTATAGAATCTAAGTCCATGATTCACTACACCCAGAAGGTGTTACGACCATGATCGTTCAATTACTAGACATTGATATAGACCCGGTCCGTCCCTGATAAGACGATGAAGAGATATTGAACGATGATGTTCATATCTAAGTACAATAAGCACATCATTGTACTTTGTCTAATGAGTTATGACGAACATCTCGTCTGCTGTGAATGGTATAGCTCGACACAGCATCGCGCTAACACGCTGCCACCGAAATTGCACTAAAGACATATTCCGTTATCTTATGGTAATTTTGGAAGTGGGCCTGCTTATCTCTTTTTGTGTTGTCGAGTGTATCTGCCCCTTTGTTACTCGACTTAACGCCACCCTTTTTTGGTTATACCGATGCTGGTTACTTATCAGACCTGCATAAGTGATATTCCTAGTATGGTTATGTTTTTACCATTGGGAATAGGCGATATCTTGAAGGTCTTGTTAAGTTTCCAAATGAATCACGCTGGTCTATTCGTGCTCTATGAGACGACTATATAGTGTATATGGCTTCGAGCTAGTATTAGCCATATTTGAATTACATATGCTCTGTCTCACAGTTTAGATGAAGTACTTGTCATATTTGAGGACAACTTGCTATTATCGATCAACAGAGATATGATTATATTATGCTATTTAGCATTTCTCGCCGAAATAAATCTTCACATATGAAGTTTAAGAGCATCCAGTTGAATGCTCGTTCTATTCCACGTTAGATTTTCTTGTATCCAGTCGTGTGCAAGTAAATGAAGTATCCAGACGAATGTTCGTACTATTTCTTGGAATATGAAATCCTTACACCCAGTCATGTGCAAGTGAGGGAGAGCATCTAGATGAATGCTTATTGCACTAATTACTACTTAGTCGAAATTCTCGCACCCTGTCATGTGCAAGTGAGGGAGAGCATGCGGTCGCATGCTCGTGTACACTTTTTGTCCTTAGACCAAGGTTTTTCCCATTCGATTTACTCTGGCAAGGTTTTGATGAGGCACCAGTTTTGTGGTTGATCTCCTACTACTACCACCGTTGCATTTTTTTTTCATTCGATCAGAGATTTTCCCATTGGGTTTGCTCTGGCAAGTTTTTGATGAGTCACACTGTTTTATGGTTAGTTAGTTACATGGATTTTCGGCCTGTATCATTCTGCTACAGAGTTTGTCCTAGATACCGGATTTTTCCCACACTTGGTTTTCCGGCCCTAAGCTTTTATTTGTTTAGCACCATGAATGAATATCGACTGCATGAAGACGAAAAATTTAAGACGTTTAAAGGGGAAGTGTTGTACAATATTATTGGACTATTTGGTCTTACTTTATGGGCTTTTCTTGGGGTCCATGGTTGGTCTTGTAACACTACCCTCAAGTATATAAAGAGGGTTAAAGAGGTATTCTATAAGGCACGTTCATTCATCAATAATACTATTATTCTCTCTCTCTACTTCTGTCTCTATATTTTTACTGAGCTAATATGACTCACAACAAGTTGTTTATTTTAATTCTTCAATATTCGTAATTATATTGGAATAAAGTTGACGGCAACGTCGGCCACTTCCTACGTCAAGTAAGGCTTGGCCTTTAGACCATTTCCCCATGAGAAAAATACGAGCAACCCCTGACCCATTTATAATTTATTCTGCAGTTGTACATAAAATAGTATATCAAAATTCATTTACATTGTTTTGCTCTAGCTCAATCGAGTAATAAAAAGGCTTCTATATCAGGTATCGTGAGATTGTTGCCTTACCATCCTTGACTTTCTTAAGATTTTTTGCACATTCAATTTGTATGTGTCCAGAACGCACACATGCCTACAATGTATTCCCGTTGGCTTTGAGTTTTTTTTTTTTTTCCATTCCCGCTCATGTTGCTTCCCGTCACAATTTTTTTAATTGAAACTTTTTTTTATATCTGAACGACTTTCTTTTAAATTATCAATGCAAATTATCATTGTTTCTTTTCTTAGTTTTTGGATCTTCATATTTTTAATTTTATTCTCCTAGTTTTTATATATAGTTATACTTTTTTGCCTTTTTTTAGAGAGAAAAATATGATTTGAAGTTTTGCCTTGGTTAATTATTGTTTTGGTGTGAATAAAGTGAACTGTAATGAAATGACCTTGTGGGAGAGTTAGGGATGAAAAGTGACCTTGTGGGAAATAAGTTGTAAATAGGTGGGTATTGGGCACTTCTCCCCAACTAAAGCAACCAGTGTACTAAAATAGAGATTAGGAAAAATTGTGCCTAAAATCCGGCATCAATCTCTCTTAAATCTCTAATCCGTTTCGAGCCACTCGTACCAAGGCTAGAGTCGACTTCGAAGCCTCAAATAATTAACTTTGTGTCATGTATAAGATTGTTAGAGAATCAACTTGGTGCTTATGAATCCAAAACTTCTCTCTCAGTGTTAACATAAAAAAGTAAATCTGTAAAACTTGCCACAGCTGATCTCATAGTTGATTTATATTTTCAAGACCTAAGTTGTTAAGCTAAAATTTCAACTTGCTTAATATGTAAGCATGCATTACCATTTTTATATGAAAAGTATAACTACGAACAAAGTTTCTAGCTTCAGATCAAGAAACACACTACAATTACTCTCCTTTCCAATTTGACTATCGACTACAGAAGCAATATGTAACCAAAAATATCAAATCGTAAAAGAAATATGTATTTTCACTGTTTAAGGATAAAAATGAAGGAGTTTTATCAAACAAAAAATTAATTATTAGTAATATTTTACTTTCTTTGCATGTAAAATTTGCATCCTCACCCTTTCAACCGCAATTAATTAACTTTGGTTCCACTCCTAGCCCCTTTACAATTATAAATAGCTTAAAAGAAATTTTCTTTATTGATGCAAAATACTTCTATGATCAATAAACAAAGAGAGAAAAAATGGCGACGAAAATAAGATCAAATGAAAAATATGCAGATATTTGAACAAAAGATTACTGAATTAAAATAAGCATCTAGCAATCCACATATATCGCACATATTGACACTGTAAGAAATTATTAAATTCATTAAAAGGATATATCATTTGAGGGCTTGAGTGTTACAACATACGATGATGTGATGACAACATGTTGGATCACCCGCCTTGGCCAATCCTACCATAATCACCCAAAGCATCATACATCAACCATTTTATAATTATAACTCATTTTACCTTCCATTGTTACGATGTATTTGGAGTGTCTATTTGGAGTGTCTATTTAAAACAGTCATCATATTTGACTGTTTATGTTATAGTCAACTTAACCACCGTTAAATTAGAAAATGCATGGTTATATAATATTTTTCAATAAATAATTTATTTTTCTATTTTGAACAAATTATATTTTGATAAATTAAAAAAAAAAATTACAACACACTAAAAACTCAAATAAAAATATAGAATCATGGGGCCTACCATAATTCAAATGAGAAACAACTACTCATGAGAATGAGAAACAACTACTCTATGAGGAAAAAAAAACACATAAGGCAAGAATCAATTATGATAATATCAAATGCAAGATATAACCGTCTACAATAATATTCTACGACCAACCAAAACATGCTTTATCTGCAAGTTATACCGAAATTTTACACAAACAGTCACCATTTGGTTTCTACCATATGTCCCCTAGTGAGCATAGAGTGCTTTTGAACTCCCAAATTAACTTTATTTCTATTCTTAGCTCCGAAATCCGAAATAGTTCCATACTCATTTGATGATCCAATATTGTTTTCAATAAATTAAAAAGAGTCAAGGTTATACTTACCCATCAAATCCTCTAAGGTGTTGTTAAATGTCACATAGCCTCGGTACTATTATGAATCGTACTAGCTTATTCATCCAACTTCTTCTTTTTCTTCTTTTCTTTTGGTTTTTCTTTCTTTCTTCTATTTTTTTCTTTATTTGACTCTCTTCAGGAGAAACGTTTTCCTTATTTGCATATTTTGAAGGGCTCACAACATGAAGATGACTTGGTGTGAAATCCTTGTCATTTAGAGAGAGAGCATAACCACTATACTCCCCATTCAAGTTAGATTTTGGAATCAATGTCTTTTTTCCATTTTTTTCTATCATAGAAAGAACATCAACATGTATTCTTGGGCTACAGAACTCCTCACATTCAACTTCATTATTCTTAAATTTCCTTCTTCGGAATTGTTTTTTGGCTCAATGTCTTCACACACATGTTCAACTGTTTTGACCTTTATTTCTAAGATTTCTAGAGAATCATTTTTTTCAATACTAACAAACACTTTAGGTTGAGTAGATGGCTCTAAAAGGCCAGGTTCATCATTAATTAAAACACTCTCATTCATAGAATAGAATTATCTTTCCTCTTCATTGTCAAGTTCAACATATTTGCGATTTTATTTTCTTAATACCTTGCTACGTGAGCTTTCCCCAGTAGGTTTAAAAACATGATTGAGTTTTTTTACTAGATACTCTATCTTTGCAAGTCCATTATCGCTCACCTTAGATTCCTTTCCCCCAATATTGATCATAGAGTTATTGCTTTGAAATGTCTTTTTACCATCATTTTACAAAGCCCCTTGTTCATTTAATCTACTATTTTCTATCACATTTTTACTATTATGCTTTTTTTTATTGATCTTATTTTCTCCAGAATAGCTTTTGCATTCAGTGCATCAAATGATCAATTTTGAAACATTTGTAGTTTTCAACTTGGAACACTTTCCGGGCATACCAAGCATTTGTAAAAAACCCAGCTAAAAATAGCGTTTTAGAAAAAAATATTATATTTCTTTTAATAAAGTATTTAAAAATATCTTTGTTCGTTTGTGGAGATATACGGAACTATCTATCTAAAAAAACAAACCTCTCTTTATCCCTAACCCTAGCTGATGCCTGTCTTGAGGTAGGGGTGGTGCCTTACTGGGATCATCGTCCACTGTTTGAATCCGGATTTTTTTTCAGATCTTCTTTCTTATTCTATTTTTCTTCACTTTCCAACAGTGTGCTCCTCTTATCTGAAAGAGTAGATCTAATCTTCCTCGCCTCTCCAATTTTTTGACTTATGAGTTGAGTTTACAAGGTTAGATCCAGTAGATGAGATTTAGGTGCGTTTTGGCTCTACACAGAGCTCTGTGGATTCTTTCCAACAAAAAATACTGATTCGCTATACTATTTGATGAAGATTGAAGCTTCGTTCAAACCAAAACCAAGGTGAAACCAAGATTTTCATTCCAAATAAAATGGCGTTGATTTGATTAACGGTCACAAAATTATCAAAAAAAGTCTTCTGTTTATTGAAGACAAAAGTTTCAAATCACAAAAGATACTCAATTGCTGCCACAGTATTTGGAAAAGTTACAAAAAGATTCTGAAGTGTGTAGAAAAAAAGATGAAAGTCTGATTTTATTTATTTATTTCTTAGCACTGTAAACTTTTATTTTATCCAAATTTTCATTGATTTAAGTTGTTATAAGGTCGTTACAACCATTTATTATTGATGAAATAGTGGGTTTACACACCAATTTATATAAAAAAAAATAATGCATGACCTTAAAAGTCAGGTTTAGTGCGTGGGTGTCAGTTCCCAACCTTGAAACTTAATAAGAAAAGTTCTTTCTAGGGCTTGGCCCGTGTTCTTAATGAGTTCTCCTTAACCTGTGCACAAGCAGCTAAAATCAAGCAAAACTTGGTGTTTTTACCACCATTCACCCTCATTCGTCTTACGGAGTTGTAAGGAGCTGTGAACTTCTCAGGGTTTGATAAAAGTGTATATAGAATTGAATGTAAGTAGGGTTAATAGTACCCGATATTTAATGTGTATGTCTGAGTTCATATCCCATTTCTTCATGAATTATGAACTCCTTATATAGGCGGAAGAGGCAATTTAGAGAAGATCTTTCTTGATAGATATGATATTATCAATTACATATTATTCATATCTTCATGTATTGCTACCGTCGTACTGAGATATACTCAATCATATCCTTCTGTATCTTTCCACCGACTTTATAAGCCCGAATGGTTTCATAAGCCCGAATGGCTTATGCCACTGCTCCTCGTCATCGAGTGGAGCTCTTCGAGATTCGTGACACTCTTCGTATATGCTTTGTGGGCATCTGTTTTCTTCCCCTTGTACTCCAATCTTTTCGCATCCACGAATGTGCTGGCCCGATCGGGGAGGCACTGACGTGATCTTCTCGCACATAATCAAATCTATCTTGACTGATATACATTACTTTTCGCGTCCCGCATAGATTTTGTGTTATCTTTCCCTCTTGTAATATATGATTGATTAGCATGATTTATCTGTATCTTTTTTAAATTATCTTGCATTTTAGCTCCTCGGGGGATGATTAATTGCTTATTAATTGATTGGTTAAATATTAAGTATTACATTATTTATTGCATTTAATGTGGGATGAATGCCATATATTTTAACCTCCATCATCATGTATAATGCTTTGGTCTCCACTCATTTTGGAAAAACACACATTAATTTCAGAATTACCATTTAATATTAGACTACTATCATTACTATATAAATTTGCACGTCTATAGTGGTTTCATACGCTTCTAAATTTTCATTATGTTATTTTCTTGAAGAAAAATGTCATGGTTATTCTAATACCATAAGTACTTTTGTTGGTTTTAATGCCATTTGTATTTTAAAGTCTTGTGTAAAAATCGTGATTTTGGTTTCTGTAGCTAGCTACTATAACAAGCATGCAGTTGGGGTAGCTGTGGGTGCAATAGTGGGGACATGTTATCTGCACAACGTTGGCCGTGGTCGGTGGTAGCATGTTAGCCTCGAAGAAATCACAAAGAATAGTTACGACAATGGGTGGGATCCTCTTCCTCGGATTTTCTGTCTCATTTTTTTTATGATGTTCATAGGAGAAAACTACTCTCCTCTTCGATGTTTTTGTTTTGTTGGTTTTGTTACTAGGACCGATCGGAAGGATATGGTACGTAGTTCTTTGACTTGATTTGATAGAGATATCTTCTAATTAACTCTTCATTGATATATAGTTCTTTAACTTAAAACTTAAAAGGACTGTATCACATTCTTTGTGTGCTCTTGAGATCAATGAATATTTTGACATATACTTCCCAATTTATCTCGATGTTCTTCTTCTCCAGTTAAGATGAACCTTTATTATCTGCCACCTATACTCCGTAATAAACAATTAAAAGTACTTTTATATAAACCAATATTGCTGTAAAGTATTGCCACACAACAATGCCAATGATAAGGGCCACAAATATGGTCCTAAAAAGGATGGATCGGGTACTCTTTTTAGATCTTTGCAGAATTTGGTCACAATTTTTTTAAGAAAATCTATTAAGTATGAAGTTATGGCTAGTCCATCTTTAGCCAAGCCGCCACAATGGATCAAAACTTTCAATTTTATATGTTTTCCCTTTCTCTCCTCTCTTCTCTTAATACATTATTTTATACAACTTTGCAGCATTTTTTCCTTCTTGTCTTCCATGTCATGGGATTAGGGTTGTAAAAAGTAAACCGAGCACTTCTCGAACAAGTTCGTGTTCGACTCGATAAAATCTCGGCTCATGTTTTTTCAGTTGTAAACGAACCGAGTCTAAAAAAAAATATATGACTCGTTTAATAAACAAGCCGAGTCTGAGCAACAACATGTTTGGTTCGTTAAGGGCCCGGACTCGTTTACTTAAATTACTATATATATATATATATATATATACATATTTTAATATATATATATATATGTATGTATGTATGTATGCATGCATGTATGTATGTATGTATATGTGTTTTTATAAATATATGGGAAAAAATACGTTTAATACATCCAAATAAACAGATGTTAACAAAAAAAAATCAAATTATCAATATTAACAATTTTAGTACTAAACTACGTATGGTAGTTGGGTATACTAAATGTATTTTTCTCATAAATATATAGTGTGCATACATATCTATTCTTTTATAAGGAGTGAAGAGAGAAAATGACATTTATTTTTTAGGCTGTCAAACTCAGCCCCAATTTTTTAATAATTACCCGCATAGTTTGTGAAATTTTGAAAATATTTCTATATTTTAAAAAAAAATTGCTAATTAATTTTTAGGCACACGTGGTGGGCCAATATATATATATATATAGTTTTCACAAAATTTTTATTTTAAATATATATCAAAAACTATTTTTTCGAGTTTTACGAGCCGAGCCGAGTTTAACGAGTCTAGCTCGATTCATTAAACTTAACGAGCCTAATGATCACGAGCCCGGGGTTTTGAGATAAGTCACGAGCCGAGCTTGAACTCATTTCTTAACTTCAGGCTCACCGCGAGGCCGAGCGGAGCCTGGACAAGTATTTGAGTAAACGAGCCGAGCCCGAGACCACCTGAGTCGGAGCGAGGCTCGACTCATTTGCCGCCTACATGTGGTGAGCACCTTTAGTTGTTTAAACTCTAATTTTGAGAGCTTTATTCTTGGCAGATTCATTTATTCTAGTAATTTATCTCTACTTGTCTCCTTTTTTTATTTACTGCTTAATCTCTTGCCAATTACATTTCACAAGCATACACGCCTTCTTATACAGATTGACGGCTCTTATCCAGATTGACGACATGTAGTTGGTCGTTTTTGACTCTTTTAATTATTTTGTATTTAAGCTGTTTATTTTAATTCTTCGATAATCGTAGTTTTATTGCAATAGTGACGATGGCAAGGCCGGCCTCTACCTACGTCAAATAAGGCTTCGGCCTTAGGAAATTTCTCTTGGAGAAAAATCCGGGGGACCCCCGATCCATTTATAATTTATTATGTAGTTGAACATAAAATATGTGATAAAAATCTGTTTACACTGTGTTGCTCTAGCTCAATCCGGTAATAAAATTAAAGATCTCGAGTATTTGGCATCCCGAGATACTCGTATTATTTACACATTATTTACGTTGTGTCTGAAATCGTCATAAATTTGTGTAACATCTAACCTCATCATCTTCATTTTCAAAATCAGAGTCAGATGAGTCACTAAAGGATGTTGTCTTAACATCCTCGATTTTTTCAAGATTTTTTGCACATTCAACCTGTATGTGTCCAAAATACACACCTGTCTACACTGCATTCCGTTGGAGTTGAGTTTTTTTATTTCCATTTCTGCTCATACTCACAGTTTGTTGATTGATTTTTTTTTTCTTAACGATTTTTTTTTAAAATCTTCATTGTTTCGATTCTTATTTTTAGGATCTTCATATTTTTAATTTTATTCTTTGAGTTTTTATATATATTTATACGTTTTTGCTTTTCTTAAAAAGAAAATACGTGATTTGAAGTTTTGTACTCGGTAATAGTGTTTTAATGCGAATAAAGTGAGTTGTAATGAAAAAGGATCTTGTGCGAGATGGCAATCACTACAAAAAAATATACAAATAACTAACGGAATTGTAACGATTTTTTTTGTTGTTACGAGCCTGTTAGCTACAACTGTTGTGACGGGTTTGTGACAGATTTGTGACAGGATATTTAATTTGTGACAGATTTATAACAGCTTTTGACTATCACAAAACCAATATTATTTTGTAATGAATGAAGAGTGACATTGTCGGCATTAAGTTGGATTTTGTGGGTGATTTTGCACTTCTCCAAGTGAAGTAACAAGTGTATTGAAATAAATTAGATCCCGCAATCCATCCTCAACCTCTCCGAAACTCTCCAATCGCGTTTCGAGCAAGGTTAGAGACTACTTTGAAGCCTCAAACGATTAACTTAGCGTCATGTATAAGATTGTGATAGAATAAACTTACTACACCTGAATCCAAAACTTCTCTCCCAACGTTAGCATCAAAAAGTAAATTGGTAAAACTTTCCACACTTGAGCTCCTACTTGATATATATGTTTTCAAGACGGTTAAGTTAAAATTTCAACTTGCTTAATCTGTAAGTATTACCATGTTTATATAAAAAGTATAAGTAACAAAGTTTCTAGCTTCACATCAAGAAACACACTACAAGTCCTCTCCTTTCCAACTTTACTATCGATTACGGATGCAATGTAACCAAAAATATTAAACTGTAAGAAAAAGAGATCTATCCAGTGTTTAAGGACAAAAATAAAGGAGTTTTATAATAATAATTATTATTATTGTTTTACATTATTTGCATGTAAAATTTGCATCATTACCCTCTCAGATGCAAATAATTTTGGCTCCACTCCTAGCCCCTTTACATTATAAATTATTTAGTAGAAATCTTCTTTATTGATGCACAATACTTCTATGACCAATAAACAAAGAAAGAAAAAATGGCCACCAAAATAAGAATAAATGAAAAATACATAGATATTTGAACAAAAGAGTACTGAATTAAAATAAGCATCTAGCAATCCACATATCACATATCGAACATATTGACATTCATGAAGGAAATTACTTAATTCATTAAAAGGAGATATCATCTGATACACATGCAAATAACACATAAAAGATTATTGGATTAAAACCCCCATGTGCATATATGCTTATTTATATACTAGATGATCAGATTGATATGATGAACTGATATGTCATTTCTTAGGGTGCCTTTTCATGGTTGAGGGCTTGAGCGTTACAACATGCGATGATGCGAGGACAACATGTTGGATCACCCGCCTTGGCCAATCCTACCATAATCACCAAAAGCATCATCACTACAGCAACCATTTTATAATTATAACTCATTTTACCTTCCATTGTTACGATGTATTTGTATCAAGTTTGTAGACTCGTGTATTTATATAGAGAAAAAAGTGTGTATCACAATTGTAGTTGGTAAGTAATTATGGCCAATTAAATCATGCATTGCTTTATTGACAACTTGGCTTTTTCTAAAACTTTGTTGGCTGATTTATTGACTCGTTTCCATTTGTTATTGACTCCTCTATTGGTTTTATGTATTAACAAACAGTAATTGTATACCGCTTTATTGACTTATTTCCATCCATAAACCGTTAAAAGTATTAATCGTTACTATGGGCCCGTTTGACCACACATTATTTGGTAAAAAATCATATTTAAAAAATATTTTTTAAAAATACAACCAAAATGCAGGTTTGTATCTTTTATTTTTTAGCTTTTTAGGATAAAAATCATCTTTTTGAAAGCTAAATAATATTACTATCCAAACACCCATAAATTTTTAAAAATCAAATATCTAAAAATACGCTAAAAAAAACTATTAGCAAACGGACACTTTGCTGGGTGGATAATGTCATTTGCCAACTTAAAAAATATCACCATATTAATTGTTTTTTCGTTTCCGTTGTAAATCTAGAGACCAATGCATTACATAAATTTCAAAAAAATTTAACCCAAAATGAATCAACCATGGTATTTTTCTGTGCTAAAAAAATATTACAAGTCAAGACTTGGTTTCATGTATTTGTTTTGATATGTATATGTATATGTACATATATATATATATATATACATAATATTATTCTATTATAATAAGTCAAACAAAGCCAAATAAGTCTGTCTAATTTAGCCATTGTTTTTCAAAAAAACATCTACACCTTTATATTAATTACAATAATACCATATACCAATAAAAATATAAAAAATAAAAACTAATAAAACTATTTATTTCTATTTAACAACCAAACATTCTTATTTTCACCAAACATTCTTAACAACCAAACATTCTTAACAACCAAACATTTTTATTTTCTCTTTAACAACCAAACATTCTTAACAACCAAACATTCTTATTTTCTCTTTAACAACCAAACATTCTTACATATATATATATATATATTGTGTGTGTGTGTATACATGTATATACATATATGTATATGTATATATATATATATATACATACATATAAATATATATATATATACATAATATATGGAGAAAGATCCACCAACACTTAAATTCGTATTTAAATCTAAATCTAATCTCAAATCTCGGTATATTTCAATATAATGACTAAGATTTAGCAACTAAATCAACTCACATATGTTCACCTCATCCAATAATATTATCTCACAAAAGCTCGCGTAGAACCTCCGAAAGAATTTTTTATATAAACCCTCAGATAGAGTCTCCCTCTAATCAAATTTATCATGAATTCTTAATTTCTAAGTGTTTTTTTTTTAAATGAATACAAATCCCCGACATAATTCATATTGTATACAAAGTCCACAAAATCATATATGTTGGTCCGTAAGTGTCTAAACCTTAGAGGGGGGTGAATAAGCTTTATGTACGATTTTTGCGGAATAAAAAATTTGAGCAATTAACAACCCAAATATTGAAATTTATAACCGAACAAATTTTGTTAACTCTATAAAGCTAGTTCAACTACGCAAGCAAGAAAAACAAGCAATAATATGAGTGCGGAAAATAAAAGTTAAGGGAAAAGAAATAACACAAGATGTATAGAGGTTCGGCAAAACGCGCCTAGTCCTCTCCTCGGTATTCACACTACCGAGTATTTCACTAGAATTTTCTTCCTAAGATTACACCCTAACGAGCTAATCCACGGATTAAGCTCCCCCTTACTCTATGAGTATCCCGAATAAAAAAACCTAGAGCTTTTAAGCAATACTCGCTTATAAAGCCTCTATCCGATCACTCGCTCACAATTGAGTTTATAATTCACTCTATAATTTTGAATTGAAATGTATCACTCACTAACAAATAATATATTGGTATTTATATGATTACAATAAGATTACACTCAAGAGTATTTATGAATATAAGTGAGAAAAAAGAAGTATAAACTTGATAATTATCTTGAAGGAATAACTTATTTGTGTGTGTGAATTGGGGTATCTTCATCAAGGATTTTGGGGGGTATATGGAGGATAAATGGTCTTGTTACCATTATATGAAGGTTTATGTCTTTACCCATTGGTTTGAACCAATTTCCCATTTTTCCAGAATAAGTCAAAAAGCTATTTTTTGAATTATGCAGAAAACGATCGGTCGTTTTCTGCATTTCGACCGGTCGTTTTATAACGGCCTCTCTGGTCATTTTTGGACCAAAACGATCGGTCGTTTTGTCCAAAAAAATCGGTCGTTTTTCTGGCAATTTCTCGGTTTTTCCACTATACTTTGAATGCTCGTAACTTCTACATTTTAACTCCGATTCTGGTTCCGCTTGAACCTTTGGCTTCGTATTTAATAACTCTATCATTTTGAACCTTTAACAAGCTAGATAAAATGATTAGTATGCAAAACGAGCTTTTATCATGTTTTACATATTTTGTTATCATTAAAACAATCGATTAGAAGAACATCGTTCAACAATCTCTCCTTTTTTGATGATGACAAAATATTGACATTAAACATATTATAAGCTCTTTTTCCTAAAACACAAATATAACCGAGATGTGTAAGAGAAGTTTACTTGGGTAAAAGGTTTTGGTGAAAAATGAGTAAATGCCATAACATCCGATAAAACGAAGTTTTTCAAAGCTAAAAGTTTTGAAGGATAAGGAAATGACAAATGCAACCGAAAAATTGGCCATAGTTTTCCTAAAAACGTTCAATCGCCACAAATGAAAAATCAATAAACACAACCCAATTGTCAAGATATTATGCGCACAAATTTCAATAACATTAAATATGATAATAACGCATTCATCTAGAGTAATAATCGTCAAACTCACAAAGTATTAGAATTGAAAACGCAACATAACACAAATGTAAAAACGTTCCATAATATAAATGCTAGCTAAAAAGTTTGCTACTTATTACATCATAAAACGTTGTTCGAAAGTAGAAGCATAAAAGAAATATAATGCAAAATAAAACAAAACGAAAGGGGTATTTCTCCCCCTTTGACATCGTCAAAAAAATATCCGCCTAACGACAGTGGGAGGCCGCATCATCATCCTCGTCATCGTCCTTGTTGTCATAATCGGCATTTGGATTGGCAAGATCCGGAAAGTACGCGGAGAACTTTGCCCTTTTCTCGGCGCTTAATCAATCAAGTTCGTCAAGCTTTTCTTGACCCGGATTTAAGAATCGAAACATGCTTTGGGTGAATTATGCATTTTGATATGTGTCGATATAGAGATCATTGTAGAATTGATCGGAGCACAGAAGCGGGGTGGAAGATCCTACTTTAGCTTTGCCTCGACCTTAAGAGGGACGAGAAGAGGTAGGGATGTCGGTTGGGGAAATGAACTCGGAGGAAATTTGCAAATCCTCACGAGGGGCAACTCTCGGTGTGGCATTGGGGCCGACATACTCTTCCTCCTCACAGGGAAGAGGGGCGTAGTCGGGGCCGGACACCTTTCTACCCGACCAAGTTATGGTCCTTTTGGTAGTATCGAATTTGATATACATTTGGTCTAGATAAGCGAGGTCCCAATTGTGTTTATCTTTATTCTTAAAAGGAGTTCCACCAGGAGCGAGGTGGAGGTCCTTTAAGATTGCGGAAATGAGAGCACCGTAAGAGAGCCCATTTTTGAATTTATTCTTAAGATAATCCATTTTGAAAAAGATGAGCGTGGCAAAGTCAAGTTTTACTTGACGATGGATGCACCCTAGGAGAAAAATGTATTCGTTTGTTACAATGGTAAAATTTGATGAATGAGGGAGTACGATGTGTGAAAGGATATGGTAGGCCATTTTATTATTAAAAAGAAGGCCGTGAGCCTTATTGGAGCGGTTGTTGTGGTTTGGATGGAAAAGCTCGTCTTTGAGATCATTAAAGCTATCAATCTCGAGCATTTCACAAAGTTCGGTACTTTGCTCATACACACCGTCGTTATCTAGGTTTAAGAGAGTTTGTAAATGGTCTATACCGTAAACAAAGGGTTGGCCATTCATAGAGGAATGTAAACGAAGTGCGTTACCTCGACCCTTATCAACTACTAAGTTTGCATAGAATTCGTAAACGTTTTCTTGAAAAAATGGCTCTTTCAAAGTAAGAATTGTGTCTAGTTTTTGGAATTGAAGACGATTCATAAGGAATAGAAAACATTCAAGAAAGAGAGGCATGTCGATTGTTAAATTGAACAAAATACCTCTTTTGGTGATGATAGAGGGATAATAAGGAGGGAGTGAGCCGGAGGGAGGAATCGAAGCCGAAGGGGCACCGAAGCCCGAACGAGGAGCGACATCGGTTGGAGGAGCGATGTTCGAGGCGGCGGCTCGAGGAGCTCGGGGAACACGCGAACGGCGAGAGGATGTAGGCATGTATTCATCCCCAATTTCATCTACGAGTGATGGTTGAGCTTTCTTTGAACGACACATTTTTGGATGAAAAAGAGTTTTTAAAAAAAATTAGGGTTTTTAAGAATAAAGGGTTTTTAAGAAAAAAAAATCAATGGATTGGTGATTATATGGATAATAAGGGAATTAGGGTATATATTATAGAGATTGAAATAGTTTTTGGGGAATTTTTGAAAGATTTTGAGGAAGGGGGTGAATTTGGGAGAGAGAGAGGGTTGAAATTGTGTTGAATGAAAAAAAAATTAGGGTTGAAGGATATTAAAAAGTTGAAAAACAGAAAAACGATCGGTCGTTATATGGATTTCGACCGATCGTTTTGGGTAAAAAATTACCCGAGACCATCTGGAAAAACGATCGGTCGTTGGAAGTTCGATCGGTCGTCTGAAAAAAAACGACCGGTCGTTTTTATACATTCGACCGGTCGACTGTAAACTGACCCAGAACAGGAATTTTTTTTTGCACTTTTCGACACATATTTGGCAAAAAAAAAAAAATTCATACAAAATCAATCAAATATATATATATATATGTATAAGTCACACATCAAACATACCTAACTCTCGTCGAATAAAACAAAATTGTTCCTCGTTAAGGGGTTTTGTAAAAATATCGGCTATTTGCCTATCGGTACTTATATATTCAAGTATAATATCCCCTTTTTGAACATGATCCCTTAGAAAGTGATGTCGCAAATTTATATGTTTAGTACGAGAGTGTTGGATCGGATTTTTTGAAAGATTTATTGCACTAGTATTATCACACAAAATAGGCACACTATCAAACGATAATTCAAAGTCATTCAATTGTTGACGCATCCAAAGGATTTGCGCACAACAACTACCCGCGGCAACGTATTCCGTCTCCGCCATAGAAAGTACAACCGAATTTTGTTTCTTGCTATGCCAAGAGACTAACGCATTTCCTAAAAAATGACAAGTGTCGCTAGTACTTTTTCTATCTAAACGACAATCGGCAAAGTCGGCGTCGGAGTAGCCAAGCAAATCAAAAGTAGTATCATGTGGATAAAACAATCCCAAATTACATGTACCTACAAGATATCTAAATATGCGCTTAACGGCTATCACATGCAATTCCTTAGGACAAGATTGATACCTAGCACACAAGCAAACACTAAACATGATATCGGGTCTACGTGCAGTTAAATATAAGAGAGATCCAATCATACCTCTATATAGCTTTTGGTCCACGATTTTACCCGATTCATCCTTGTCTAGTTTTGCATCGCTCATGTTGAACCGTTTGAGCAAGTCCCTTGTGTATTTGGCTTGATTTACGAAAATTCCGTCCCTAGTTTGTTTGATTTGCAATCCAAGAAAGTAAGTAAGTTCACCCATCATGCTCATCTCGAATTCGCTTTGCATACATTTAGAAAACTTCTCGCACATGCGAGCATTAGTAGCACCGGAAATGATATCATCAACATAAATTTGAATTAAAAGCATGTCTTTTCCATCTTTTTTAATAAAAAGAGTAGTATCCAAAGTACCACGAGAAAAACCTTTTTCAATCAAAAATTTACTAAGTCTCTCATACCAAGCTCGAGGTGCTTGTTTTAAACCATAAAGTGCTTTTTGAAGTTTGTAAACATGATTGGAAAACTCATGATTTTCAAAACCGGGTGGTTATTTTACATAAACTTCCTCATTTATAAAACCATTTAAAAATGCACTTTTAACATCCATTTGAAACAATTTAAAGCGTTTAAAAGAAGCATAAGCAAATAAAATCCTAATGGCTTCTAGTCTAGCTACGGGTGCGTAAGTTTCATCGAAATCGTTTCTTTCTTCTTGGTTATACCCTTGAGTCACTAGTGTAGCCTTATTTCTAATAACTACCCCGGATTCATCCATCTTA
This sequence comes from Primula vulgaris, assembly GCA_963920805.1. NCBI lineage: Eukaryota > Viridiplantae > Streptophyta > Magnoliopsida > Ericales > Primulaceae > Primula > Primula vulgaris. The sequence continues at coordinate 10,626,611 of OY987220.1, read as the reverse complement.
TTACGAAATATCTATTTCATACCTATGATGGTTTTCTCACGCGGTCTAGGTACTAAGGTCCATACGTTACTACGCTCGAATTGATTTAATTAGTCATGCATAGCTAATACCCAACTCTCATCGAGTTCTGCTTCATGAATGTTCTTAGGCTCTAATTGAGACAAGAATGCAAGATGATTAACTAAATTTCTCAAAGAATAACGTGTATGCACTCTTTCTCCCGGGTTACCCAAGATTAATTCTTATGGATGGTGATTGGCAAACCTCCATTCTTGAGGCAAATCGTCATGAATATGTACACTAGATTCTAGGTCCGTTTGAAGTCTCTCTATAGTGACTTCTTCAACAACGGGTTCAACCTCTATACTAGGCGTAATCTCTAAGCTAGATGTAACATGATTAGAAGAAGATGCATTATGAAAAATATTATCATCAATATTATGAACAATTGATGGCTTATCAATCGTCGGTAAATTCTCATCAAAAGAGACATGTACCGATTCTTCCACCAACAAAGTTCTTTTATTAAAAACTCTATATGCTTTACTCGATAGAGCATATCCGATGAAAATTCCTTCATCGGACTTAGAATCGAATTTTCCTAAATTATCCTTACCATTATTATGAACATAGCATTTGCAACCAAATGCACGTAAATGAGAAATATTGGGCTTTCGCTCATTCCATAATTTGTAAGGTGTCTTTTTCAATATTGGCCTAATTAAGGCTCTATTTAAAATGTAGCAAGCGGAATTTACGGCTTCGGCCCAAAAATACTTTGGCAAATAATTTTCACAAAGCATGGTCCGTGACATTATCTCTAGGGTTCTATTCTTCCTCTCTACTACCCCATTTTGTTGGGGCGTACGAGGGGCCAAAAAATTATGATCAATACCATTTTCATCACAATAAGTTTGAAATGGAGTATTTTCAAATTCCTTACCGTGATCGGTACGGATACTTTTAATCATATAACCCTTTCGTGTTTGGAGCTTTTTGCAAATAATAGAGAATTCTCTAAATGTTTCATGCTTATGAGTTAAAAACAATACCCAAGTAAAACGACTAAAGTTGTCAACCATGACGAATGCATATGCACGCCCTCCAAGACTAAGTGTCCGGGAGGGACCAACTAAGTCCATATGAATGAGCTTCAAACAACGAGTAGTAGAAATAATATTTTTAGACTTAAAAGAAATCTTCGTTTGTTTGCCTAATTGGCAAGCGTGACAAAGTTTGTCCTTTTTATAGGGAGCTTTTGGTAAACTTATTACCAAATCTTTTCTAGATAGTTTAGCGAGTAAATCAAGAGTAGCATGACCAAGTCTTCTATTCCACAACCAACCATTGTCGTTGATAATAATAAGACACTTGACCTCATTATCCACCGAACTATTCAAATCAATCATATAGACATTATTTTGTTTTTGACCCATAAGAATAGTTTTATTTTCTGAAATACAATGAATGATGCAATGCGATTTTTCAAAAATGAGTTTCTGACCCAAGTCGCAAAGTTGACTTATACTAAGCAAGTTATGTTTAAGACCATCAACAAGCAATACATTATCAATAATAACATTTGATAGTTTAGAAATACTACCAATACCGATGATTTTACCCTTGCTATTATCCCCGAATGTTACAAAGCATCCGTCTTTAGGTGCAAGAGTAGTAAATTTCGTTTTGTCTCCCATCATATTTCTTGAGCATCCACTATCCAAGAACCACTTGTCCTCGTTAATTTTTGACCTCAAGCATACCTACAAAACAAAATGATCATTGGTACCCTAATCCACTTTTGGGTCCTTGAGGGTTAGTGTCTCGACCCTTTGAAATCCAAACCAAGTCATTTTTATTTAATTTATATCTATAAGGGCAATAGACATAATCCTCAAAGTGATCACAACGGCTGCAAGTAAGACATTTAACGTGCACACTTGGTTTAACAAAACGATTATAAACTAAGTCATTTTTATGCAAGTTTTTTTTACGAAAGTAATTTGGTCGTTTATTTTCATTTTTAGTCATTTGTTTGGTGAATAGATTTTTATGCTTTGCCATTATAAGTGGGTTGTACCCTACACCGGTTTTATCATACGCGCCTTATTGAGAAACTAATATAATACTTAATATTTTACTTCCTTTAGTGAACTTATCAAAAGTAAGTTCGGCGCTATCTGCCTTAAGTTTACATGAACTAAGGTCATTTACTAACTTATCATTTTCCATTGTAAGTTCGGCATTTTTAGAGGTGAGTGAGTAATTTTTTATAGCTAAGTTTTCAAGTTCGTCTTGTAAAGTAATTAACATTTTTCTAAAGGATTTGTTTTTACCTCTAACTTTTTCTAAAGAAGCTAACACATCATTTATGTCAAAACAACCATCACTAGAAAGAGAAGAGTTAGAGGAGTGGAAGCTTACATTCTCGGTTTCGTCGTCTCTAGCCATGAGACATAGGTTTGCGACTTCTTCATTGTCGCTATCGGAGCTATCATCATCGCTCCCTCATGCGGCCATGAATGCCTTCTTGTATTCCTTTTTCTTTTCGAACTTGTCCTTTTTCTTCAAGGGGCATTCATTTTGCATATGACCGGGTTTGTGACACTAATAGCAAATAATTTTGTCCTTCTTGTTCGATTTGTCGGATGGCTCTCCCTTATATTCCTTTTTTCCGAAATCGTTGTCCGCCCTTCTTTTTCCAACTTAGGAACTTGTTGTAGCATTTGGCGAATAGTGCCATTTCATCATCCTCACTAGAGGAATTGTTATCGCTATCGTTATTCGTTGTACTTTTGAAGGCGGTGCCTTTCTTCTTTTTCGAGTCATCCTCTTGTTTTCGAGTTGTCATGTCTAGTTCATGAGTGCTTAAGGATCCTATGAGGTTGTCAAGAGAAAGAGTGTTCATGTCCTCGGCTTCTTGTATATTCGTCACTTTTGATTCCCATTTTCTTGGAAGACTTCTTAGGATCTTTTTCACCAACTCCTTGCTAGAATAAACTTTTTCAAGTCTTTTAAGATCGTTAGTAATTTTAGTAAAATGAGTGTACATAGAAGCAATAGACTCGTCATCATCAACTTTAAAAAGTTCATAATCATGAATAAGCATGCTAATTTTAGAGTACTTAACTTGACTAGTTCTCTCGTGCATAATAGCTAGCTTATCCCACATTTACTTAGCGGTATCACAACCAGAAATCTTATCATACTCACTAGGCGAGAGCACACAAGTTATAGAAGTCATAGCTCTATAATTAAGAGAAAAAGCATGGCGTTCATCCGTGTCGAGTTCTTCTACGAGTTTATCTAAACCATTTCTCATAGGCGTTTTATAGCCTTTACTAATGCTAATCTATTGGTCTATTTCGTAACCACATAGAAAAATTTTCATAAGATCTCTCCAATACGGATAGTTTGTACCGTCAAAGAACGAGGGCCTAGTTATGGATTTTGAGTCAGCGTATGAAGACATATCGGATCTTTAAACAAAAAAATCGTTAGATTTTATAAATAGAAGAGCTAGGCTCTGATACCAATTGTTGGCCCGTAAGTGTCTAAACCTTAGAGAGGGGGGGGGGTGAATAAGATTTACGTACGATTTTCGCGGAATAAAAAATTTGAGCAATTAACAACGCAAATATTGAAATTTATAACCGAACAAATTTTGTTAACTCTATAAAGCTAGTTCAACTACGCAAGCAAGAAAAACAAGCAATAATATGAGTACGGAAAATAAAAGTTAAGGGAAAAGAAATAACACAAGATGTATAGAGGTTCGGCAAAACGCACCTAGTCCTCTCCTCGGTATTCACACTACCGAGTATTTCACAAGAATCTTCTTCCCAAGATTACACCCTAACGAGCTAATCCACGGATTAAGCTCCCCCTTACTCTATGAGTATCCCGAATGAAAAGACCTAGAGCTTTTAAGCAATACTCGCTTATAAAGCCTCTACCCGATCACTCACTCACAATTGAGTTTATAATTCACTCTAAAATTTTGAATTGAAATGTATCACTCACTAACAAATAATATCTTGGTGTTTATATGATTACAATAAGATTACACACAAGAGTATTTATGAATATAAGTGAGAAAAAAGAAGTATAAGCTTGATAATTATCTTGAAGGAATAGCTTATTTGTGTGTGTGAATTGGGGTATCTTCATCAAGGATTTTGTGGGGTATATGAAGGATAAATGGTCTTGTTACCGTTATATAAAGGTTTATGTCTTTACCCATTTGTTTTAACCAATTTCCCATTTTACCAGAATAAGTCAAAACGCTAATTTTTGAATTCTGCAGAAAACGATTGGTCGTTTTCTGCAATTCGACCGGTCGTTTTATAACGACCTCTCTGGTCATTTTTGGACCAAAACGATCGGTCCTTTTGTCCAAAACGATTGGTCGTTTTTCTGGCAATTTCTTGGTTTTTCCGCTATACTTCGAATGCTTGTAACTTCTTCGTTTTAAGTACGATTCTGGTTCCGCTTGAACATTTAGTTTCGTATTTAATAACTCTATCATTTTAAACCTTTAACAAGCTAGATAAAATGATTAGTACGCAAAACGAGTTTTTATCATGTTTTACATATTTTGTTAACATTAAAACAATCGATTAGAAGAATATCGTTTAACAATCTCTCCCTTTTTTATGATGACAAAATATTGACATTAAACATATTATAAGCTCTTTTTGCTAAAACACAAATATAACCGAGATGTGTAAGAGACGTTTACTTGGGTAAAAGGTTTTGGTGAAAAATGAGTAAATGTCACAACATCCGATAAAACGAAGTTTTTCAAATCTAAAAGTTTTGAAGGATAAGGAAATGACAAATGCAAGTGAAAAATTGGCCATAGTTTGCCTAAAAATGTTCAATCGCCACAAATGAAAAATCAATAAACACAACCCAATTGTCAATATATTATGCGCACAAATTTCAATAACATTAAATATGATAATAACGCATTCATCTAGAGTCATAACATTAAAACTCACAACGTAATAACGCATTCACAAAGTATTAGAATTTCAACCGCGACATAACACAAATGTAAAAACGCTCCATAATATAAATGCTAGCTAAAAAGTTTGCTATTTATTACATCATAAAACGTTGTTCAAAAGTAGAAGCATAAAAGAAATATAATGCAAAATAAAACGAAACGAAATGGGTATTTCTCCCCCTTTGACATCATCAAAAAAATTATCCGCCTAACGGCGGTGGGAGGTCGCATCGTCATCATCATCGGCATCTGGACCAGCAAGATCCGGAAAGTACGCGGAGAACTTCGCCCTTTACGCGGAGCTTAATCGATCAAGTTCGTCAAGCTTTTCTTGACCCGGATTTAAGAAGCGAAACATGCTTCAGGGCACTTGCGTATTTCGATATGTGTCGATGTAGAGATCGTTGTAGAATTGGTCGGAGCACGGGAGCGGGATGGAAGATCCTACTTTAGCTTTGCTTCGACCTCGAGAGGGACGAGAAGAGGTAGGGATGTTGGTTGGGGGAATGGACTCGGAGAAAATTTGCAAATCCTCACAAGGGGCAACTCTCGGTGTGGCCTATATATATATATACATATTTGAGATTTGATGTGGATTAAAATGTATATTTAAGTAATGGTGGATCCTTCCCCTATATATATATATATACACACACACACACACATATATATATATATATATATATATATATGCATGTATTTATTTACATTTTCCAGCAACCAAAGGAAATTCATTAGAAATTTGAGTGAAAACAGCTCACTCGTGGTATATACATACACATGATGAACCTTAGTAGATTCTTTATCCAACTTCTTATTGTTTTTTTCTTTATGTTCTTCTTTCTTTCTTATATTTTTTCCAGTATTTAACTCATTAACACGAGAAACGTTTTTCTTATTTGCATCTTTTGAAGGGCTCGCTACAGGAAGAGGACTTGGCATGAAATCCATGTCATTCGGAGAGAAAGCAGAACCACTATAATCCCCATTCAAGTTAGATTTTGTAACCAATGACTTTTTCCCACTTTCCTCTATCATAAAAAGAACATCAACATGTAAGCTTCGGCTACAAAATTACTCAACAACATATTCAACTTCATTATTCTCAAAATTTCCTTCCACAGAATTGTTTTTTGGCCCAATGTCTTCACACACATGTTCAATTATTTTGATCTTCATTTCTAAGATCTCTAGAGAATCATTTTATTCAATGCTAGCAAACACTTTTGGTTGACTAGATGGCTCTAAAAGGCCAGGTTCATCAGTGATTAAAACACTCTCATTCATAGACTGGAATTCTCTTTCCTCCTCAATGTCAACTTCAACAAATTTGCCATTTTCTTTTCTTAATACGTTGCTACGTACGTGAGCCTTCCTCAGTAGGTTTAAAAACATGATTGGGTTTCTTTACTAGATACTCTATCTTTGCAAGTCCCCTATCGCTCACCTTAGTCCCCTTTCCCTCAATATTGATCTTAGAGGTATTGACTTGAAAGCTGTTTTTACCATCATTTAACAAAACCCCTTGTTAATTCAATCTGCTATTTTCTATCACATCTTTACTATTATGCTTTTCTTCATTAACCTTATTTTGTCCAGAATAACTTTTGCATTCAAACAGTTCATGCGCTTGCAAACAACAATTTTTACAATATTTTGGAGACTTCTCATAATCCACTCTTTGTCAATGCACAAGCCCATCATCTAAAGAGAGTTCTATCGAAATTTTATCTACTCTGGGTTTTAAAAGATCCATTTCAATGCAAACAATTGCATATTTTGGCCTAGTATGAGTTAGAGTAGCTATGTTTGCATCAAGAAATCCCCCCATAGATCGGGTAATAGCCTTTAAATACGATAAAATACAAACATTTAAAGGTAGAAGGGGTAATATCACCCACACATGTGCTATAGCAGATTCTTTATAAAGAGAAAAATCAATAGTTCACTTAAATAGTCTGAAAAGTGCGACCTCTATGTCATGAAAGGTCGTAGTCTAAATTTAGTGATTTCATTAACACATACATGTAGCCAATAGGACCATCAATAGTCGTTTGTTATAAACCCCAATTCTTAGCTATGTGTCCCCTTATGGTCTCTATTCTGGGCCTGTCTTTACTAAATTTCGCAATTAATGCCAGCTGAAGAAGGGTCTCTGACCTTTGAAGTTCGATTTGAGAGAAAATAACTGCTGGCTCAGAACCCTTACTACTAGATTGTCGTAGAGGTAATTGAATGTCGGCAACTATTAGTTTACTTAGATCTAGTTTATTATCTAAACCATAATTCTCAGAACAAGCCTTACCGGTAAGCATCGAAGCATAGGTAGGTGCATCTTTACTACCCTTTTCCAACACCTCCGATGAAGTAGCCATCATAGAACCCAATTTCCGCACTCAGAATTGTAGATCTAATGATTTAAAAGATGATAAAACATAGAACGGAAAAATATAACTACCTATGGCTTTCACTAGGGTAGAAAAACAAAAATAGAAGGAGATCTAAAAAGGGAGAGAAATGAGGTGAAATAGGAGGAGATGGTGGAGTGTTTCACTCGTGAATCGCCGCTGCCACCTATCTCTTTTTCTCTATATATATTAATTAATTTTTTGATATGTATGTATGCATTTTGTACATTGGGTTGTAACACATGTTTGTGGTTAGGTTAAAGTGGAAATGCATAATATCCCACTATTTCTCAACTAATAATCCACAAGGAAACATTTCAAAACTTAAGTTTCCGACAAGCTCATGTTCGTACTATTTACAAAAATGTTCTTACTAAACCTAAAACACTAAATTTCTTTCTCAAGAAAAAAAAACATAGTAAATATATTGAAAATTCAAAATAATTAACAAAAAAAACGGAAATTTAAAAAATATCAACATTTATATATCATAAATAAAAAAATATATATATGAAAATCAGAAAAATAAATATAAACCAAAAAAATGAAATTAAATGGACTTTCGATTTTCTATGATTTTTTCTAGATTTAAATTTTTGGTATTTTCAAACCCACTTATCTAAAAAAATGACCTATTTTCCAAAAACCCACTTATTTTCAAAAATGGACTTAAATTTCAAAAAGTTCACATAGTTCAATCTAAAAATTGTATACAACTAAATTTAAATTGCATTCAGTTCGACTTAAGGTGTTGCGTAAACGTTGAGTTTAAAGTGCATAAGGTTGATTTCTAAGTGCATACAAATTAATAAAAGGTGCATACAACTCAATAAATAATTCACAAACGTTGAGTTTAAAGTGCTATGGTTAATTTAAAGTGCATAAACGGAGCTTAAAGTTCATACAATTAAATTTAAAGTGTATAAGGTTGATTTAAAGTGCATACAAGACAATAAAAAGTGCATTAACATTGAGTTTAAAGTGTATAAGGTTAAATTTGTTGGAAAAACATGTGAAAACATGGGCGTTTCCGAATGGTCACTGGACCAACTTCGAGTCATTATTTCGTGTAACAGCGCTGAGTTGTTTATACCGTACTCAAGTGGTTGAGTAGCCCGTGTGACGAGCTTCGTAACGGTATATCACATGACCTATTCGGAGAATGGGTGTGAATACAAAGTGGCTTCAAAGTTGGTACCTCGGGAGCTCAAATCTGGAAAAACCGAAATGGTAAAGGAAAACCATTTAGTATAATCCCATATTGGAAGATTAAGAGTTAATTTTACAATATATATACCATACCAACCCATGTAGTTATTAAACTAACATGTCCACATACACCTAAGAGTATTAGTGTGTACCACACACGCGCGCTCGCTCGTGTCTTGGGTCTCGGGCTCGGGCTCGGGCACGGGTGTGGGTGTGGGCTTGGGATTTGGGATTTGGGATTTGGGGAATGTCTCGGGTCTCGGGTCCAAACCCGAATAGGGAGTTTTGTATAAAATACAAAAGGAGTCCCTAAAGTTTCCAGCAAGAGAAACGTCAGCAATGAATGAGATTAAATGCTGCGGTTTCAGAATTAAATTGAGCGGATTCTGTGGGTGTAACTCCCAGAATTAATGACCACAATTATGGCTGCGGTTTCTATAGAGCCTATAAAAGGCAGCCCTCCCCCTCTCATTCAAACACACCAGCATACACACAACTCACAGCATAAGCATACACTTAGTGAGAGAGAACCGCACCACCAACAGCTCGACCTGTGGTTCGGTGTCGGTTTCCATACGAGCCACTCTGAGATATAAGTTGTACCTTGGGAACAAAGTCCCGAAACCAGAAACTTTTAAAGGTGGTTCGGGAAATATTGTTTAAGCGAAACTGCTCAGCAGTTGCCTCTTATTTTTATTTCCTGTTATTTATTTTTTAGTCCTTTACATTCTGTATATTTCTTTTCTGTAATTTACTTTTCTGTACTGTTTTTTTTCTGTATTTACTTTTCAGTACTGTTTACTTTCAGTCTTTCAATTCTGTAATTTACTTTTCAGTTCTGTAATTTCCAGCATTTACAAAACCAGTCCGGCAGTCTTTTATTTGTTAAAAAAAAACCAGTCCGGCAGTTTTTATTTGTTAAAACCAGTCCAGTTTGGTTTTTTTCAAAACCAGTCCGGCAGTTTGTTAAAAGCAGTCCGACAGTTTTTTTTTTATAAACAGTCCGGTAGTTTGTTTTATTGTTAAAACAGTCCGGCAGTTTGTTTTATTGTCAAAACAGTCCGACAGTTTGTTTTATTGTCAAAACAGTCCGACAGTTTGTTTTATTGTCAAAAACAGTCCGGCAGTTTGTTTTTGTCAAACCAGTCCAGCAGTTTATTTATTTATTGAGTCAGGAATTGTAATTTATATTCCAATTGTGAGAAAAAAAATTGTTTATTTCCATTACAGTCTTTGTTCTTTAATTTATTGTTTGTTCGAAATAGTACCAAAGCCAACAATCTTAAACAATATACTTTTTTTTGGTTTTCTATTTTCGAAATAAGAAAGGACTTTTCTTTTTAATTTTATTTTGACGTCTCGGTTTTTATTCTCGCAAAATCATTGCTAGTTTACTAGAAATTGAAATTTGCACATAGAATAAATCCGAATTGGTCTTAATCTTTTCATTCTAGAATACTAAAAAGAATTCTTAATGAAATCAAAAGTGATTTGATTTTCACGCTAGAATATCTTTTTATTGTTTTATTCTTTTGAATCAATCTAATTAAGTTATAATTAGTATTTGCGATTAAAAATTTTAGTTTTCTTGCGAGAAACTAAACAGTTTCAATTTGTCATTTCAGATGACTAATGAGGATCAAACACCCACCGTTCCTTCGGGAGACGTGCAGGGCGTAATTGTGATTGGCAGTAGCCATAACATTGCGAGCGCTGTGAGTGGGGGGGGGGCTCAGGCTCAGGCACAGGCTGAGGCCGAAGCTGCAGCGGCAAAGGCTGCGGCCGACGCCGCTGCGGCAGAGGCTGATGTTATGGTTGCGGTTGCGGCCGCAGCACAGGCTGCTGCTAAGGCTGCGGCCAAAGCAACGCTTGTGGCAGCGGCCAGGGCAAAGGGCAAGGCTCCGGCAATGCCGGCGATGCCAATGTTGCCAACCTCTCAACTGGAGAGACCGGAAAAGTTTAGGGGCAACAACTTCAAACGTTGGCAGCAAAAGATGCTGTTTTATTTAACTGCCCTTAATCTGACCCGTTTTCTCAAGGAGTCTGCACCAGTCTTTAGCGAGGAAGATGAGGACGTACAGACAGTTTCGGCGGTGGAAGCGTGGAAACACGGCGACTACCTATGTCGGAACTACATCCTGTGTGCTCTGGATGACACTCTCTTCAGTGTATTCGAGCCCAAGGCTTCTATAAAAGAGCTTTGGGAGTCTCTCGAAAGAAAGTACAAAGTGAATAACGCTGGCGCAAAGAAATTTGTCGTCACGGACTTTCATGAGTACATGATGACTGATGGGAAGAGTGTTATCGAGCAGGTTGAGGAACTCCAACTCATATACCATAGGCTTGAGGTTGAGGGGCTAGTTATCAACGAACCTTTCCAAGTGGCATTAATGATTGAGAAACTGCCACCTTCTTGGAAAGAGTTTCAAAACTACCTGAAACACAAGCGAAAGGCTATGACCTTGGAGGGACTCATTGAGAGGCTCAATGTTGAGCAAAGCAACCGCCGATCCGGAAGGAAAGGCGGTGGCGGAGCAGGCAACGCGGTTGCCAAGGCCCATGTGGTTGAGGACGCTGTGTCTAAGCGGAAACGCTTTGACAGCGGGGTCGGTGCCTCTCTCAAGAAGAAATTCATGGGAGACTGCTTTGTGTGTAACAAACCGGGCCATCGTGCAGTGGATTGTAAGATGCGCACCGACAAGCCCAAACCCCCCCCCCCCCCCCAAAGAGGAAGTTCCAAGGGAAAGGGAGGAAGAGGGCACCTGCTCAGGCTAATGTGGCTGAGGGAGGAGATGATGATGGACAAGACTACATGCACCTGAGTGCTGTGGTTTCTGAAGTGAACCTGGTGGGGAGCAACCCAAAGGAATGGTGGCTGGACACAGGCGCCACTAGTCACATATGTGCCAGCAAGTGGATGTTCAAGACCTATACGGCCGTGGACAATGAGAGCTGCTTCATGGGAAACTCGGCTACTTCCAGGGTGGAAGGAAAAGGAACCGTGTTGTTGAAGATGACATCGGGAAAGGAGCTCACACTGAATGGCGTGCTCCATGTGCCGGAAATTCGCAAGAATCTGGTTTCCGGGTCCGTGATGGTGAACAAAGGATTTAAAATTGTATTTGAATCTGCAAAAATTGTAATCACTTTGAACGGAATGTATGTAGGCCGTGTCTATATGACCAACGGCATGTTTAAATTAAATGTTGGTACTCCGGCTCCTAAAGCCGAGTTAGCTATTGAGGGTACTAAGGCTGAGGCCAGTACCAAGAATAATGTAATCGTGAATGTTGCCCAAGTGGCCAATAAAACTTCGTTTGCTTATTCTTGTGATTCATTTAATTTATGGCATGGTAGATTAGGTCATGTGAATTCTAATTCTATGAAGAAATTAATATCACTGAATCTACTACCTAATTTTGTATTTGATAAACAACATAAATGTGAGGTTTGTGTTGAAGCAAAATTAACCAAGTCTTCGTATCAACATATTGAACGAAGTACTGAACCTCTTGGTCTAATGCACATGGATGTATGCGACTTAAAGTTTATACAAACGCGAGGAGGGAAAAAGTATTTCATCACGTTTATAGATGACTGTACTAGATACTGCTATGTCTACTTAATGAGAAGTAAAGACGAAGCGGTAGAGAAATTCGCTCTTTATAAGACCGAAGTAGAAAATCAACTCAATAAAAAGATTAAAATGTTGAGGAGTGATAGAGGCGGTGAATACGAGGCACCGTTTGCGCAGATATGCGCAGAAAATGGTATTATACATCAAACCATAGCCCCATACTCTCCGGAGCAGAATGGGGTTGCTGAGCGTAAGAATAGAACGCTCAAGGAAATGATGAATGCTATGCTAATAAGTTCTGGGTTACCCCAGAACATGTGGGGGGAAGCGCTGCTTTCCGCCAACTATGTGTTGAACAAGCTACCACATAAGAAGCGTGATAAACCACCTTATGAACTATGGAAAGGCCATCGGCCGAGATATAAATTCTTAAGGGTTTGGGGTTGTCTTGCGAAGGTCCTTGTCTCGCTTCCTAAAAGAACGAGAATAGGGCCAAAGACGGTAGACTGTGTGTTCATAGGATATGCACAAAACAGTAGTGCTTATCGCTTTCTCGTGCACAAGTCGGATAATCCTGATGTGCATGTAGATACTATCATCGAAGCTCGAGAAGCTTCTTTCTTCAAGGAGATCTTTCCCCGCAAGTCTTCCATAACTGTAGAGACTGAGAAGTCAAACAGTGAGGAAAATGTGGGGGCAAGTGAACCGTTGGAGGAAGAAGAAGAAGAGCCTCGACGTAGTAAAAGGGCTAGAAAGGAAACGACTTTCGGTCCAGATTTTGTAACCTTCATGATAGAAGGCGAACCGGCGACATTCAAAGAAGAAATGTCATCCCCGGAAGCCCAATATTGGGAGGAAGCGATCAACAATGAGGTTGAATCGATATTACAAAATCACACTTGGGAACTAGTGGAACTACCACCTGGGTGTAAGCCACTAGGACACAAGTGGGTCTTCAAGAGGAACAGAAAGTTCGATGGAACAATCGAGAAATACAAGGCAAGACTTGTAGTGAAAGGTTTTAGACAAACCGAAGGTGTCGACTATTTCGACACCTATGCTCCTGTCTCCAGGAAGACGTCAATCCGGATAGTCATTGCTCTCGCAGCATTGTTCGATCTGGAAATACATCAAATGGATGTTAAAACGGCGTTCTTGAATGGTGAGCTGGAAGAGGAAATTTACATGGAACAACCGGAAGGGTTTGTGGTTCCAGGTAAAGCGCACAAGGTGTGTAAACTTGTGAAGTCCTTGTATGGACTTAAACAAGCGCCTAAACAATGGCACGAAAAATTTGATAGAGTGATGCTATCAAACGGTTTTCGAATAAAGGAATGTGACAAATGCGTCTACGTGAAAGGTAATGAAAAGGACTACGTGGTAGTCTGCCTCTACGTAGATGACATGATTATAATAGGGAGTATTGATAACATCAACTCTACTAAGAAAATGTTGTCACAAAAATTCGAGATGAAAGACTTGGGTGTCGCTGATGTTATACTTGGTATGAAAATTACCAAGACATCAGACGGATATGCGCTATCTCAAACTCACTATGTCAGGCAGATGCTTGACAAATTTGATAAAGATAGTAGAGCCACATCCAGAACTCCGATAGAGATCTCAACCACCCTGAAAAAGAATTTTGGGGAGAGTGTGAGACAATTGGAATATTCTCAAATAATAGGCAGTCTGATGTACGTCATGAACTGTACTAGACCAGATATAGCCAACTCGGTGAGTAGACTGAGTAGGTACATCAGTAATCCAAATGAGGAACACTGGAAGGCCATCATGAGACTTCTCAGATACATGAGATACACAGCAGACCGAGGGTTGCATTATACCAGATATCCAGCTGTACTGGAAGGGTATTCTGATGCAAACTGGATCTCGGATTCCAACAGTACACGATCCACTAGCGGATATGTGTTCGTGATGGGAGGAGCAGCTGTCTCATGGAGATCATCCAAGCAGACGAGCATAGCTAGATCAACTATGGAATCCGAGTTCATAGCGTTGGATCTAGCAACAGAAGAGGCTGATTGGCTGAGAAGCTTTCTGGAAGGAATTCCAATGTGGCCGAAACCTGTCCCAGCAATAAGCATGCACTGCGATAATCAGTCGGCTATTGGACGGGCGCATGATCATATGTATAATGGAAAGTCCCGACATATTCGTCGGAGACATAAATCCGTAAGAGAATTGTTAGCTAACGGTGCGGTGTCATTAGATTTTGTGAGATCTAAAAATAATATAGCGGATCCATTTACAAAAGGCTTAACTCAGGTAGGAGTTGAAGTTTAATCGAGGGGAATGGGGTTGAAGCCCATCAAACTGGAAACCTCCTCAGAGGCAACCCAACCCGAACTGGATTCTCCAGCCTCGGGTTCAACGGGAAAACCGAACTGTGGGGGTGACCGAACAAAGCACTCGGGAACTTAAGTTCCCAGCCCATTTCTAGGATGAAAGAGTGATACACCTAGACCATCTTAAGGGTGGGCATGAGGCTCTTAATGAAAACAAGTATCTCGAAGGTTGAGAGGGGTGAGTCAGGACACCCTTGACTTGACATCACCTATGACGAGTGTGTATGGCCGATACTATGTGATGAGCCATGGGCTAATTCACTAGAGCACTCGGTTGAATTTTGCCAAGGCAGTCCACGGCCAAATATGGACAACAACCAAAGGGCTTAGTAAGTGGTGTAGAGAGGACACTGTGTGCGCATTACCCTGGTATGCACAAACGCTAAAGGGTTCAAGGCTTAAAGGCTACCCAATAGTAGCATATCAGATTTTACGTCACTACGGCAGGTTCAAGGCGCGCGCTACCTGTCCTTATGCAGTGAACTCTTGCGGTTCTCTCGTATGCATTTAGGAGCATTTTATTTTCAGCCAATTGCATTCATGTGGGGGATTGTTGGAAAAACATGTGAAAATATGGGTGTTTCCGAATGGTCACTGAACCAACTTCGAGTCATTATTTCGTGTAACAGCTCTGAGTTGTTTATACCGTACTCAACGTGGTTGAGTAGCCCGTGTGACGAGCTTCGTAACGGTATATCACATGACCTATTCGGAGAATGGGTGTGAATACAAAGTGGCTTCAAAGTTGGTACCTCGGGAGCTCAAATCTGGAAAAACCGAAATGGTAAAGGAAAACCATTTAGTATAATCACATATTGGAAGATTAAGAGTTAATTTTACAATATATATACCATACCAACCCAAGTAGTTATTAAACTAACATGTCCACATACACCTAAGAGTATTAGTGTGTACCACACACGCGCGCTCGCTCGTCTCTCGTGTCTCGGGTCTCGGGCTCGGGCATGGGCACGGGCGGGGGTGCGGGTGTGGGTGTGGGCGTGGACGTGGGCGTGGGCGTGGGCTTGGGCGTGGGCTTGGTCTTGGGATTTGGGATTTGGGATTTGGGATTTGGGGAATGTCTCGGGTCTCGGGTCTCGGGTCTTGGGTCTTAGGTCTTGGGTCCAAACCCGAATAGGGAGTTTTGTATAAAATACAAAAGGAGTCCCTAGAGTTTCCAACAAGAGAAACGTCAGCAATGAATGAGATTAAATGTTGCGGTTTCAGAATTAAATTGAGCGGATTCTGTGGGTGTAACTCCCAGAATTAATGACCACAATTATGGTTGCGGTTTCTATAGAGCCTATAAAAGGAAGCCCTCCCCCTCTCATTCAAACACACCAGCATACACGCAACTCACATCATAAGCATACACTTTGTGAGAGAGAACCGCACCACCAACAGCTCGACCTGTGGTTCGGTGCCGGTTTCCATACGAGCCACTCTGAGATATAAGTTGTACCTTGGGAACAAAGTCCCGAAACCAGAAACCTTTAAAGGTGGTTCGGGAAATATTGTTTAAGGGAAACTGCTCAGCAGTTGCCTCTTATTTTTATTTCCTGTTATTTATTTTTTAGTCCTTTACATTCTGTATATTTCTTTTCTGTAATTTACTTTTCTGTAATGTTTCTTTTCTGTATTTACTTTTCAGTACTGTTTACTTTCAGTCTTTCAATTCTGTAATTTACTTTTCAGTTCTGTAATTTCCAGCATTTACAAAACCAGTCCGGCAGTTTTTTATTTGTTAAAAAAAACCAGTCCGGCAGTTTTTATTTGTTAAAACCAGTCCAGTTTGGTTTTGTTCAAAACCAGTCCGACAGTTTTTTTTTTTATAAACAGTCCGGTAGTTTGTTTTATTGTTAAAACAGTCCGGCAGTTTGTTTTATTGTCAAAATAGTCCGGCAGTTTGTTTTATTGTCAAAACAGTTCGGCAGTTTGTTTTATTGTCAAAAACAGTCCGGCAGTTTGTTTTGGTCAAACCAGTCCAGCAGTTTATTTATTTATTGAGTCAGGAATTGTAATTTATATTCCAATTGTGAGAAATAAAATTGTTTATTTCAATTACAGTTCTTGTTCTTTAATTTATTGTTTGTTCGAAATAGTACCAAAACCAACAAAATTTAAAGTGTAAAAGCTTGAATCTAAAGTACTTGCGGGTTAATCAATAAAAAATGTATACGGGTCAATAAAAAGTGCATAAACCTCTAGTTTAAAGTGAATAAAGTTAAATTTAAAGTGCATAAGGGTTGAGTTTAAAGTGAATACGACTCAATAAAAAGTGAATAAACATTGAGTTTAAAGTACATAACGTTAAATTTAAAGTGCATAGCTTAAGGTTGAGTTTGAATTGCATACAAGTCAATATAAAGTGCATACGTGTAAATAAAAAGTGCATAAACCTTGAGTTCAAAGTGCATATGGTTGAATTCAATGTGCATACGGGTTAATAAAAAGTGCATAAATATTAATAAAAAAGCATATTAATGTTGAGTTTAAAGTACATAAACATGAATTTAAAGTACATAAGGTTGACTTTAAAGTGCATACGAGCCAATAAAATTGCATACAAGTTAATAATAAGTTCATACGGATCAATAACAAGTGAATAAATGTTGAGTTTAAAGTGCATAAGTTTAAATTTAAAGTACATAAGTTAAGTTTAAAGTGCATAAGGATCAATAAAAAGTGCATACAAGTCAATGGAAAGTATATACAACACAACAAAAATGCATAGTGTTCAATAAAAATGCATACGGTTCAATTAAAATGCAAAACAATGGAAAAACCAAAGAAAAGTTACCATTCATAATAAAAATTGCGGATAAATCCCAATTCATCATCGAAAAAATAAATGAAACCAAATCCCAAAAAGTTTAATACTATCAATCTTAGCAAAATTCATTGAGCAACGCTGAATACTCCGACTCAGGTGAATGTATATTCTTATTACATTTATTCGAGTTGGTAAGCGACCAGAAATGCAAAAAAAAAAAAAAAAATCGAAATTGCAAAAGTACACATATTCGCTTGTCCAATCGGTCTAGAAGTCCCAAGCCCTATTTCGTTGTCAAATATTACTCTAAATAAACCCCTACTTTTCGTTCATGTAACCACCAATTTGTTATTAAGCAAAACAAATCACTCAATTATACCTACCGATTCGTCATCGAATAAACAAAGATATTCAGGTCTGTAGCGAATTAAGATGCCAGATATCATCTCCAACTCCGACACCACCGCCGTTGTTACCTCGCCGCCGAGTAGCAGAAAGGAGGAAAAGATGGGAGGAAGAGACCGAGATGGGACAATCAACATATAGGAGAAAGAGATATGAGAAGAAGAGAGAGAGATGAGGCGATTAGCCGAAAGGGGAGAGAGATGGGAGAAAGATAGAGAGAGATATTGAGAATATCCGAAAGGGAAAAGATATATATATATATATATATATATATATATATATATATATATATGAGGAAGAGAGGAGAAATTATTCAGTAGCACCGGTCTACACAAAACTAAGCTATGTCTCCACCAATTAGATTGTAAAAATTCAAATTAATTGTATGGCCTACAAGTGTTCCCTCCACAAGTGTTCCCTCCGTTTCTTAGGGTTTATATTAGTGGGAGCTTTTTGGTACATCTGTCCTACCATCTAGTTACTCAAAAAAGAGAGAGATTGGAGTTTAGAGAGTTCATGTGGGTTTTTTTTAAGTAGATTATTAATAAAATGTTGGTTTATGACCTAATGAAAAATAAAATGTTTAGGAGTGTATTTGTGGATAATAAGTTTAAAAATTGGTATGTATTTGACATTTTTTTTTAGATTAAATATACGTTGATGGAGATCATTTGAATTATTTAATGATATTATGGATCAACAATTAATTAAACAGTAAAATATCAAATTTGCCCAATAGCATAAATGCTGGGAACTAAATCGTGGCCAACAATTATGCCACCTATAAATGTCAAACGTAAAATTTACCGTGAGTGAAGTTTATATCTACTGACCGGTATTCGGTATTGAGTATTGGACTCCAATATTGCCTGCTACACTTTGGTGTTGACCGTCGTTTAATGATGTTGACCAAAAAAAAAACCTCAATAAAATCCTTAAAAATTCTAAACAATTCATAATGCCATAAAAATTTTAAAAATTAAAAGATGAGGAAAATTATTAAAAAACCAACAACCACCCTAACTAGCGGCCTTTGTTGGACTAATCTGATATCACACCTTATTTGTTTGCTTCACTAAATGAATGAAATTGGATATATTGTACCGTGAGGCTCACATAGTATGATTGGGATTGCTAGTCCCAAGTTTACCATCATGAGGTAGTATAAATTTACGATAGTTGGACTAGACAGTGTAATGCCCAATTTGCCCATTTTTAGCAAATCCACTTGTTTGTATATATAAATATAATATATATATAAATAATATATATATATATATATTTAAATAATATATAAATATATATATTTGAATCATATATATATAAATATAAAATATAAATATATATGTAAATAATATATATAAATATAAAATACGAATTTATATATACATTTATAGATTAGTATATATATTTTGTATATAAGATATAAAATACGAACACATATATTGTCTTTTGTTGATGGTGGGAATAAATGTCAACTAACCTAAATAGGGAAATCAAAATAGTAAACCCCCTCTTTCTCTAACCTTAAAACCAAAACCGAAAATCCAAAATTCAAAACCCAAAACTACCGTCGCCACTGTTTGAGGCGGGGGGAGACACCACCACTTCTCATTACCTTCAAGTCGCCTTCCATTCACTCATCCCAATTACATCTTCTTCTTTTGTCTCCTATCATCACCCTCTCTAGCTATCTCAATCTTATTCTCTCTTTTGAGTGAAAAACCGATATGCTCTGTTGGAGGACGAAATCGGACATCGGACCTGTTTGTAAATATAATTTCACAACAAAATAGATGGTAAATCCTATTTCAGGCAAGTTTGTCTATATCTGTTTGGATTGAATTGGGTGTTTTGTCATATTTTTTAATGCTAATATTTAATATGAATGTTTAGATCATGTTAATTAGTGTTGGCACCCCGATAGAAGTTACTGTGATTCTTATTGATTTTATATTTATTTAAAACCATATGTTACTCTTTTCTAGACAAGGCAAATTAGCAATCCAAGATTGCTAATTACATTTAATCAATGAGAGGTCTCTCTTAAAAAAGAAACAGTTCGCAAAAAAAAATGAAGATATCAACATATACTTCCACAAGATGTGAAAAAGTTGCCAACATGAATATGAATGTGTAAAAGCACCGAATAATATTTTACTTCCTTAGCACTAATAATAATTCTTGTAACGCCTTTTTTTTATACATAATTTGATTTAAAATTTAATAAACTCGTTTCGACCATTCATATTTACCAATAAAACAATGGTGTCCCCCATCAACTTATATATAACCAACCTAAATGAAAAATGACTGTTGCACTCAATTTTTACAATCTAATTTACACTACATGACCAGGTAAATTTCTATTGGTTTGCACATTGTTATATGTACAATTGATTAAAAAGCCTATGAATCAAGTATTTAAAATGTATTTCTCATTTGTTAATGGAGCGCAAATAAGAAGTGTAAATATTTTCATGTTAAGAGCATTGTCCTAGTGAGCAGGCAACACCTACCAAGCAAACATTTCTTGAAGAGGCTGGGCTGGTTCCTTTTCGATGCCCGCCCTTTATTTAGACGTTGGGGTAAGGCGGCAAGCTCCGGGAAAGTTAAGGTTGGAACCTAAATAGTGCACTTTTAGATATGATATGATAGGGGTTATTTTTGTTTTTATTACATGTACTAACATCCCATTTCGTTTTTGAGCTCCCTGCTACCATTTTTTTCTTCCACTTCTATCTACTTACAATATTTCTCTTTTTTGGGAAACAGTGTTGGAAAAACATGTGAAAACATGGGTGTTTCCGAATGGTCACTGGCCCAACTTCGAGTCATTATTTCGTGTAACAGCGCTGAGTTGTTTATACCGTACTCAACGTGGTTGAGTAGCCCGTGTGACGAACTTCGTAACGATATATCACATGACCTATTCGGAGAATGGGTGTGAATACAAAGTGGCTTCAAAGTTGGTACCCCGGGAGCTCAAATCTGGAAAAACCGAAATGCTAAAGGAAAACCATTTAGTATAATCACATATTGGAAGATTAAGAGTTAATTTTACAATATATATACCATACCAACCCATGTAGTTATTAAACTAACATCTCCACATACACCTAAGAGTATTAGTGTGTACCACACACGCGCGCTCGCTCGTGTCTCGTGTCTCGTGTCTCGGGCGTGGGCGCGGGCGTGGGATTGGGATTTGGGTCTTGGGTCTTGGGTCTTGGGTCCAAACCCGAATAGAGAGTTTTGTATAAAATACAAAAGGAGTCCCTAGAGTTTCCAGCAAGAGAAACGTCAGCAATGAATGAGATTAAATGCCGCGGTTTCAGAATTAAATTTAGCGGATTCTATGGGTGTAACTCCCAGAATTAATGACCACAATTATGGCTGCGGTTTCTATAGAGCCTATAAAATGCAGCCCTCCCCCTCTCATTCAAGGACACGAGCATACACACAACTCACAGCATAAGCATACACTTAGTGAGAGAGAACCGCACCACCAACAGCTCGACCTGTGGTTCGGTGCCGGTTTCCATACGAGCCACTCTGAGATATAAGTTGTACCTTGGGAACAAAGTCCCGAAAACAGAAACCTTTAAAGGTGGTTCGGGAAATATTGTTTAAGGGAAACTGCTCAGCAGTTGCCTCTTATTTTTATTTCCTGTTATTTATTTTTTAGTCCTTTACATTCTGTATATTTCATTTCAGTACCATTTCTTTTCTGTAATTTGCTTTTCTGTACTGTTTCTTTTCTGTATTTACTTTTCAGTACTGTTTACTTTCAGTATTTTAATTCTGTAATTTACTTTTCAGTTCTGTAATTTCCAGCATTTACAAAACCAGTCCGGCAGTTTTTTAGTTGTCAAAAACCAGTCCAGTTTGGTTTTGTTCAAAACCAGTCCGGCAGTTTGTTAAAAACAGTCCGGCAGTTTTTTATAAACAGTCCGGCAGTTTGTCTTATTGTTAAAACAGTCCGGCAGTTTGTTTTATTGTCAAAACAGTCCGGCAGTTTGTTTTATTGTCAAACCAGTCCGGCAGTTTGTTTTATTGTCAAAACAGTCCGGCAGTTTGTTTTTGTCAAACCAGTCCAGCAGTTTAATTTTAATTCTGTACGAGTCAGGAATTGTAATTCATATTCCAATTGTGAGAAATAAAATTATTTTTCCATTGCGTTCCTGTCTTCTTTATTTTATTGTCCTTTCATTTATCGTATTCGAAATAGTACCAAACCCAACAATCTTAAACAATATTTTTTATTTTTGGGTTTCTATTTTCGAAATAAGAAAGGACTTTTCTTTTTTCTTTTTTATTTTGACGTCTCGGTTTTTATTCTCGCAAAATCATTGCTAGTTTACTAGAAATTGAAATTTGCACATAGAATAAATCCGAATTGGTTTTAATCTTTTTATTCTAGAATACTAAAAAGAATTCTTAGTGAAATCAAAAGTGATTTGATTTTCACGCTAGAATATCCTTTTATTGTTTTATTCTTTTGAAGCAATCTAATTAAGTTATGATTAGTATTTGCGATTAAGAATTTTAGTTTTCTTGCGAGAAACTAAACAGTTTCAATTTGTCATTTCAGATGACTAATGAGGATCAAACACCCACCGTTCCTTCGAGAGACGTGCAGGGCGCAATTGTGATTGGTAGTAGCCATAACATTGCGAGCGCTGTGAGTGGGGGGGGGGGCTCAGGCTCAGGCACAGGCTGAGGCCGAAGCTGCAGCGGCAAAGGCTGCGGCCGATGCCGCTGCGGCAGAGGCTGATGTTATGGTTGCGGTTGCGGCCGCAGCACAGGCTGCTGCTAAGGCTGCGGCCAAAGCAACGCTTGTGGCAGCGGCCAGGGCAAAGGGCAAGGCTCCGGCAATGCCGGCGATGCCAATGTTGCCAACCTCTCAACTGGAGAGACCGGAAAAGTTTAGGGGCAACAACTTCAAACGTTGGCAGCAAAAGATGCTGTTTTATTTAACTGCCCTTAATCTGACCCGTTTTCTCAAGGAGTCTGCACCAGTCTTTAGCGAGGAAGATGAGGACGTACAGACAGTTTCGGCGGTGGAAGCGTGGAAACACGGCGACTACCTATGTCGGAACTACATCCTGTGTGCTCTGGATGACACTCTCTTCAGTGTATTCGAGCCCAAGGCTTCTATAAAAGAGCTTTGGGAGTCTCTCGAAAGAAAGTACAAAGTGAATAACGCTGGCGCAAAGAAATTTGTCGTCACGGACTTTCATGAGTACATGATGACTGATGGGAAGAGTGTTATCGAGCAGGTTGAGGAACTCCAACTCATATACCATAGGCTTGAGGTTGAGGGGCTAGTTATCAACGAACCTTTCCAAGTGGCATTAATGATTGAGAAACTGCCACCTTCTTGGAAAGAGTTTCAAAACTACCTGAAACACAAGCGAAAGGCTATGACCTTGGAGGGACTCATTGAGAGGCTCAATGTTGAGCAAAGCAACCGCCGATCCGGAAGGAAAGGCGGTGGCGGAGCAGGCAACGCGGTTGCCAAGGCCCATGTGGTTGAGGACGCTGTGTCTAAGCGGAAACGCTTTGACAGCGGGGTCGGTGCCTCTCTCAAGAAGAAATTCATGGGAGACTGCTTTGTGTGTAACAAACCGGGCCATCGTGCAGTGGATTGTAAGATGCGCACCGACAAGCCCAAACCCCCCCCCCCCCCCAAAGAGGAAGTTCCAAGGGAAAGGGAGGAAGAGGGCACCTGCTCAGGCTAATGTGGCTGAGGGAGGAGATGATGATGGACAAGACTACATGCACCTGAGTGCTGTGGTTTCTGAAGTGAACCTGGTGGGGAGCAACCCAAAGGAATGGTGGCTGGACACAGGCGCCACTAGTCACATATGTGCCAGCAAGTGGATGTTCAAGACCTATACGGCCGTGGACAATGAGAGCTGCTTCATGGGAAACTCGGCTACTTCCAGGGTGGAAGGAAAAGGAACCGTGTTGTTGAAGATGACATCGGGAAAGGAGCTCACACTGAATGGCGTGCTCCATGTGCCGGAAATTCGCAAGAATCTGGTTTCCGGGTCCGTGATGGTGAACAAAGGATTTAAAATTGTATTTGAATCTGCAAAAATTGTAATCACTTTGAACGGAATGTATGTAGGCCGTGTCTATATGACCAACGGCATGTTTAAATTAAATGTTGGTACTCCGGCTCCTAAAGCCGAGTTAGCTATTGAGGGTACTAAGGCTGAGGCCAGTACCAAGAATAATGTAATCGTGAATGTTGCCCAAGTGGCCAATAAAACTTCGTTTGCTTATTCTTGTGATTCATTTAATTTATGGCATGGTAGATTAGGTCATGTGAATTCTAATTCTATGAAGAAATTAATATCACTGAATCTACTACCTAATTTTGTATTTGATAAACAACATAAATGTGAGGTTTGTGTTGAAGCAAAATTAACCAAGTCTTCGTATCAACATATTGAACGAAGTACTGAACCTCTTGGTCTAATGCACATGGATGTATGCGACTTAAAGTTTATACAAACGCGAGGAGGGAAAAAGTATTTCATCACGTTTATAGATGACTGTACTAGATACTGCTATGTCTACTTAATGAGAAGTAAAGACGAAGCGGTAGAGAAATTCGCTCTTTATAAGACCGAAGTAGAAAATCAACTCAATAAAAAGATTAAAATGTTGAGGAGTGATAGAGGCGGTGAATACGAGGCACCGTTTGCGCAGATATGCGCAGAAAATGGTATTATACATCAAACCATAGCCCCATACTCTCCGGAGCAGAATGGGGTTGCTGAGCGTAAGAATAGAACGCTCAAGGAAATGATGAATGCTATGCTAATAAGTTCTGGGTTACCCCAGAACATGTGGGGGGAAGCGCTGCTTTCCGCCAACTATGTGTTGAACAAGCTACCACATAAGAAGCGTGATAAACCACCTTATGAACTATGGAAAGGCCATCGGCCGAGATATAAATTCTTAAGGGTTTGGGGTTGTCTTGCGAAGGTCCTTGTCTCGCTTCCTAAAAGAACGAGAATAGGGCCAAAGACGGTAGACTGTGTGTTCATAGGATATGCACAAAACAGTAGTGCTTATCGCTTTCTCGTGCACAAGTCGGATAATCCTGATGTGCATGTAGATACTATCATCGAAGCTCGAGAAGCTTCTTTCTTCAAGGAGATCTTTCCCCGCAAGTCTTCCATAACTGTAGAGACTGAGAAGTCAAACAGTGAGGAAAATGTGGGGGCAAGTGAACCGTTGGAGGAAGAAGAAGAAGAGCCTCGACGTAGTAAAAGGGCTAGAAAGGAAACGACTTTCGGTCCAGATTTTGTAACCTTCATGATAGAAGGCGAACCGGCGACATTCAAAGAAGAAATGTCATCCCCGGAAGCCCAATATTGGGAGGAAGCGATCAACAATGAGGTTGAATCGATATTACAAAATCACACTTGGGAACTAGTGGAACTACCACCCGGGTGTAAGCCACTAGGACACAAGTGGGTCTTCAAGAGGAACAGAAAGTTCGATGGAACAATCGAGAAATACAAGGCAAGACTTGTAGTGAAAGGTTTTAGACAAACCGAAGGTGTCGACTATTTCGACACCTATGCTCCTGTCTCCAGGAAGACGTCAATCCGGATAGTCATTGCTCTCGCAGCATTGTTCGATCTGGAAATACATCAAATGGATGTTAAAACGGCGTTCTTGAATGGTGAGCTGGAAGAGGAAATTTACATGGAACAACCGGAAGGGTTTGTGGTTCCAGGTAAAGCGCACAAGGTGTGTAAACTTGTGAAGTCCTTGTATGGACTTAAACAAGCGCCTAAACAATGGCACGAAAAATTTGATAGAGTGATGCTATCAAACGGTTTTCGAATAAAGGAATGTGACAAATGCGTCTACGTGAAAGGTAATGAAAAGGACTACGTGGTAGTCTGCCTCTACGTAGATGACATGATTATAATAGGGAGTATTGATAACATCAACTCTACTAAGAAAATGTTGTCACAAAAATTCGAGATGAAAGACTTGGGTGTCGCTGATGTTATACTTGGTATGAAAATTACCAAGACATCAGACGGATATGCGCTATCTCAAACTCACTATGTCAGGCAGATGCTTGACAAATTTGATAAAGATAGTAGAGCCACATCCAGAACTCCGATAGAGATCTCAACCACCCTGAAAAAGAATTTTGGGGAGAGTGTGAGACAATTGGAATATTCTCAAATAATAGGCAGTCTGATGTACGTCATGAACTGTACTAGACCAGATATAGCCAACTCGGTGAGTAGACTGAGTAGGTACATCAGTAATCCAAATGAGGAACACTGGAAGGCCATTATGAGACTTCTCAGATACATGAGATACACAGCAGACCGAGGGTTGCATTATACCAGATATCCAGCTGTACTGGAAGGGTATTCTGATGCAAACTGGATCTCGGATTCCAACAGTACACGATCCACTAGCGGATATGTGTTCGTGATGGGAGGAGCAGCTGTCTCATGGAGATCATCCAAGCAGACGTGCATAGCTAGATCAACTATGGAATCCGAGTTCATAGCGTTGGATCTAGCAACAGAAGAGGCTGATTGGCTGAGAAGCTTTCTGGAAGGAATTCCAATGTGGCCGAAACCTGTCCCAGCAATAAGCATGCACTGCGATAATCAGTCGGCTATTGGACGGGCGCATGATCATATGTATAATGGAAAGTCCCGACATATTCGTCGGAGACATAAATCCGTAAGAGAATTGTTAGCTAACGGTGCGGTGTCATTAGATTTTGTGAGATCTAAAAATAATATAGCGGATCCATTTACAAAAGGCTTAACTCAGGTAGGAGTTGAAGTTTAATCGAGGGGAATGGGGTTGAAGCCCATCAAACTGGAAACCTCCTCAGAGGCAACCCAACCCGAACTGGATTCTCCAGCCTCGGGTTCAACGGGAAAACCGAACTGTGGGGGTGACCGAACAAAGCACTCGGGAACTTAAGTTCCCAGCCCATTTCTAGGATGAAAGAGTGATAGACCTAGACCATCTTAAGGGTGGGCATGAGGCTCTTAATGAAAACAAGTATCTCGAAGGTTGAGAGGGGTGAGTCAGGACACCCTTGACTTGACATCACCTATGACGAGTGTGTATGGCCGATACTATGTGATGAGCCATGGGCTAATTCACTAGAGCACTCGGTTGAATTTTGCCAAGGCAGTCCACGGCCAAATATGGACAACAACCAAAGGGCTTAGTAAGTGGTGTAGAGAGGACACTGTGTGCGCATTACCCTGGTATGCACAAACGCTAAAGGGTTCAAGGCTTAAAGGCTACCCAATAGTAGCATATCAGATTTTACGTCACTACGGCAGGTTCAAGGCGCGCGCTACCTGTCCTTATGCAGTGAACTCTTGCGGTTCTCTCGTATGCATTTAGGAGCATTTTATTTTCAGCCAATTGCATTCATGTGGGGGATTGTTGGAAAAACATGTGAAAACATGGGTGTTTCCGAATGGTCACTGAACCAACTTCGAGTCATTATTTCGTGTAACAGCTCTGAGTTGTTTATACCGTACTCAACGTGGTTGAGTAACCCGTGTGACGAGCTTCGTAACGGTATATCACATGACCTATTCGGAGAATGGGTGTGAATACAAAGTGGCTTCAAAGTTGGTACCTCGGGAGCTCAAATCTGGAAAAACCAAAATGGTAAAGGAAAACCATTTAGTATAATCTCATATTGGAAGATTAAGAGTTAATTTTACAATATATATATCATACCAACCCATGTAGTTATTAAACTAACATGTCCACATATACCTAAGAGTATTAGTGTGTACCACACACGCGCGCTCGCTCGTGTCTCGTGTCTCGGGTCTCGGGCTCGGGCGTGGGCGTGGGCGTGGGCTTGGGCGTGGGATTTGGGATTTGGGGAATGTCTTGTGTCTTGGGTCTTGGGTCCAAACCCGAATAGGGATTTTTTGTATAAAATACAAAAGGAGTCCCTAGAGTTTCCATCAAGAGAAACGTCAGCAATGAATGAGATTAAATGCCGCGGTTTCAGAATTAAATTGAGCGGATTCTGTGGGTGTAACTCCCAGAATTAATGACCACAATTATGGCTGCGGTTTCTATAGAGCCTATAAAAGGCAGTCCTCCCCCTCTCATTCAAGGACACCAGCATACACACAACTCATAGCATGAGCATACACTTAGTGAGAGAGAACCGCACCACCAACAGCTCGACCTGTGGTTCGGTGCCGGTTTCCATACGAGCCACTCTGAGATATAAGTTGTACCTTGGGAACAAAGTCCCGAAACCAGAAACCTTTAAAGGTGGTTCGGGAAATATTGTTTAAGGGAAACTGCTCAGCAGTTGCCTCTTATTTTTATTTCCTGTTATTTATTTTTTAGTCCTTTACATTCTGTATATTTCATTTCAGTACCATTTCTTTTCTGTAATTTGCTTTTCTGTACTGTTTCTTTTCTGTATTTACTTTTCAGTACTGTTTACTTTCAGTATTTTAATTCTGTAATTTACTTTTCAGTTCTGTAATTTCCAGCATTTACAAAACCAGTCCGGCAGTTTTTTAGTTGTCAAAAACCAGTCCAGTTTGGTTTTGTTCAAAACCAGTCCGGCAGTTTGTTAAAAACAGTCCGGCAGTTTTTTATAAACAGTCCGGCAGTTTGTCTTATTGTTAAAACAGTCCGGCAGTTTGTTTTATTGTCAAACCAGTCCGGCAGTTTGTTTTATTGTCAAAACAGTCCGGCAGTTTGTTTTATTGTCAAAACAGTCCGGCAGTTTGTTTTTGTCAAACCAGTCCAGCAGTTTAATTTTAATTCTGTACGAGTCAGGAATTGTAATTCATATTCCAATTGTGAGAAATAAAATTGTTATTTCCATTGCGTTCATGTCTTCTTTATTTTATTGTCCTTTCATTTATCGTATTCGAAATAGTACCAAACCCAACAAACAGTTGTTAAATACTTAACATAATTGATAACTCGTATTGTCACGTGACCCATTTCCATTAATGTGTTAACAATGGATCTAAACCAGGACCAGTCCGACGTCTTTTTACACCTAAGACGTATTTTTTTTACTCCTTTTTTAACTTTATCTAACAATTATTTTAACTTTGCCCCTGAATTGACAATATTTGCCACTGCCGTTAACGGAAATGGGTCACGTGACAGCACGTGTTGTCAATTCTATTAAATATTTAATACATGGTTCCCACAGAATAGAAAGATTGTAAGTAGAGGGAAGCGAAAGAAAAAAAGGTAGTAGGGGGCTCAAAAACGAAATGAGTTGTTAGTACAAGTAACCAAAAAAAAAAACTATATGATAGATACAAACATTGCATTGGATTAACTCATATAATTAATAATACAAGCATATTTTCGAACATTACCCTTATCCCGGTTGGATTCATGGTCCCGAAATTATTTATCCCACAACCAAACGAGACCATATATATGTTATTTCAAATACTACAAAAGTGAATTATTTGTAATTCGGTCCATTCTAATAGTCCGGTTACACATTACACAACCAACCACATCATTTGTGGGTCCAGTAGCACTGGTAGTCCAATTCCGACATTTCAATGATGCAACCAAACAAGACTTGTGTTTTCGTTGATGATTGGGGGTGAGAACTAGACGAAAATTTTCTGGAAAATTTTGTATTTATTTCATTAAAAGATCGGCTTAGTTTCATTCTTTAATAAATGAAATGAAAATGAATAAAAATATACATTTTGTTTAGTTATCGAGATGATAATGATCATAGTCATGCTCGTTTCGTGAAAATTTTTGTTTTCCTTATTACACGCACACATATATATACTAGTAATCGTGACTCATGCGTTGCGTGTGTGGCGCGTAATGCAATAAAAAAATATGTATAGTTATGATATAAATATGTGAAAATTATATTAACATAGTTTAATATTTAAAAAAATGTTTGGTTGTTAAAGAGTGATAAATAGTTTTATTAGTTTTTACTTTTTATATTTTTATGTGAGTATGATATTATTGTAATTAATATAAAGATGTATGGATATTTTTGGAAAAAATTGGCTAAATTGGGCATGCTCATTTGACTTGGATTGACTTATTATAATAGAATGATATTTATTTATTTATTTATAATAATAAATCTATAGTATATTATATCAGATATATGAATTAATAAAACTCATATCATATAGTATAAAAATTGATTCATGATACGAAAAGAAACAAAGTTTCCATATTCTAAAACGAAACGAAATTTCTACTTCACGAAACGACAACGATAAATCTCAAAACTCAAACGAAATAGACCATTTTTGTCTCGTTTTACCTCGTTACTGTTCCTATCAATAATATTGCAACCCGACCAAACCAATTTTATTTGGTTTGATTTGGTTTGGTTTTGAATAATAATTATTGGGGAACCCAACTCAACCACCAATGGAAACTTATATTTGGTATAGCATCAATACAGTGACCTTGTTTGGGTTGCATTTACTTTTAATTAATTTTACTTTTAAGTATAGAAGCAAATAGTGTTGTTTGTTTGTTCATTTTTTAATTTACTTTTAGCAAAAGTAATTGATTCAAGAGTGTACTTATTTTAAGTATGAAATATAATACTTATGGCAAAAAAAAGTAAAAAGTGACATTGTAGTACTAATTCTAGTCTCATGATGTATTTCTTTATTACTCTTCATATCTACAACGATTATTCGTACCTTTTCTGTTTTTTTTATCATTCCAAACTTAAAAATCTATATGGTTATGTTTGTTTACAGAATAATATAAAAGATATAATGTGTAACTAGTTATTATTAGTGGGATAGATAATACCACCATATAAGTGTTATTACTTATATCCCCTTATTAGCATAAAATGTATTATAATTAGTACTATCTCTTTTATAATACCAAATGCAATCTGTGTAAACAAACAGTTATAATGTGAGTCTCACAGTACTAGTAATATTAGGGATGGGAAAAATTCCCGAAACCCGACCTGATCCCACCTCCCGACTTTAGCCCGACCCGAAACTTTACCGACCCGATTACTTTCGAGATCGGGATTGATTTTTAAAATCGTCGGGTACCCGAAATATATATGATTTTAAGTTTTTTTATTATATACACAAAAGACCCGTCATCCCTCTTTCTATATATGTATATTTTTAAATTAAAATATTTATATATAGATGGTGTGTTATGTGTATTCCTTGAATAGTTCAAATCAGAATTCGTGTTTATTTTGTGTTTAGTAATTTGAGCTGAATTTAGAAATTATGTACTGCTACATGTTTAGTTGAAGCATTGAACAAGAGCTTAAGGGCTTTAATTACCAGAAACTTAGTTATATTAGGATTCTACTAGTATTCTGATTATACATATTATATTATATATAGTTATATTTTAGTTTTTATTTTCAACTTAACCTAATGATCTAAACGGTTAATATATTCATGATACTTGTTTATAATAAATTATAGTTATATATATATGATTTACATATAGCTTAAAATTGTTTTTATATAAATTTCCGTGTTTTTTTTTAGTTTCTCGGTCTAGAATAGAAATATGTTAGGATTATCCTATCCTGACCTGTCGGGTACCCGTACTATCGGCTACCCAAATAGTCGGGCACCCAAAATGTCGGGCTCGCGAGTAAAAAATGATTTCCGATTCTTTTCGGGTCGGATTTCGAATTGATACATTTCGGGTCGGATCCCGACCCAATCCCAACCCTAAGTAATATTATAATACTTCTCATATGGCAAACAAAAATGTGTAACTATTTAATAGCAAGTGAACTAACTTGTGGTTTATACGTTATTTTTTGAGTAGTAGTATTTGGCTGCAACCACGAAAGCGGCGCTCACTTTATAAATAGTTGTTTAATTATTCTCTTAGTGATATGATTGTACGTGGTCTAAATACCATTCCTTATTTAGTTATTCTTATTCGTTCATCATTTGTCTCTACGGTGAAAACTTCATTTTCTATAATTTATAGCGGGGAATTAAAATAAACATATTATACATTTGTTATATTAACAAAAATATACAATTAAAATTTAAATTATCAAAAATATATATTCAATTAATAATTAATAAAATATAAAAAAATCATTTATCCATCCCAATCTATTTACTCTCTCTCCGATCTATATCTTTATCATTCCTTCTTCTCACTCTTTCTTATCTCTCTCCTCCTCAATCTATTTTTTCGATATTTTTCTCCTTCTCACTCTCTCACTCACCGGTCTCTCGATAAGGTGGAGATTGAGACGGAGACATCCATCGGAATGGACAGCGAGGGTGTAGAGCAAGGTTAAAAACTCGAGTTTGATGTCGGCGAGATGCGATCGTCGAAGGAGATGCTCACGACGATGACGTGTTAGTTCGAGATCGGAGAACGAGAAAGAGTTGTATTTATTAACTAGTGTATAAACTTGAAAAATAAGTGTATGAATTCCGTGAACTACGGGTATGACCTTGAAAATTATGAATATGAATTATGTAAGTAACGATATGAGTTATGTAAATTGAGGTATGAACTTTGAAAATAATGATGAATTCTACGAATTAGGATATGAACTTTTAAAATGAGTTTCACTACAAAATAATGTTTGATTTAGTGAGAGTCAAAAATTGTCATAAGTCTGTCACTAATTTAAAAAGTTGTCACAAATTGACTAAACTGTCACAAAACCGTCCTAAAAACCGTACCTAATAAGCTCGTAACAAAAAATATCGTCACTAATCCCGTCGCTATTTGAGTATTTTTTTGTAGTGTGTATGAATATTTGGAATAAGAGTATAAAATATATAAATTAGGGTATGAACTTTTAAAATAAGTGTATGAACTTTTGGAATAAGTGTATGAAATATACAAATTATGGTATGAACTTTTGGATATGTTTTTGTTAATTAAAATTTTTTGAATATGTTTTTATTAATTTAATTTGAAAAGTGGTATATTTTGTTAATTTATCATTTATAGTTTTTGAGAGAACTTACTTTTTATTCATACCAAAGTATTTTTCCTAAATTTGATTTCATATCTCAAAAGCATATCCACGTTTTTTTTACATTGATTGTACCATATCAATTCGTAGAGAATAGGAATATATATAGATAACCATTAATTGCTACAAACTTTTACTAAGCATTTTTCGTTTCCCCCTCATAATTGTTTTTCTTTTAAAACATAATTAAGATTAGCTTTTGAGTACGAGGATTTGAGCTAAATATAATTATTTGTTTTACAAAAAATTTAGTTTATAAGTTACCACTTACCAATGCCTCAATTTTATGGATTTTATTTGGAGAAATCAATATTATATTATTTTCTTTATCGCTTGTTGAGCTTATTTTTATGAATTTTGCAAAATTTTACTACAGCCTATACAATAGTTGTGGAATCTAAGGTCATGTATGTCTTTTGACCTCAAAGTAATTTTAATTATTTCTTATTATAACGCATTGAAAGAAAATAATTTTTGAGTTATTGAAAATTTATTTTGTTTCTTATTCATAGTTTATTTTCCTTGTAGAATAATACTCCATAGGAGAATAAAAAAAAATATGAGTGTAATATTTTTTTATAACTATAAAGTAAAAGTACAAAATTTATACCAAACAACATTTTTCTTAAAAAGTATACGTTTGTACTATTATCAAACAGTATTCACATACTTAAAAAGTAAATACTAAGGATGCGTTTGAAACCCGAAAAATATCACAAAAAAGAAAAGAAAAGAAAAAGAAAGTAAAACAAAGTAAAATTATCTTAAAATTATTTTCCGGTCATTTGTTTAAAATGTTGGAAAATTAAAAGAAAAAAAAATAAAAAACGAGGAGAGAGAGTTAGTCTCAATTTTCGCATTTGTTCTCATTTTACTCTCACTTTTTTAAAAAAAATGTTTTCTCTAATTCTACTTACAAAGTTTTTCCTCACTTTCTTTTGTTTTATTTTCCATTGATTTTCTTATGCAATAAAACACAAAAAAATATTTTTTCGGAAAATCATTTTCATTTTTCCATAATTTTTTTTGGGATTCAAATTATCTAGAGTTTATAATGCACTCATATCGTTTAGAGTTTCATCTAAATGATGAAATTAAAATAATACAATGGTCTAGATTTATGCATGAGTTTTGTAATTTTGTTTTTATATAATTTTAGTATATAAAATACAAATTATGATTTTTTAAATTAAAAACTAACTTTACAACACAATAAAAACTTAAACAAAATTATATAACCATAGTTGAAACTCACCTAAATTTAATTATTATTTAAAAATAGTAAAAAAAACTCAATGATTTTAATATATATCTTATTTTATATATTAAAAATAAAATTACAAAACTCATGAATAAATATAAAACATTGAATTGTTTTTATTTCATCTGTTAGATGAAAATGTAAAGTATGTGAATGCAGAACTCACACAACTCTAGAAAATTTGAATCCATTTTTCAGGTTCCAAACAAACTCTACAAAAAAAGTTGATTCTAGAACACAAATTGCACACAGGTCTCACACTCTATTTCCTAGTTATCGAAAGACATATTTATCCCTACAGATATAAATAAAATACTTGATAAAACAAAATATAAATATTCAACATAATAAAAAATCAACTTATTAAAAAGTCAAATAAAAATATAATAGAACTCTGGTTGAGCGTATACTAAATTTAAATATTAATTAAAAATATAATAGAACTCTGGTTGAGCGTATACTAAATTTAAATATTAATTAAAAATAATATTTTTTATTAAATCTAGTATTATTAATATATACGTATAACTCAAACACTCTGTACATTACATTTAGAAGGATAAAAACATATTTTTTAATAAAAATATATTATTATACATATAATTGAGTATCTAATAAAATGTAATGGATTATGTAATAAATGTAATGAATTATATAAGTGAGCTGCAAAATTTTGTGAATATATATTTCCAAAAAAAATAAAAATATCTCATAAATTATCTCCATGGAAATAATAAGTAGTTTTATATATAAAATGAAACCAAGCAAGCCCAGTATCTCGGTTCCAATTATAACAGATTAACTTACCCAAAATAAAATATTAAAATTTTAACAGATCTTTTTCTCCTCTCTCTCTCTCTCTCTCTCTCCCTCTCTCTCTCTACATCGCAGCGAGTTTCAGTTTATGAGGTATATTTACTTTCTCTCTATCATATTTATTCTTTTTGTAATATTTATTTCTCTATTTATCTATTTATCTCTATGTAGATCCGTTGATATAAAGGTTCTGTTTTTTTTTAACCTAGATCTGTTTTCTTTTCTTTTTTTTAATTCTTTATCAATTCTAACTTATATAGATCTGTTAAGTGATTATATATATATATGTAATGGGTCTTCAATTTTGTTAATATTTTTTTATATAGCTTTGTTTTTTTAGGGTTACTAATTTGGGGAATTATCTGTGTTTTAGAGTGTTTGAATTTCATAGGTTTTATATATAAAAAAAAAGTCATGGGGAATTTTTGTTAGGTTTTCAAAGTTTAAGCAAATTAGTGGTAATCAAACTTGGTTTGGAAACACTATTTAGGAGATTTTGTTTACTAATTAAGTTTAAAAGGTCAGATCTTTTGCTTAATTTAGATTTTTTATTTGAATTCATTAATTTTAAAATAAAAATTCATGGGGAATTTTTGTTAGTTTTCAAAGTTTAAGCAAATTGGTGATTATCAAACATGGTTTTGAAACATTATATTTAAATTGTAGTGTTTTGAAACATTATTTAGGGGATTTTGTTTACTAAGTTTAAAAGGTCAGAGCTTTTGCTCAGTTTAGATTTGTTTTGTGCGAACAATTTTGAGAAATTATGTGTATTATATATTTATAAGCATATTAATTATTATCTTCTTGTCCAGTCAGATATTGGTTGATTAATTGAATTGGTTTTGTATGTGTATTTCATAATTTCTTATTGCTAGTTATATTACCAAATTTATGTTGTTTTTTGAATCTGTGATGTTTTAAGCTCGTGTATGCAAGTACATTAATTTACTTTACTTTTTTGTTAGTTTCGGTAAAGGTTTTGTTTTCCTAAAGATTTTTTGAAATCGATAGTTTATTCAAAGGTGTCTTGCTCTGTTTATTCTTCTTGGGTTTGTTATTCTACTCTCTACGAGCTTTTTTCTTAGATATAAGCTGTTAAGAGTAATTAATACGTGTCATAATTTTTGTTTGGATTTTGAGTACATCTATGTTGTTTAGGGTTACTTCAAACAAGGTAATATTTTGATGAAATGTACTTTTGCTAATATTTACCTCTTTCTTCCTTGTAAATTGTTTGAATAAGAAAATAAAGTTATTTTTTGAAATTCATGTCAATACAAACGTGGCGAAGAATAATTGAAGATGTTACATGCCTGATTAGTTAGAACCCGTGTTCATTTTTAGTCGTTGTATTATATATTAAATGCTGGATTGGTCAAAGTACAGTTACTTTCTGTTTAATGAAGTTTTCTGTATCTTGAAAAGGAAATATCCTAGTCAAAGAATTCCATAAAAAACTGTTACTCTGCGGGTAAATTAATATTATAATATACCGGTGTATATTCACTGAAAGATTGTTTTGTGATCTGGTTATTTTGTGTGTTTTTTTTTTCTTAAATGAAGTTACTCCCTATGCTTGATATAAAACTGCTGTTTGATTTTCTATATAAAAGTTATGCCATGTAAAAACAACACAATTAAAAGAGGTATTGTCTGCCCATGCATAGGGGTTCAAAGAGAATGAGATTTAAAAAAAAAATTATGATGTTTTATATGCTGTGTAGTTGTTTCTCTTAAATTGTGCTGACATTCAGTTTTATTTGGTGTTTCCATTCATGTGGTAAACTTGAACTAACTTTTTTTGTTTTTTGGATTTAATCTTTTGCAGCTCAAAGGAGAGACCCACTCTTGGGTAAGCATCATCTCTATCTGGCTTTTGTTTTTGGTCACTGTATGCTTACCCCAATTTATAAAAAGAAAGTGTATTTTTCAATTGTCTATTTTTTAAACTTATTTGTTGTATTGTCCTAATGTGCTCGTTTAGCTACATGTAGCTTATTTAGGTATGTAGCTTATTTAGGTTGTCTGCATCATTAATTTGTATATAATTCCAGTATCACCAATTAAATCATGCATTGAAATCGCCTTTCTCCTTCCATATTTCAGTGGTACGCGGATTAAGACCCGCAAAAGGAACATCGCAGCTCCTTTGGACCCCGCAACCTTTGCGGATGCAGTGGTCCAGATATACTTGGATAATGCTGGTGATCTGGTAATTTTGATTATATGTTATATGGTTTAGATTATTTATTTACTTCATCTCTTTGTGTATCAATTTCTTTTCATGTTTTAGATTTATTCACGTGTAGCTACCTAATGGTGAATAGTATTTTGGAACAGGAACTTATTGCTAAGAGCATCGAATCCTCAGGCCTAAACTTCTCAAGATACGGTGACACCTTCTTTGAGGCAAGTTTGACCTTTCTTCTGGAAACTTCTAATTTGTTAAAAGTATACTTAGCTTAATTATATTTGACTACATTCTTGAGATTTTCGCGGTTTGGACCCTATACTAACCATTCCTAGTGTTTTTGCACACCATAGTAACAAATTTCTAATTACACCCTTATACTACCACTTTTCATCACATTTATGCACTACCATCCAAATTAATGGGAATCTGTATTGTTATCAAACTTATTCGATCCAGTTAGAGGGGTAAAATAGACATTTATCAATTTTAATTTTATGTTACGGTTAGGTTACATTTAAAGATGACAAATAATTTGATAAAAAATATATAGCGGTGTAATTGGAGAACTTGGTATCATGGGTACAAAATTGCAAGAACTGGTTAGTATAGGTTACAAAATCGCCAAAAAAATAAATATACATTCAGCTATGAATCCAGACACTGTGTATGTGCAAGCCTTTTAAGGTTTAATATATTTTGATATGTAATTTCCTATCGATATCCATAATAAGTTAAGATTAATTTTCTTTTGCTGAACACTTGTTTTTCAAGCTATAATCACAAAATCAGATTTGTTTATCTGCACAACCTGTTGATACTAACACGGTAAAATATAAATTGTTGCCTGGTTTTTATATCTATAAGCTGAGTTGGAATAGGATTGGCAGGAGTTAATTAAGGCAACTTAACTACTTGATCTTAATAATCACATAAAATTTTAGATTCCAAGGTTGAGTAATAAGTGATCATTTGTTTTCTTTATCAATTACTCAGTTGATGTAGGGTTGTGCTCCTTAAGGATGACCATGTAAGCAATCATATACGATATAACATATCTAAGCAATTGTCATGCGTGTGTTCCAAGTATCAAATATGCGGGTCCTGGTCACACAAAAAATTACACTTATGGTGCTCCAAATGCTGGCTAATTTAAATATAATTAATTAATGTTTGTAGAAGATCAACTCATTTTTAATTAGCCAGATAAAAGTGGTGTTTTATTCGACTTTCTATAGATTTACCTTTTTACTGTATACTATTGTATTTATAATATATAGTTATTTCTTATCTTACCCTTATGCAATGAACTGCAGCTTCGTTCATCTTTTATTGGTGATAAAAGTAGTTTATGGTTGATTTGAGATGTGAGATGTACTTTATTGCCACAGGTTGTCTTCACTGGCGGTCGCACTCAACCTGGAACAACCAAGCCTGATGAGGGGGAGAGACATCCTTACTCTGTAATTGACTGTGAGCCTACGCATGAAGCTATCTCACCGTCTGTGATCTACATACAGAAGATCTTACGGAGGAAACCTTTTCTCATAAAAAACCTTGAAAATGTTACCCGGAGATTTTTACAGTCACTGGAGCTTTTTGAGGAGAATGAGAGCAAAAAGCTGGCTATTTTCACGGCACTTGCTTTCTCTCAGAAGCTGTCCGGTCTTCCACCAGAGAGTGTGTTCCAGCCGCTACTCAAGGATAATCTTGTTGCGAAAGGGCTAGTTTTATCTTTTATAACTGATTTTTTCAAGGAATATCTAATTGATAACAGCCTTGATGATCTAATTGCTATTTTGAAGCGGGGTAAAATAGAGGAGAGTCTGCTTGACTTCTTCCCACCTGCTAAGCGATCTGCTGAGGCAGTTTCTGAGCATTTCACGTAAGTTCGATTGTCAATATACATCTTATATTTTGAACTGTTGGTTGAGGTTGCATTTGCTTATGGATCTATAAACATGTTTCAAGGGGAGTTGTATTCAAAGCAGTCCAGTTTTAAAGGCGTAGATGTTGTGTTTACTGACAATAATTTTGTTTTGGACACAACCTGATTAGCATAAAACCATGGTAAGGATAATTGGAAACAATTGGAAACAAATTAGAAAATTACTTAAATTACTTTTCAAATGCTCAGATAGATGTTCTGTTCCCAGTTTATGTAAGGATAATTTGTTTCTTTTAGACAAGCAATCACTAAACTTCTGAAGTACCTTGTCAACTTTGGCTATTACCTTGATTGGTTA
Organism: Primula vulgaris; assembly: GCA_963920805.1. Lineage (NCBI taxonomy): Eukaryota > Viridiplantae > Streptophyta > Magnoliopsida > Ericales > Primulaceae > Primula > Primula vulgaris. Next base: position 10,587,308 of record OY987220.1, on the reverse strand, counting down.
AGTTGTCTTAGTTTTTTGTAGTTTACACGTCCTATAGATTTTAGTTTTGCTGTTTGCTTTGGTTAGCTGGGGCTTGAAATTAGACAGGTAAGATAATAGTACATTTTATTAAGTTGCTCTACGGATAAATTTACTCCCTCTATTCCAATTTATAAGTCCAGGTCGGGGAAACTCCCAATTTAAGGGGACATCATGGTTACTCTACTTTTACACCTATTTTCCAAATTGGCCCATTTTTTTCCCTAGAATCAATGTGAGAAGGACAAATATGTAAAATTACCTAACAACTTGTTTTTATTTATGGGAAGTGGACTTATAAAGTGTAGTAGCCCAAAAGGTTCTTGGGACTATCTACCTGAGTTGGTCTTAGACAAGATTTTATACTGTTTCTGTTTATTTGGAGGCTGATAATTATTGGTTACCTTTTCCTCAGTGAGGCAGGGCTTGTACCCTTGGTTGAATACAACGTAAAGAAAATATTTGAGGTGAAACAGAAAGAAATGAAAACTGTATTGACAGCTCAGATAGCCGAGGAAACTGATATATCTGAAGTTATAGAAACTGTGAAGCAGCATGTTAAGGATGCTAAAATGCCTGATATTGAAGTGGTGAAGATTTTATGGGATGTCTTGATGGATGCTGTTCAATGGTCAGGAAAGAACCAACAGCAAAATGCTAATTCTGCTCTGCGTCAGGTAATATGCTGTTCCAAGGCAGGATTAAGTAGGTGCCACATATTTTAATATCAGTTTGACCATGTTCTTTACTTCTTTGACATAAATCTTTCCTTCCTCAGTTTGTTTCTCTCATTTCTTTGAAGAAGTATTAACATTTGACAAACAGGGGGAATATCACAAGCTATGACGAAAGTGACTTTCAATTTGTTCTGTTGATAATTACCTTGAAAATTTTACTACTTCGGGTATATATACAATACCAGTTATTTGCGAAGTAGTGATGCATGAGAAACACAACTAATAAATGGTCTTCCAAGAGAACCAAGTTCCCGTCTTTTTTTATTCTTTGCTTTATGCCAACTGATTCTAGCCTCTGCTGACTGATTCGAGGAGGTGATATAGACAGTAATGTTGTTTAGAGTGCGTAAAAGAGCATATTTCTTCTGACACCTGATTGAATAATGGTTGAGAGTGATGATGTTTTCGAGCCTGTGATGTATACAATATCTATGAAAAAGATTTGAATGTGGAAGTAGGAAGTAGTAGGAAGTTTTTATTAGGTCTATCTGGTAGCAAAACTGATTAACTTGAATAAATTGGCATTACCTATATCTACCAAGTGCAGTTTATTCTTTTCACTAATCCAATTATCACGGATTTCTCCATATTTTTTGTTCCTCTGTTGTAACTCTTTTTTGAATCAGGTGAAATCATGGGCAGAACTTCTGAACACCTTCTGCACCAACGGAAAACTTGAGTTGGAACTAATGTACAAAGTCCAGATTCAGTGTTACGAGGATGCAAAGCTGATGAAGTTGTTCCCTGAGATTGTGAGATCTTTATATGACCAGGATGTGCTTGCAGAAGATACCATCCTCCACTGGTTTCGTAAAGGGACAGTCTCTAAGGGAAGGTATGTTTGGTTTAATTTGTTAATTGGAATAATACCTAAATTTTGTCCGTTCTCTTTTCATGTCTATTCCACTTTTGTGTTGCTTTTCTCTTTCCCTGAGAGGGTAACAATATGGTTTGTGTGGATGTGGGTGTGGGTGTGGCCCGTGTGGGTGTGTGAGTGTTTGTTTTGTTTCTTTTAGAATGTATGGACGGATTTAATTTTTCACCTCCACTGAGAGGGTAACAATATGGTTTGTGTGAATGTGGGTGTGGGTGTGGCCCGTGTGGGTGTGTGAGTGTTTGTTTTGTTTCTTTTAGAATGTATGGACGGATTTAATTTTTCACCTCCACTGGGATTTTTTGTGCGCAGAGATATGTGTGAAACGTAGTTTTAAGTTACTGTGGTTCATTTGTTTTTTAAAACACATCGTTTGGAAAAACCAGAGCTGCAATGCCAGTTTCCGCATTTGTTCTACTCCGTTTGTTCGTTTGGGGAACGGTGGGTTTAAGAAAGTAATGATTCTCTTTTACAGTTAAGAAGATAGGACCCAAGGAAAGACGAATAATGTCACTTCAAAACTTTTTCTACATGAATTTTGAAGTCAATTTTTTTTTTTACATAATTCAGTTATCAAAAGAGGAAAGTGGACACTTGATCTGGGACTTCCCAGAATGGTAGTAGAAACTTAATTACGGATGTATGGAGAATACGTGAGTAATTTCAAGGTTTGTACTTCAAATCTGAAAGTTCTTTGGTATTACATTGCACATAGTTCTGCCATTTTATTGTATTGCAACTTTAAGCACTAAATTTTTGGCTTCTAGGGCATGTAATGTCTCTCTGTCTGTCTCTCTTTCTCTCTTTCTTTTTTCACCCAAACCGTGGCTTATTTTTCTCTCTTTCCATGCACAGGCAATCATTTGTGAAGAGTTTAGAACCCCTTGTAAAATGGCTGGAGGAGGCCGAAGAGGAGGAATGAATGTGGGGCTTATATCAGCTATCAGCTATATCTAGCTTACAAAATATATCTACCTTGAATACATTGGTTTGCTTCACTATATCAAGAACAAATGATCTTGCTGAGAGGATCGTGATTTATTATTTTTTCTTCAAGTTCTAATATAAATGTTTTTGAGTTATTAGAAAGAATATATTCAATTATTCATGCATTTTGTGTTGAGACTTGAGATTAAGGAAATCCCCCTTTTGTTGCTTTGTACTCTTATTTCTGAAAAATGCGGTGTTTAATAAACCTAGTAGTTTATAGATATAGGAAAAGACAGAATCATTTGCTTTGGGGTTAAAAGTCGATGTAACCTTGAAGGCTGCTTAACCTTGTCCCAACAAATATTATAAGTATAAATGCATAATAGTCTAGACCCTTGAGTCGTTTTTTGAACCTGCATCCAAATCCTTGCTTTGGGCATGCACGGGTTTCGCAGTTATCCAGTTATCCAGGTTTTCACTTATAGCTTAGTGGGAGTTACAAATTTATGTATGAATGGTTATTATGTGTGTGATGTAAGTGACCTTAACCTCTACAATATATAAAGGGGTGAGGGTTCTATATTGCAGATGGACATTCATTCGTTAATACAAGAGCTACGTCTTCTCTCTCTATATATACATGTTCATATCTCTCTCTATATACATATATACGTATGGGCTAATTCGCTTACAACACGTTATCGGCACTTTGTTTGAAAAAAATCCACCAATAAATCGTTTAGCTGGAGCATTTGGACTATCTCTCCCTTGAAGATTGAGATTTTTTGCTTGGAGATTGAGTATAAAACTTTTGAAAGTTTATCGATCTTCACCAACATACCATGAGAACGGTATATAATTTTTATTTATATAAAACGTAAAAATTGCATGATTAATCAAGAATAAAATCGAAAATTTCATGTTTAGGATGTATATAACATGATAGATGGTTTATTTTGATAAACAATGGCTATTATAACTCATGTATATCACTTCTAAAATAAGTTAAAACTTGTATGTGAATCTGTCAGACCAAAGCTGTCACTTTTAGAACACTGCAGGACCATTCTGCAATTTTCTGAAACAGTAAGACTTCGATGTAACTCTCTGCAAACATAAGACCAACACTGTAATTATCTTAAACTATTGGATTGCCGCTGTAAATTAGCTAAAACTGAATATAGTTTCTCTTATTTACACCCGTAGTTCTCCCTTTTACACAAAAACAGTATATATGTATTAATTTGCTCATGTTTGGTCCAAATTATACATAGTCATGTTTTTGAAAAACGGAAATTGCATGTTTTAATGATAAACCCAAATATTAATTAGTTTCTGAAATATGTTACTGAAATCATTATTCATGGAATATGATAATTACTATTTGTGTGGCATGAATTTGTAACATTAAGATGCTTAATGGCTAGAAATTAAATGCTTAGAGTTATAAATAAATAAAAATAAAAAAATTATGACTTTGGTTACTAGTAAATAGTAATTGATGTTTAAGGGTAGTAACAATCGTAAGTTACATGTGTAAATCTCGTAATTTTTTTGTAACTTCAAATCACGTATTAATGTAGATTGATTAAATGTCTATTATCATATGATTGTGTCAATTATTAATTTTTAAGCTTGTCTATTTAACGAATAGAATTTGTGAGCTTAAAATTTTGCACAATAATTTGCGAAATCATATATTTTCACATTTAAGTTGGAAAAATTATGAATATTCCCCAAATAGGCTCACCTATTTGGATACGATGTCTAGGAAAGATACAGGCGGATAATTCCTATCCTAATGAGGTTGGGTTTTAAGTGGCATTCGTGTCCTCCACCCTCACCGTCTTTCCTGTTCGTTTTTCAAGTAGAGCTACCGAAAGGGGTTGACTAAATAATAATTTTCCCGAGTGTGTTTATATAGTGATGTATGTTTCGCCGAATTGGTGTTTCAGTATCGACCCGTCGTTTGATCAATGAGAACCGATTCACATGAGAAGCAAAACTAATGTTTTCGAACCTGTCGTTTCGAAAAAACGTTTGTGCTTGTGCAAACCATAAACATATAAACCAGTCCTTTTATATGATAAATAATCCAGAACTTCCAACACATGTTGGATGCCATCTATGATGAGAAAAATCGTAAAACATACTTCCGAAATGACTGTTTAAACGTTGATTTTAATCCGTCACCACATGTTAGTCACCTTGATGTGTGAAAATGTGATGCCTAAATTTTTTTTGGATGCCATCTTTGATGAGTAAAACACCAATTTGTTGTTACCCTCGAGATGAATGCTAAGACGTTGATTTTATTCCGCCGCCACATTTGAGACGTGATGACGTCTATGGTGAACAAATGTCTGAAATTGACATATTGGAGCTATCATTCACCAAAATACTAGCTTGGAAATTGTATTCCATAAGCAGTATCATGAATTTATATTCACCATGTTCCTTTATCGCCATCTGTAATTGGATAAGAAAATTACCCCGGTGAGTAGTTTTAATCCTATTGGGTCAATGGCGAATTGTTTGCCTGATATTAATGCTCTTCGTGTACATTTTTTTTTTCCACGAATCGAGAACCGAGACAAGTGTTATTTGTCTCGAACTGTCGTGATCCCGATGAATCGCCTAGCCAAGCGAGATTTTAGACAATCGTCAAAATCGAAAACCTGTGGCTCCAAGACAGTAATTGAAATGAACAATATGGCTCGTTGTCACAAAGTAAGAGATAATGCTCAATGAGGCAACTCTATGCTATAAAGACAAATGTCATGCACGGTTACTGCTTAAATAGTTCAAAACTATTATAAAGGTGAAAAAAACGATGCTAATGTGGTTAAAGATAACTGAAAGGAAACTCTTGAGACCCCCGATTTTGTGGCTCAAATAAGTTTGATACCTTTCTTTATCGATTTTGATAAATCATTGAGCCATTTTCGCTCATCTGGATTATGTTTTTTCCATTTGTATTATGTTTTTTTTTATTTGAACATACTTTTGTATTATGGTTTGTCTGTTTATGAAATTTCTCGAAATAATTTAAAGTAATTTGAGCAAATTCATTTGACAAATGTGACCAAACTTTAAATTATGAAATTTTAGGCAATACTTGTGGGCTAGTTGGTTTTTTTTTTGGAAATAGTGGGTAACCGTGTACTACATAATTTCACCAATTACTTGCCTAAAAGAGTCTTTTGTGATAATGATTCTGGATCTGTCGTTCCAAATCAAAATCTTTGGTAAAAACCAAATTAATTTGTCAAATATGAGGTCTTATACTCATGTAGGTCCTGCCGTACCTTGTTGAGTTATAAAATATTCGAGAAAACCAGTGTTATCTGGTAAGAGCTCATGAAAGAAATGAAATTTTTTTACATAGCCTCCACTCAAAAACGTATTTTAGAGGAGTTGAAATGTCTTTCAAGTGGTTGCTACTATATTTTTTTAAAAGCATTTAAAGTTAACTTATCATTTCGTCTGTCGTCGATTGATAAATGATCTAGATGCTAAAACATGATTGTCTATACTATCATTCGCCTGTCGTCGATTGATCAAAGCATTTTGATATTGTGGTATTGACCGGATGCGATATTCCCGGGTCAAAAGACGATGCTTGATTTATAATCGCATCGCATTTGGATTCTCTCTGAGAATATATTTCGTGATTAATCCGAAATTCATGTCACTAATGCTCACTTTGAAAGACTAGTATGTGTAAAGATCACGAAATGAACTCGTAGAATTCTTGTAAAGAATTGAAAGAGTTATTGTGAACTTATCCAACCATAAGACGGACCATAAATATAAATGGTTATGGTTGATGCATCGACAATAAGGTCACATGATTATTGTTGTCCATAAAAATGCAGCATTTTCCAAAATTTTAGCCCTATTATTAAGTTGATGGCTCATGATCCGGATTATCCTGAAAAGTCTAGTCGACTTGATAATACTGAAGAGTAAAGAATCGAAATTTCGATTTGAATTACTTGAGTTTGGAAATTGAAATTGAACATCCTGTCGATTATGTTCAGACCCAAATGGACTCACGGAAAGTTTGATGATGCGACTGCAAATAATTGCACGCACTTCTTGGTCTTGCGCACCAAGATTTATATTTCCGTGTGGGGTTATGATATGTTGCTGCATTGATCCGTTATGAGGCTCATAAACACTCAAACACCATATGCGTACCAGCTGGTTACTGGTTATGAGCCAGAAGTCTCATATTAACGCGCGTTTAAAATGATTAATTAATATTTTGATTGAGCCGCTATAGCGTTCAAAATATGGACCTCTGAAAGTGACATAAGTCGATTATGAATCCCCTGCCTATCATTTGATAGAGTAACATTGGCAAGCGATCTCTTTACCGCATGATATGCGAAAGTGACATCACTAAGACTGTTCTCCCCGTCGTTAGGGGGAGATTTGCACGTTACCGTTGATAAGGAACGACGTGAAATAACGTGACATAACTCACTCAGTCTTAGCTTGATCCCCAAAATTGCACTTAGTGATAAGTAAGTGCATAGACTCCCTCAAGTCTAACTAAATACCAAACGCATTTAATGACTTTATGAGATGTCACGAGATCATTTATACCTGATGCAAAATGCTTGTAAGGATAGACGTCCCTGTCGGACGTCATGTTCCAGTCATAACACATTGCTTTAACCGAATCCGCCAAACAAAGGACGCTGTCGTCGGCCGTCAGTCTGTCGTCGTTTCCAAGATACGAGGAAGTTGACCATAAAAAGAACCGGATAAGGCAATGCTATTAAAGAATCCCATCACTCGAATGATCATCTCAATTCTCAATGTCCTTGAAGATTCGATATAATAAGGGCTTAATACCCAATTTATATTTTTGAAAATACCAAATTAGTACAATCACTATGCGAAGCAGCCAATAACAGTATGTTATTGCCTACAGTAACTAGTTGGTTGTCCGCCAGGTTATAATTTAAGGTATAGCAGGGTTGCTTTGTTTTTGGAAAAAATCTACAAGTTGCATTATTTTTACGAAACTATGCAATTATTTTCTCCGTTCCCAGATAATTGTTGTCTATGAAATTTCATGCAATGAATTTCAAAACTGAATTATATAATTTAATGTTTGAACTATATGATTAACTTTTGAAAATTTTCATTCCGACAATTTTGATACAAGTTACTGTCCGATTAAAATTGCACGTAGTTTCATAATAAATAATTAATTGGGGACGGAGGTAATAGAAAATTTATCCATTTTCTCGTACCCCTGTCACCCATGTTTCCATAACTGAATGAACTTTTAACAAATGATGTGCATTTATAGAACATGATACTAATCATTACCTTTTGATAGTTCAGGATACTAATTAGGTGTCAATCGATTGAATTTTTAAGAAATGAAATAAATACCCCGCATTTTTATGGAAATTGATTACATGTCAGCGATGACATCGTCAATATGGACGGGATTTGCCATAATTAGATTAGTTGTTAATGATCATGTCTCAAATTGGAAATGCAAATAATACATGGTAATAATCGTTACTTTCTACTAATTTAGGGTAATAACTGGATAATGGATATTATCTTTTAGTTTGTACTATTTATATTATTAAAGTGTATTCTTTTTTGGTAACTTCATTTCGACATGTTATTAGGTGGTGAGTGAGTGTTGTTTATTTTCTTAATTAGTGGTGATTCGTTTGACGAATTGATGTGGGTATACACTCCAATTTATTTTTATAAAAAAAAACTACACAATAAAATCTAAGAAATTAATAAACATTTAATAAAGTTCCATGAATTCCAATGATAAAACCATGCATTTCGAAGAAAAAAATTGGACATTATATCCATCTGTAGATATGACATTTGAATACATATAGGAAAACAATTAAGATGAAATAAAAATAAATAACTTCCCTCTATTGTAGAAAACAAATACATCGAAGAGTCAGTATACAAATCATATATACGACGAGTTGAGTGTGTACAAATGTAATTAAAACAATGTAATTCAAGTATCGTCGAATATTTACTGGAACTCACGATGTGCAATTGAGAAGGGCAAAGAGCGACAGTAATGACACAAAAGCCCACTGGACAGAGAGAGTGGAAGCCAGAGAATATGAAATATCATGCGACCCAACAAGATACTCAGCTCCTGATTGTCCGTCTTTAATTTTCACACTTGTTGAGCCTACAATAAAATAACATACATAAATAAATTCTTAAAGGTTGAGGAGAAAAGTTTAGTGTACGTAAAGCCTCGTGTACTTACAATTGTAATCGGTCCATCCAATTGTATTCTTTTCGTTATCGTATACTACAAGCCTGTTGCTAAGCACCAAATCTGCATTTATAATGGAGATTACAAGGTTGAGAACTTTGAATTAACAAGATTTGAAAACTTGTATATCTGTTAAGGGAACTATATATTGGCTATTCACAATTTGACATTAAGAGGACAAAAAAAGAGGAAAAAGAAAGACAACGGACCAAAGAAAGAAAACCTAAAAGAGTAGCAAAATCATTTTGTTCGAGCTGTTCCATTTCAGTTTCAAAGATGATTAGCAAACATTAAGGTTGCTTCACCATGCAAGTGTGTACCTCTTGTAGTCTTGTTACTCTTTCTAATATATAGTTTAGATCCCAAAAGTCTATGCTAAAATTGATCACTAGTACATATCATGAATTTAAGGAAAGCTGTCATTTGTATTAGATATGAATTTTTCATGCAAAGCAATCCGGAGTAATGAAGCAATTACCTCCCAAAATATTTATGGCCTTTCCATTGTTAATTTTAACCCCACTATTCTGCCAGCCTACACACCAATCACCATCCTGCAACAGTAAAGATATTGAAAAATATTGATTGAAAAAGTTAAGCAAAAAAATAAAAACTAAAACTATAAAGGTACTAAAGTTTGAAATTTGTGCAATTAATTTTTTATTTTTGTTTTTGCCCATGTCAGTTGTAGCAGTCTTTCACAATTTTCAAAACGCATAACTGCCATATCAGATCCCTTTCCAGGTTAGGAAAGCGACGAATATAGAAATTACAACCTAAGGAACAAATGAAATGTTTGTCATCCAGAAATATAGCTCCCTGTTTATATGCTTAAGTTTGAGAAGACAAAAAACAGTACATTGGTATATATCTTGCATTGAACATATCAAATACTCCGTACCAGAAAGTAAAATTCTTTCCTAGATGTGGTCACTAGTTCAATCCGACTCTAAATCAAGAGGTTATGACAGTGTATGTCTAAAGTGTATAGAAGAGTACAGAAAATATACTGTATTAGGGATTAAAAAGGGAAAATAAATAAAAGATATAAGACAACTTTAAAGCCTAACAACCAAATAAAAGATTAAAAAGGCAACTACAACAAATAAAGTCTAGACAATGTCGGCAAAACGTTATAAAACATATTCACGCATTTGAAAAGACATCATTGCTCACCCAGCCAACACAATACACATACTCCAATACTCAAAACCTCACATCTGCTGGCAAAATTCATGCTTGGTGCTACTTTGAGTAGTGTATTAAAAAGCAAATACTTAGTTAAATCGTTTTTACAAGAGCTTCGCTCAAAGAGTACAGGAAATGGACCTCTTTTTGCATTTTTTAAGATTTGAATCGAGCAGAAAATTGATTAATCTAGGAAACAAAAAAGCATTCAATGAGCTTCAGAACTATACACATTTCCTAAAATATTAAGAAAACTGTCTACACAAAAAGGGTTGTTTAAACTTAGACCCAAGCCATAACCGTAAAAAGAGAGTAACATTTTATAAAACCGATAAAATAATGGACGAGCGGTATCTATAAGATTAACTGCAATTAACAGGTAACCAGTATTAGTTTAGTACACGGGTGGGGATCCATTAAATATAAGAGAATTAATAAAAAAACAATAGACCTCTCTTATAAATTAAATAAAAAAGAAAGAAGAATTCAAGATAACCTACAGCATATTCGAAGAAATAATCGTGAGGGTGAATTGTTAGTGACAGTGAATCATCAAAACGGAAAATGACAACTGGAAATGCCTTGTCCACACTGCAGAATCAAAACAAAGCAAAATTTATAACAACATAGGCATCATAAAACTGAATTCAATATAGACCAGCTAGAATCCCTTTTGATTAGCTCTTGCAAAACATGTAAACCTCGAGACATTCTTAGTTAAATAAAGAAGAAAACAAATATTTTAAGAAAGGGTCCTTACTTTCCAGAGAAGTTAAAACAAGTGAACTGGTTCTGGACCTTATATGTTTTTAAACCAGGCTCCGCAGCTAAGATCTAGTAAGAGAGAGGGAGGAAGGGAGAGAAGTCAAAACATGACAAGTTTCCAGATAGAAAGAGTCATACATAAACGAAATATTAATACCTTTTTGACTAATGGTTCATACAAGTCCTCTTCAAGATAAGCCAAGGTAGTACCACTGTCTATTACCATATCTCTACCAGATTTAGCATTCAATTCACCCGAGGATAATTCTAAATTGCTGTTATTCACCTCAACTCCGATCATCTTAAGGTTGTAATGTGGCCTATAAAAGTAATGCAATTGTAACTTCCATGAATCAGCTTGACCAATTACTAAACAGGCTAAGATAGCATCGAGAAAGAACTGCTCGATAAACCAGTCTTTTTAATAAACAACATGATATTAGATATATACTGTAGGGAAAACATAAATTCATCAAAACCGTCACAAGGTTTCTATAAAAGACCAACTAAAAGCCGCTTTGTCTCTTTTTTAAAAAGTAAATTTAAATCATTGAAGTATTCCTCTAAAGGGTCAGTGAGAAACTGTCACTCTCAGCAATTAACCAACCGAGAAAACCCAGAAACTATTTTTCCCAAGCAGTCATGAGTACTTGTGATGTACGTTACAAAAAGATTGAGATTTTAATACTTGTAAACTTCAACTATTGAACCATAGTATTCTATCCAAACTTCTTTGTTCTTTTTTATTGAAACATAGTTTTGTTCCATACTGGAAAGTAAATTTGATTACAACCTCAACCCACTCTCTTGTTTGAGAACTAGTTTCGATTGCCTGTCCTTGTAGGGTTTGAAGTTTAAACCTATATCTAATCAATGAAATGGGATTCCTTGACTATAGTATTAGGTAAATGGATTTTAATAATTGACACTAAGTGCTATAAATGAGAACTGGCAATTTTAAATATAATTCTTTAACATAGTAAGTGGTATCAAGTATCAACCAGATCAATGACTTACAGATCGGGAACGAACGGTGTCGAGTTAACTTTTGGGTGCACCAATTCACCAATTGTGAAAATTCCACCACCATTATCAGCATCTAAGCAGTGAGAGAAAATCTTCTTCACCTTTCCAGCCAATGCCAGCTGTGATAAAACTGAAGAGTTTGCACGTCCGAAACCAAGGATACCATCAACTGCTTGATCAGATTGTCCTAACTGCCCATTTTGTCTAGCTCCACACCTTTTTGTTACCAAACAAAGTATGTTGTAAGCAATTAAGAAGCAGCAATATGTAGCAATCTCCGCAAACTAAGTACTGATGAAATCTAAAAAGGAAAATGAAAAGAAAAGACATTGATGAATAGTCCTAGTTGTATAAGTTTGAAGTTGGGAAACTCAACTATTACGTATTCACTTCTTCTACTCCACACTAAGAAACCTTGGATTTAGTGTACTGAGCAAAACTATCACAATTTTTTTAATATTGTTTCGAAAACGTCAATTTTTCAAAAAAAATACATGAATATGACAAAATGATGATAATTCAGTGTACAAAGTTGTAAGATCATATAAGCTCATAGGAACGAATTTAATAGCAATAGCATACTAAATTGAAAGAAAAAATCATTACTACCGACACTGAATTAAATTTCAGACTGGTATAGATAATTGTAATTATAATCACAGTTTTAAAAGCTCGCTTTGTAGTGAAAAAACTCGTTCGAAGCTCGATTCAGAGCTTAAAAGCTCACTTTTCTGCCTTTACGCCGCTAAAAGCTTACACTTTTTACGCTTTTAGAATAGCTATTGCAAAAAAGCTTCAGGATTTTTGCAAACACTGATTAAAATAGAATACTTTACTCAGTTGTAAAAGGGTTTCCACACTTACCCGAACCCTATGCTACCATTCATTGGAACAGTTTGAAGGTCTGCAGACGCTTTATTTAGCTGTATAGTATCCGTAACAAAGTATCCTTTGCTTGAACTTCCATCTCCGTAAGTAAGTTGATATGCGCATATGTCTCCAACTTTGCAACTACTAGGGTTTATCGCTTCAGCACAAAATTCTTGGTCACATGTAACAATAGCTCCGGTTTTAGAACGCTTTGGATTATAAAGAGTCAGTGGTATCTGATAAAAAGTTCCCAAAAAGGTATAAGTCGGATATATTAAAATAGGAAAGAGTTTAAGTCAAAAAACTTTTGTGTCTTTCGATCTCATTCAAAGTACACTCCAACTAATCATTTCCTGATGATATTTCTATTGGCAAGAAAGTTATCTATAATGCAAACGTACTTATAAAGTAAATTAGTACGGTATAAAACTTTCAACCTCAAACCGAAATCACTTAACAACTTTAGTCATATCTTAGTGATATCACATTTAACTATTTAAGGAAGAAAAGAAGCTTACATCAAGACTGCTTTTCTTAGGACAAGTGTCACAACCAGCGCAATTCACCCACATAAGGTCGCTTCCGGTATCTACCTGCACGTAATAATCCTTTGAAGGACTCCCAAGCCCAATTTTGGTGTAGTAAAGCCTATGGAAACAGCCAAATCTTATCCGAATAAACTCCAACGATCAAAACATACTACATTGTCGCTAACAGTACCATCATAGTAATTGAGACTAGGCACCAAGTGTCACAAAGCAGTAAATGTATTGATATAGAAAATCATAAACAAAAAAGGGTAATACTACTAAGAGTTCTGCAAACGTAATAATGTGGTTGCAGTAATCCAGCAAATAGTAAATGCTCATTTGTCAATTAGAAAGGAAAGAAGTATTAGGTCTCAATGGAGTTCGACTAAGGGAACACCAGTTTTGTCATTAAAAAACTTTAACTCATACGAAGTTAACAGAGTTGTAATTGGTCAAGGAAAAGTAAAATTCAAACATATACCTAGAATCCTTGTCTGGTTTGCTTCTTTGGAGCTCAGCATTTTTTTTCTTTGCTCTAAGCATAACAATTTAGTAGTTGCCAAGTCCTCATGAATCATGATACATTACAGCTTGTGAAAGAGAATTACAACTAAAATCATTCACGTGAAACTAAAAACTTATGTTACACGGGTACTTTGAAAATGCCAACGTAGTACCGCGTACCCAGTACCTTGGGTACACATCGGGTACTTATATACTCAACGATAATACAAACTAATTAGGAAATATTATCAGATATAGATTCAATAGGTTCATATATAAGAACCAGATATAATGAGTTATGTATAAGACATTTTGAGAGTGTTTTACGTTCTTTTTTCTATTATTCCCCGTCTCTTTATTTCTTAGGGTTCGTATAAAAATACACCAACTCCCCTGCTTTGCCCGTATTGTTAAAATTTCAAATTAACGTATTAACGTTCCCGTATAGTTAAAATTTCACAATTAATGTATTTTTATTCCCGTGTAGTTAAAATTTCACAATTAACGTATTTCCGTTCCCATATACTTAAAATTTCAAAATCAACGTATTTCCGTTCCGTATAGTTCAAATTTTAAAGTTAACATATTTTTATTCTCGTATAGTTAAAATTTCATAATTAATGTATTTCCGTTCCCATATAGTTAAAATTTCAAAATTGACGTATTTCCGTTCCCGTATGGTTAAAATTTCAAAACTAACATATTTCCATACCTGTTAGTCATTCCTAGCTAAAAACTTACATTATGAGAAACACAACAACAACAACATAGTTAGCCACATAGATAGTGCTTTGACTCCTTTTTTCTATTATCCCTTTCTATTTCATTCATCGGTTGTATAAAAAAAACACTAACTATCCGCCGTACCCTTATCGTTAAAATTTCAAAAGTAACGTATTTCCGTACCCAAATCGTACTGTACCCTAGTCCCTAACTAGTGCTTCCTAGCTAACAACTTACATAATCATAATCATAACCACAACAACAACAACAACATAGTTAGATAGATAGGGAGACTAACGCGGTACCGGTGGGGCTTCCATCGCCACCCAACGGGACATCAACAGCAGAAAGACTCCGTCCATGACGAAGCTCATCGTGTTCCCTTAATTTAGATAAAGTCCTCATCCCACTCTCTCTTCCCCCAAATTTATGGTCCACATTGAACACAAAATTGGCTAATGATGAATTTACCAAACACAACATAAAAAACAAACACAAACCCAGGTACATTTTCTCAAATACAAATGTGTGTGTATATAAATGTTCTAAAGAAAGAATCAATATTTTTTTGCTAAATGTGATGGAATTAAGAGTTTTGAACTTATGGGTTTGGAAGATAAACACCTAATTTATGATGGGTAAGAAATAGAATTCAAGATTGAAACAAGTTATTTGATAGATAAATATATAGATACAAAGGAATATATATATATGTATAGTTGGGAGGAGGAGATGGGGAGACTTTTCTGTTTTTTTTCCCATCTTCAACGGAAATGAAACATTTCTTTTTGAGTAATTTAATAATCAAAACAATGACAAAATGACCCCTTCTTATTTGTCTAGCCACTTGTAATGCTCCCAAATCTTATATTTCTATTTTATATCATATTTCGTTTCCTCTTAACTATTTGGATTAAATTTTCAATTTTTACAATTTTTCTTATGTTTATAATTTTTATAAGGTATTTTAGAAAAAAAATATAAAATTAAGAAATAATATTAATTGACTTGATTTTTTTGGATTTAATATTTAATTGATACCAGTTCTTATATGTATTTCTAAATAAAAAATATTTAACTTTTTAGTAATAAAAAAAATAATTAGAATGTACACTACATGTTTAATTGTAATTGTACTATTTTAATCAATTTTTTGAATAAATATTAAAAAACGAAAAAAGTTGCAAAAGTGGGTACTAAAATAAGGTCACAATATTTGGAATTAGTTTATAATATTTGTTTTTGAGCGGCGTGCTTGGTTGCTGACGTGGCAAAAGGATAAAACCTAAAAGGCTGCTGTCATGGTGTATACTTTTTTTTTGAAATGGTCATAAAATGTATACTTTGCTTGTAACCCCTTCTACTCTTCTACCTACTGGTGGTAATAAAAGTGGGATATTATTATAACTGATTAAGAAATAAAAATCTAAAGACTAATATATTTATTGACTACATCTATCATTTTAGAGCATCCGTACCAACTATTTTAAATGTTTTTTCAAATCTAACACATTTTATATATTTTAATAAACCGTTTACATTTACATAAAATTTTAGATTTCTTATTAATTTACTTATAATAACCCTACAATTACAAAAATATGAACCCTATGATAGTTTATTACTATTATACCATTTCCATCCCTAAACAAATGTCACCTACGAAAATACGTGCAACTTTTACCAGTAAAATTTTCATATCAAATTTACCGAAATGAAAAAATTAAAAAATTTATCATATAGTTCTAACCATAAACTACGTGATTAATTTTTGAAATAATTTTTTTTCAGCAATCTAAATATGAAAAAATTATCGGTCAAAATTGCATGTATTTTCGTAAAAAATATTTGTTTAAGGACGAATGAAGTATTAATTTAGTAAATCATATACATTTTCCATATTTAATTCATATACTTAGTGAGAATGAAAATAATTATTATTTTAATACTGAAGAAAAAAATTTAGGTTCCTTGCACTTAGGGAATGATTTGACTAAATATTATTTTTAAGGCTTTCAAGAAAACTAGATACATTTAGTTTTTTAGTCCAAATCTCTTGAAATAAGGAACGGAGTTGATATAGATAGAGAGATGCAGTTACTCTTAGTCCTTTATGAGATTCTTAGTACCGGCGCTATGAATCCGGTGGGATTAACATGGGCGGTCCTAATTTTTTTGTTCCTCGATTAATTATGAAATTTTTGTTTCCCGGTACGATAAAAAATTGTAACCTCTTTTTCTAGTATAATATAAGCATGGGAGACAGATGCGATGAATTGTGCCTTTTAATTTTTATAAACTTGTTTAAAAGATACTTTTTTAAAAAATAATTATACTTTCTCTTTTAAAATATCAATACATAACAAAAATTGTGCCCTTTCACTTAATTAATTTTTTTTATAAACCACCATATATTCAGGTTATAATTTTTTATACATATATAACTTTTTTTTGTCGGTGTCGTGGGGCCCTGAATGGTTCACAAGAATCACGAGGCTCGATGTGGTCACACATGCTGCATCCACGCAAGGCCACCCTGGGCAGTAAACATGGATTAGAAACCGTGATACTATACTGACCATTGTAACATTTATAACCACTCAAATAAGTAGTTAGTTACACTGAAAAAAAAAATACACAATCAATGTATATAAGTATACATTGCTGAGGATTTTTTTTTCTTACTTAAAAAAATAGATTTTCAATTATTTCCTTCAAAAATATAAATATATATTATTTAAGTAATGAAAATGTCTTTTGTGAATTAGTGAAGATCTATAGAGGCTTTATGAATTAGTGACAGCTTCATGACGGGTGTTGCTGTCACTAGCTACTGTGTCCTCTTTTGAAGTCTTCGATTGATAATTATATGAAGGCTAAAATGAAGTCGAAGATATTCTTATACAGACCACACAGAGAAGTTCGGTGCTCAAATAGCTGCTAATGAGCGACTCCTCCCATGTCAAACAAAGCCGCCCATTTAACATGGTAGGGCTGATAAGTTGAGTCACCTCATTAGCAGTTCTTGGTCCAAACCCTATGAACAAGATGTTATTTTTTACCTTTAAAAAGGGAAGTACGGAAAAAAATATTAATAGTAACATGATTCGAACTTCTAACATTTCAGTGTGGGAGTAAACATGTTAATTACCACAAGATGGACTCATTATGAAATACATGGCTTCAAAAGTTTTTTACATAACATACTAATTTGCATGCATGCATTAGTAAGTTTACATATTATATATATATATAAAAGTTGACGCCTCTCGTCGATCAGCACCCAAGTGAATTATCTATATTTGCTCACGACCGCCCTGCCGAGAAGGAATAATACAAGTGCAAAGGACGCAGCGGTCTTGGCAACGACCGTAGAATCGATAACAGGAACACCAAACTTGGATGATTTGTTCAAAATCTGTATTTGAAGTAATGTTCTCGTGCTGATTGGTTTTGATTCGTGTAACCAAATTTATTGCGGTTTCTATAAATCTTGTTGATTTTTTTCCATAATTTATTTATTTCGGACACATTTCTTTCAAAAATCTGGATAATTTGCCTTCAAATTTAGTTTTTAATCCGTTTTCCCTATTTATAAATGTGCATATAAAAAATAATAGAGAGTTAAGAAACTGTATGGTTTTTTATTAATCATGTTTCTTGTGGTGATTAAACTTTAACAAATGCATTTCTTCCCGAATTTTTCCCTCTTATTTTATTCCATGACATTTTCTTCAATAACTTAAAACGGATCGAACCCCTAGACCAGGATTTAACTCCCTGAAAAATATATAGAAATTACCAAAAATCTACAAAATAACAGTACTAGATAATGTCGATTGTGAAAAAAAAAACAGTACTAGATAGTTAAAATACATAAGTAGTAAATGTGAATTCCAAAAATTAATAAATCAAGTAGAATTTTGTAATTAAGGAAATTGTTTCTCCAAATAGATGATAACAGGTAAGACAAATAACCAGGTTAGTTTTATCAGCCCCCTAGACCTGTAATCTTCATTCTTTGTTTGTTAGTATGGTTTGCTTTTGCTCTCTATTTGTTGAATGAGTTGGATACAATGTTTAAAAACTCTTCCATCTACGATTATTGTAGTCAAAGTACGAATTAATTAGAAACCCATTGTGTGAACTGATGTTTTGTTGTGGTGTGGCGGTACTTTATAAAATGACTTGAAAGAAAATACTATATTGGAGTCATCTCAATTAATAATTTATTAATGTTGATTAATTTTTTTGTATAAGTATGGCACTAAAATGTAACATGTACAGATGTACTTATATATTATAAAAAAAACCCAGCAACATTAAGTATTGGAGATAACTAAGAATCAACTGAAATAAGCCAGTATATGATCCGCATGTAGCTCTTTTGGCGTGAGGATGCCTCGTGCTTTCTTTTTTTGGGTACATCGGAAATTCTTGCCTCGTGCTTTCGGCTTTCCGGAGTTGTTTAGCTATAAAAATTGTCGAAAACTCATTAGCTGAGTACTTGAGAGAAAAACATCGAAAGCCTTTACCGTTTGTTTAAAAAGTTCCGGTGAAATCTTCTTACAAGTCAAACTAGATTCCGTTTTAAAATTTTTGGAGAAAAACATTTCGGAAAATATTAAGGTATCAATTTTTGGGTCAACGGCATGATGTAAAAATCTTCTAAAATTTAAAATCAACCAACGTTTTAACACCTATTTAAATTACTTGGAGGTTAATTAAACAAAAATCTGAGAAAAACTTACATTGTTGTAGACTTGGTAAAGGTTATAATTGTTTTTGAATCATGTAACTTGGACATGTATAGAGGTACAAGCGAATATTTTAATTTCAAACTTAAAATACGAACATTATTAAACTGCTTCCCATGGTTTTTTATCACCTCTAAAAACTAGTATTAATTATGAGCGAAACCTAGAAGTATATTACGAACAACGAATAGGTAGATTACAAACCTTCTCAAATCTTTCAATTGTAAGTAACATATAATACAATCCCTCCGTCAAAAGTATGTGTGTTTGATTAATACTCAACAAGTACAAAACAATTTTCCTAATTATTAGTATTTGTCTTGGACAAGAAACTTTTATGAGTATAATGCACAAATAATATATCAAATGACAGATACTATCTTGTCAACTCATAAAACTTCGCATATTTCTTACCACAATAAAAAATAAAAGACACACATATCAGAAAAGGTTATAACATTTATTTCTTAAAATCAAATTTCTTTAACCAATATACAAGACACTATGATGTCTCACTTCAAAGATTAACACACTATTGGAATTAGAAAATATGTCCATAAGAAAACTAATATTGTTTCTTTTTGGAATTTCTATGTGAATGTGGATCACGGTCAGTAATTTATTACTTCAATCGAAACATTACATCTCGAGTTGCTCCAACCTTCCGGAGCATAAACGTTTTGTGATGTGTTGAGGGGTCCAAAAAGGGAGAAACGGATCAGTTCCAACCAAACCAAAACGTCCGCCACACAAATATTAATTATGGCAGACGTATGGGACGGTTTTCCTAATCATGGCGTTCCCCAGGAGTTCAGAATTGGCTGTCACTATAAAAAGAATCAGGAGAGTGAAGTGAATAGTGACAACTATTTCTGAGTTGTTCTTTGTAAATGTCTTTTATGAATTAGTGAAGATCTACGGAGGCTTTAACCTCTTTTGAAGTCTTCGATTGATAATTATATGAAGGCTAAAAGGAAGTCGAAGATATTCTTGCAGACCACACAAAGAAGTTCGGTGCTCAAATAGCTGCTAATGAGCGACTCCTCCCATGTCAAACAAAGCCGCCCATTTAACATGGTCAGGCTTATAAGTTGAGTCGCCTCAGTAGCAGTTCTTGGTCCAAACCCTATTTATTTTTTACCTTAAAAAGGAAAGTACGGAAAAAAATATTAATAGTAACATGACTCGAACTTCTAACCTCTGAGTGTGGTAGTAGACATGTTAATTACCACAAGATGGATTCGTTATGGAAGACATGCCTTCAATTTTTTTTTACATAACATACTAATTTGCAAGTATGCATTAGTATTTAAGTTTACATGCATATATAGTAGACATGTTAATTACCACAAGATGGACTCGTTATGGAATACATGGCTTCAAAAGGTTTTTACATAACATACTAATTTGCAAGTATGCATTAGTATTTAAGTTTACATATATATATAAAAGTTGACGCCTCTCGTCCATCAGCACCCAAGTGAATTATCTGTATTTGCTCACAACCGCCCAACCGAGAAGGAACAATACAAGTGCAAATTAGGAGGCAGTGGTCTTGGCAACGACCGTAGGATCGATAACAGGAACACCAAACTTAATTGGATGATTTGTTCAAAATTTGTATTTGAACTAATGTTCTCGTGCTGATTGGTTCTGGTTTGTGTAACTAATGTGGATGTGGATCACGTTGAGCGAAATTGTTCTCTCTAACAATACTCAGATTCTTATAGACAATGTCTCATGGTGTGGCCATACGCCATCCATGCATAGTATGTTCTAGTCTATCTGGACAATCATAACACTGATGATTGTCCTGTGTCTAGCAATATTTATGAGATGAGTATCATAGGAAAATATCACATAATCTCACGAGTTGAGGAACAATGTCTTTGGAGAGAGCAAAACTCTACTAAGGGTAGTTTGGCTAGTATGGGACTAAATGAAAGTTGACTAAACTATGTGGGGGCAAATGAGCTACCACCAAAAGTTTTTGGCTGTTATCACTCTGATTTAATTGAGCTAATATGTTTTAGAAGAAAGGGGTGCATTACAAGAAAAATGAAGTTTCCCATCAGGGTAAAACTGTTGCTAACTAATCAATTATGTTGCTAACCAATAACTAGCAACAGATCTGTAACACTTATAAAACTGACGATAATATGCATGTCGCTAATTCTGGTAACAGAATTAGCAACAGACGGGTGAACAAGGCAACAGTTTAGCAACATTAATAAGTTGTTGCTGAATTCTCAGTTTTCTGATCCAAACAAGCAACACAATTTTAAGTGTAGGTGATATGTTGCTAAATTTAACAAAATATAGAATTTAAAAAGGATTTTTCCCTTGTTGCTGCTCTGAGTATCATGTTGCTATTCTATTTCAGTCATGTTGCTGTTTTTGTTACAACATTGATATTGAATTTATAATCATAAGATATTTTTTTTATATATAAAAATGTATTATAAGAGCTAATCACAAAAATAAACAAATTTCTTATCAAACTAAAACTAAGCTCATAATTAATACACATTCAATGCAACTTCAACAACAATATTTAACAAGCCTACCAGTCATCCAATGTCAGTGGCTACTTGTTCACAAATTCGATACATCAAAATTACACACTAGTGAATAGCTTATTAATCAACCAATGTCATTGGCTATCAAAACTAAACTTTGTAGCTTTCGGTATGTGCGGTAAGCGTGAAATCAACTCTTGTAGTTGAAGCGTCATCTGAAAAGAGTAAATCTTGCCTCAACTTCTTTTCCAGTGCACTGTTCGGAGCGTTTGTCATTCTATCGAGATAAAAGGATGAGCTATGATGGTGGGATGAGCTTTAAGAACTTAACAGAAGAATGGAGAGCTCGTCAAAGAATAAAACCACCTACTTGTCATGAGAGCTTCATCTTTCTTGTAATTCAACCTGTAATAAACCGCACAAAACCATAGATCAAAACCAACATTAGAGCAAAATGAAACACAACTAAATAGCACATCATTATCACAGATCTGCAACATTTATTGATTTTAGCAAAAAAATTATTCTCACCTTGAATTTGAGAAAACTTATTTGTTTCTTAGCTTAATCCTTCTACTCCATCTCCACGACCAGCAAACTCACGACCACCTCGAAAAGGCACTCTACCACACATCTATATAGAAAAAAGGATTAATATGAATTTACATGTACTGGCCAAGAAAAAAATTAATAAAAACTAATATTTTCTAGTATTTTAGTTTGTAAAATGCAAAAGAACATGAGGCTTGTTTGGTCATAACTTTTAAGCAGAATAGCTCAACTTTATTAAGATGGTGAAGTAAGTATAGTCCAACTTAAAAGCAAAAGAGAACAAAACAGGTTCATTAAAATTGAACAAAACAAATATAGTCCAATTTTTAAGATGGGGTTTTGTAGAGGGCGAGCTTTCTCACACTCAACAAATCCAGCTAATACACCTAAAATGCAACCAAACACGTTCATTGTATGACCAATTGACCATTAGCCTTAAAACAAAAGATTTAATATAAGCTTGCTAGGCACCATGCAAAAGACATAACATTAACGTACCAATTAAACCATTTTATATCAATAAAAGGCAACTTAAACTATATCAGTAAGTAATATATGAGTAAGTAACAATACCTTTACAGATAGTAGATAGATGAAAACCGACGTGTGTAAGTAAATAGGTTAACTCCAAACCCATTCCACGCTCTCGACCTCGAGCTTACTGACCAGGTACAAAACCAAGTACATGCACAAAAATAAATTAAGTTCATGAAAACATAACCAATGTAAAAATGATAAATAGCTATATATGACGAGTTTTTTTTTTTACCATTTACTCCGCAACATCTTGAGTACTAAGTTTCGCATCTAATTTTTTCGCATGACATTTCGCCCAAACTTAAGACTGTGAAATAATTGTTCATGGGGGACTTTTTTCTTTCTTCGATATGAGAAAAAATAAAGCACATAAACAAATAGTTAAAAACTAGAGTCAAAGAACATAGGTAGCAGAACTTAAATACACACAAAATGTTACACCAAATGAAAAAAAAGAGTTTAATACAAAATGTGTTTACCATATTGTGGGCCAAACGAGCATAACCTAATTGGCTCGTAGTGTGTTGGAGTTTTTGCTTGGCCCTCATTTCTCTGAATTTCTTGCTCTTTTCCTGAGTCACACATCCGACTTTCTTAAAAATAATCATATAGGAAACCTTGGAAATAAAGTTGATGAAAAGAGTTTCATAGTTCTTGATTACACTTGACTAAATAGGATCTCAATGTCACGCCCCAAAATCCATAAACACGTACATCGAGGCATGACCTTTTTAAAACAAAGAAAAGAGGATCTGTTGGTACGAAATTAAATTTTTAAAAGAAAACATTTGCAAGCTAAAGGAACAATTAACGGATAAATAAAAAGTTTGCCAAACGCGGCTACAAGACAAGATTTGTAAAAGCTAAAAGTTAACAAACGAATGAATTTGCCCGTAGGCTACAACCTCAAAATGAACTAGGTAAAAAGAAAGTGATTAAAGAAGCCCCGAACCCATGCGATACCGCGCTAATGCAACCTAGCCAACGCCTCAACCTAATTTGTACCTGAAAGACAAAAATTGTAACGGTGAGTCCCACGCACGTAACTAGACGGGACGGCACCACAAATACCGTCACTCCATCCCTTAAATGCAAGAGCTCACAAATTCTACAACTACGATAATCGACGTATAAAAAGAAATATAATAACATTCTATAACGGGATGAATTAAATAAATTAAATAACGTCAACACAAATCTATAACAAACATGAGACCTCTCATGCCACCTACCCCAGTCCGTAAGGTAGGTCATTCCCTATCCCCACGGCCGTCTTCTGTCCCCGGAATTAGGAAGAGACAGAGACCATTGCAACATAAAAGTAGATTTATAGTGCGCACTTGGACCTCTCATGCCACTCGTCCCAGTCCGTAAGACGAGTCATTCCCTATCCCCACGGCCGTCTACTGTCCCCGGAATTAGGAAGAGACAGAGACCATAGCTAACATAAAATAAATATAGTGCACACTAGGACCTCTCATGCCACTCGCCCCAGTCCGTAAGACGAGTCATTCCCTATCCCCACTGCCGTCTTCTGTCCCCGGAATTAGGAAGAGACAGAGACCATTGGTAATGTATCAATATTAAGGCCTCGACCGATAATATTATACTATTCATATAACACATTCTCATACATATAAATATTAAGGCCTCGGCCAATAAATAGTAAACCAATCATTTATCACATTCTCTTACGTCATTCTAACGTAATTCAACGAAACCCAAAAGCATAGGTGCTAGATTCGCAACTAGCCAAACAAGTCTAATCAACATGAAAACTCATTCAAGCATTCTAGCAAACACCTTGTATGCATAAACTACAATTCATCTATATTCAACAATAAATTACCCAATTTAACAACAATTATAATAACACAATATCAATACATAAAGACATGCAAACTCATCCATATTCTCGCTAATCCGAAATTAACAATTAAGTGAATTAAACATATAATCAACTAAACCCAATTAACAAATAAGTGAATTAAACATATAATCAACTAAACCCAATTAACAATTTAAGAACATAAATAATATAAAAGGCAAAAACCCCCAATTTATAATAAACGTAAACCCTAATCCTAACATACACCCTCGTCTAGTCGCTATGGATAACCCCCGTTACCTTAGCGTGTAGAGGAGATGATTCCGGCAATAATCCGCTAACTTGGTTTCTCTTCTTCTTCTTATTCTTCTTCTCTTTTCTCTCTTTTCTCTCTTGTTTTTAGGTTTAAAAAAAAATGAAAGTGGCTGATTTTTAGGTTTAGAAAAGCTGTTTTTAGATAGTTTGTGGAAGCGAACTATTTGGTCCCCAAAGTTCTAAAAGCTAACTCTTAATCCAAAAATATAGTTTTACTACTCAAAAATAACAAATCTTTAGAAACAAATCTATTGGGTCCTTTTTATTAGTAAAATTAGTAACAGGTTTTTAAAATAAGGTTTTTCGGAAGAGTTTCGGTTTTTGGCTAAAAATTAGTCGAGTGACCGGTTTTTGGTAAAATTTGAATAAAACGTTTTTGGATAAATTAAATCCTAATTAAAAACACTAATAAAAATACGGGATCTTACAACTGACCCTCCTTAAAAGAATTTCGTCCCGAAATTTCCTCTCTAAACAAGTATATCCAGAAATGATAAAGTTACAATAAGACCATAAGAACTTAAACGCACAATTCGTGTCATAATTCAAAAATAAAATACGTAGGGTTCACAACCCGTAACAGCTCCATAACTCATTACATGAACAACACGTAAGAATCTAAATTAAGGTAAACACCTATATGCAATATCAAACATAAGGGTTTACAACCCATAACAACTCTATAATTCAATACAAGAACAACATGTAAGAATCTCAAATAAGGTAAACACTTATATGCAATATCAAACATAATAAAAGACAACTCAACAACTCCGTAACTCTAGGCGTTACAACCAAAAATAAACTCCAAACTCTAGGCGTTACAACCAAAAATAAACTCCAAAAATCTAGGCATTACAACCCTTCCCCGATAAAGAAATTTCGTCCCGAAATTAGAAAACATCTAAACGAACGTACCTCAAGAAAAATCGAGATTAGGATATTTCCTCTTCATCTCATCCTCGCGTTCCCAAGTTGCCTCCTCGGCCCCGTGGTGTTTCCAAACGACCTTTACCAGTCTAATCGTATTTCCTCGAAGTTCTTTCTCTTGCACGTCGATAATCCTCATAGGTCCCACTTCGTAGGTCACATCCG
Organism: Primula vulgaris; assembly: GCA_963920805.1. Lineage (NCBI taxonomy): Eukaryota > Viridiplantae > Streptophyta > Magnoliopsida > Ericales > Primulaceae > Primula > Primula vulgaris. The sequence continues at coordinate 10,561,245 of OY987220.1, read as the reverse complement.
CACTAACCTCAATGTCCTCAAAGTCCACCATGTGTGAAGGGTCGTGATGATACCTTTTCAACATTGACACATGGAACACCGGGTGAACTCCCGCCAACTTTGGTGGCAAGTCCAACCGGTATGCAACTTCTCCAACTCGGTCCACGATCTCAAATGGTCCGATAAATCTGGGGCTCAACTTCCCTTTTGAGCCAAACCTCATAACCCCTTTCCTTGGCGAAACTCGCAAAAATACTTGATCCCCTTTTTCGAACTCCAAATGTCTCCTCCTCTTATCAGCATAACTCTTTTGCCTACTTCGAGCAGTCTCAAGCCTTTGTCGAATTAACTTAATCTTTTCTATCGTTTCTTGAACCAATTGCGGTCCTAACATTTCCGCTTCTCCCACCTCGGTCCAACACACCGGAGACCTACACGGCCACCCGTATAAAGCCTCGAAAGGTGCCATGCCAATACTAGCTTGAAAGCTATTATTATACGCAAACTCCACTAAGGGCAAATGGCTCTCCCAGCCTCCCTTGAAGTCGTTCACGCATGCGCGCAACATATCCTCTAGCACTTGGATAGTCTGCTCCGATTGTCCATCCGTTTGGGGATGAAATGCCGTACTCATTGTCAACTTGGTCCCTAAGGCATTTTGCAATGCACCCCAGAACCTCGACACAAACCTTGCATCTCGATCCGATACTATCGAAATCGGTAACCCATGAAGTCTAACAATTTCCTTGATATACTTTCGTCCCAAGATTTCCACCGAATTCATCATCTTAATCGCAATGAAGTGTGCAGATTTGGTCAAACGGTCGACCACAACCCACACAGCGTCATTCCCACTTACCGATCTAGGTAAGTTGGTCAAAAAATCCATTGCTATCCTTTCCCACTTCCAATCCGCTACCAGTAAGGGTTGGAGCATACCCGCCGGCCTTTGGTGTTCTGCTTTCACTTGCTGGCAAGTTAGACACCTGCTAACATATGAAGCTACATCTCGTTTCATTCCGGGCCACCAAAACTGTCTTTTCGCATCATGATACATTTTCGTTCCGCCGGGATGAACGGCTAATCGGGAGTGGTGAAACTCCTTTAATACCTCGTTCCTCATGTTTTCTGTCACATAAGTCCTTCCCTTAAAGCGTAGTCCTCCATTGGTTCCTTTTGTCCAACCATCTAATCCTTCGTTCGAACGCATTTGTTTCTCATAGTTCTCTACTTTCTCGTCTCCTTCTTGCGCTTCCAAAACCCTACTCACAAGTTCCGGTTGTACCACTATTGTGTACAAGATCCCTACATTAACATTAGCCAACTCCAAGTCGAACTCGTTCACTTTTCCTATCATCCTCCATTCGTCGATCGCCACATGCGCTAAGGTCGCATGGGACTTTCGACTCAAAGCATCCGCCACTACATTGGCCTTTCCTGGATGATAGTGCAAGTCATAGTCGTACTGTTCCAGATATTCCATCCATCGTCGTTGCCGCATATTTAGATCACGTTGGGTAAAGATATGCCCTAAGCTCTTGTGATCCGAGAACACTTCGAACTTTTCCCCGAACAGATAATGCCTCCATATCTTCAATGCATGAACTATTGCCGCTAGCTCTAGGTCATGAGTTGGATAATTCTTTTCGTGAATCTTTAGTTGTCGCGAAGCATATGCGATAACCTTTCCGTCTTGCATTAAGACGCAACCCAAACCTTCCTTCGAAGCATCGCAATACACTTGGTAACCCTTCCCTTGCTCGGGAATAACTAGTATGGGGGAACTAGTCAACCGTTTCTTGAGCTCTAGGAAAGCTTTCTCGCAAGCCTCACTTCACACGAACTTCACCCCTTTCTTGGTAAGGTAAGTCATTGGAGTCGCTAACTTAGAGAAATCCTTGACGAACCGTCGATAGTATCCCGCTAAACCCAAGAAACTTCGAATCTCGAACACATTCTTCGGTTGTGCCCATTTCGAAACTGCCTCAATTTTCGTCGTGTCCACCTTTACCCCTTCTTCCGAGATCACATGTCCAAGAAATTTCACCTCATTTAGCCAAAACTCACATTTGCTAGATTTTCCGTAAAGTTGGTGCTCCCTGAACGTGAGCAACGCTAAACGGAGATGCTCCTCGTGTTCCTCTCTTGAACTTGAGTAAATCAAGATATCGTCGACGAAGACTACCACAAACTTGTCGAGATACTCCTTAAAGATTCGATTCATTAACTCCATAAATGCCGCCGGCGCATTAGTTAACCCAAACGGCATGACCACAAACTCATAGTGACCATACCGGGTCCTAAAGGCCGTTTTCGAAATATCCTCATCCTACACCCTCAATTGGTGATAGCCTGATCGCAAATCGATTTTTGAAAAGAACATCGCTCCCTTCAGTTGGTCAAATAGATCATCAATTCGAGGTAGTGGTTACTTATTCTTAATAGTCACCCTATTTAGCTTCCGATAGTCGATGCACATCCTCATCGACCCATCCTTCTTTTGCACGAATAAGGCTGGTGCCGCCCATGGTGACGTACTCCGCCTAATAAACCCCTTCTCTAGCAGTTCTTCTAACTGCTTACTTAACTCTTTCAACTCTGCTGGTGCCAAACGGTACGGGGAAATGGCTATGGGTGCCGTTCCCGGTACCAAGTCGATAGAAAAATCTAACCCTCTTTTCGGTGGTAACCCCGGTAGATCCTTCGGAAACACATCTCTAAAGTCGTCCACTATGCGTGGCCACATTTCCACCTCCTCGTCGTTATCCACTATCGAGAGACTAGCCAAAAGACAAGACAGGTTGCCCACAACCCGCTTGGAATAGTAAGGAATAGAAGAAAGGGTAGCGTCCCTTTCCCTACGAAAGAACACCTCATCTCCGGATGAAGTTGTAAGGAAAATTTTTCGTCGAACACAATCGATGAAAGAGTTGAAATGAACCAACCAGTCCATTCCAAGAATCACGTCGAACCCCGACATCTCTATAACAATTAAATCAAATATAAACACGTGGTCCGCGACCACCATCTCACAAGACCGACACACTCGGTCCAGCACAACTCGACCCCCAACAGGAGTCTCTACAACAATCGGGTTCTCTAGAACCCCAATTTCTAACGACAAAGACTCAACTAGATGTCTAGCTATAAAAGAACGTGAAGCCCCCGTATCGAAAAGAACATGTGCCCAAGATGAGCACACAAGAACCATACCTTGTACATTTGCCGGATCTCCTTGGTGTGGCAATTGTGGCAAGGCATAAAGACGAGCTTGAATTGGTGGGTTTTCTTGTGGTCCTCGATTTCCCCCATGATTCCCTCGGTTTCCCGGACCCTGATAGCCTCCTCGGTAATTACCGCGGTTTCCCCCTCCTTGGTGGTTACCTCGAAACCCTCCCCCTTGGTTCCCAGGTAATTGGTGTGGTGGTACGAATCCTGGTCCTCTTGGTGGTGGTGGTGGCAACCTAGGTTGGTTAAAGGGCCGGTTGCTGTCGATTCTTCCTTGTCCCCCGGGACAAACCCTTGCCGTATGTCCCATTCGGTTGCATGTCCTACATTGGACTCTAGGACACTCGTGTTGTCGATGATTCACATCTCCACAGGTGTAACACGCTCTCTTCATTATGGTGTTTGTGGGTAGTGGGTTAAAACCCCTCTCTCCTCTGTCCTGTTGTGGAAAGCGCGAATTATTCGCCATATCCCAAGTCCGCTTCTTCTCTTCCCTCGGAGCATTTCCGATTTTCGACTTCTCCGAGATTCTCTTGCTATGGAGTAGAGCTCCTTCCACAGCTTGAGCCGATTTGACCAACTCATTATAGTTGACATGACGGGCCGATGCCAATTGCAATGAGATTGTCGGGTTCAGCCCCTTCGTGAATCTCCTACATTTTTCAGCGCCCCCTATAACAGATTCTGGGGCATACCTCGAGAGTGAGGTAAACTTTAGCTGGTATGCTTGAACGGTCATACCCCCTTGATACAGTTACTCGAACCGCCTCCTCATTTCATCCTTATAAGAATCGGGAAGAAACTGTCTATTAAACAATTCGATGAACTCATTCCATTCGAAGTTGCTTGTGTCGTATGTATCCGCGATTCCCAGCCACCATTTTCGTGCTTCACCCTTTAGGTGAAACTGAGCCATATTCATCCGTTGCTCCCCATTTACAATTCCCGCTGCCGATAAGTATTTCTCCATTTCGTCCACCCATCCCTCAGCTATGGATGGTTCACCTACCCCATCAAAAGTCGGAGCCCCTAATCGAGTGAAGTTAAGCAATACATTGTTGCTTGAACTCCCAGTTTGTGCATTCTGCACCATCATTTGCACCACCTTCTGAAGGTCGGTCATCACTTGATTAGCATTGACCGTTTCCGGTTCAGATGCAAAAGTCTCTTCTTCTTCCTCATTCACCTCCTCATCTACATTCTCAACCTCTACCTCCTCCTCGGGTTGCTCAGGTGGTGGGGCACTAGTGTTACCTCTTCCCCCACGACCTCCAACAGCCCTTCTTCCTCTAGTTGTTCCTCTGCTCCTTGGAGCTCTCCTTACTCTTCCACTTGCCCCACCTCGGGTAGCCGCACCGCTTGATGGTGATGCGCCCCCGCGTGTAGTTGGTCTCCTTCCACTAGTCCTTGTGGTAATAGCCATTACTACATACATTTAAAACCAACACTTTAGTTGTCTTACTCGACACTACTACTCATACATGTATATTCATACATGATAAAAGCTCGGTTTACAACTCAATCACTTTATCAAGCTTTCTAAGGTTCAAAAACTGATTTTTACGAATTCTTAATTTCGACGATATAACGCTTTGACTTTTCCAAAAATAGAAAATGAAAATTCTGTACGGAAAAACAAAGCCAACGCTTCAAGCGGAATCAGAATCGGAGTTAAAACGAAGAAGTTATGAGCTTTCGAAGTATAGCAGAAAAACCGCAAAATTACCAGAATTCGACCGGTCGTTTTGACAAACGACCGATCATTTTTTGGTTCAGTAGGGTCTGAAAAATTTCTGAAGAATTTCGACCGATCGTTTGGGAAACGACCGATCGTTTTTTGGTCCAGTAGGGTCTGAAAAATTTCTGAAGAATTTCGACTGATCGTTTGGGAAACGACCGATCGTTTTTTGGTCCAGTAGGGTCTGAAAAAATTTCTGAAGAATTTCGACCGATCGTTTGGGCAACGACCGATCGTTTTTTGGTCCAGTAGGGTCTGAAAAAATTTCTGAAGAATTTCGACCAATCGTTTGGGCAACGACCGATCGTTTTCTTCTGCAGAAAATTAACGATACAAAAACGTAAAATTACTCAACACTTGTAAATTCCTTACAAGGCACATAACACACAACATCATTCTAATCCATAACATTTTTATGACAACAACGATTCGCATAAAAAGTTCATTACCACCACTCAAGTAAATAATTTGAAAACATGCTACATAAAACCATCCACGGCACAATTCACTCACTTTAATAGTTCGCTACTACTAGACATGAAAACTTATACCTCATACACATCCTATAAATCTACACATGCATACAAAGAACACAAAAATGCGAGGGATAACCCTTCACGATACGCTATCCTAAAGCACCCGAGCGTCCTCGCATACTCTAGAGTTCCACATCGCTAAGGTATTCCTTCACACATACCGACGAGAGGTCTACCCACTAGTTTGGCGAGCCGGGATCAACGAGCGTCCTCATTGTCCCCAACTTGCCTCACATGTGGACTTTCCTAACATCAACTACTACTAAATTCTAGCTACATGTCTTAAGCTAAATGCAACCCCCCGTTTTTAGAAAAAGTTTGTGTTTTTGGAAAAAGTTTTGTAAAAATGATACGATGGATCTTGGTCCAATGGTTACCCATCTTCCCGTCGTCCCAAAGTATACAAGAACCTAGTTAGCTCTGATACCAACTTGTCACGCCCCAAAATCCATAAACACGTACATCGAGGCATGACCTTTTTAAAACAAAGAAAAGAGGACCTGTTGGTACGAAATTAAAATTTTTAAAAGAAAACATTTGCAAGCTAAAGGAACAATTAACGGATAAATAAAAAGTTTGCCAAACGCGGCTACAAGACAAGATTTGTAAAAGCTAAAAGTTAACAAACGAATGAATTTGGCCGTAGGCTACAACCTCAAAATGAACTAGGTAAAAAGAAAGTGATTAAAGAAGCCCCGAACCCATGCGATACCGCACTAATGCAACCTAGCCAACGCCTCAACCTAATTTGTACCTGAAAGACAAAAATTGTAACGGTGAGTCCCACGCACGTAACTAGACGGGACGGCACCACAAATACCGTCACTCCATCCCTTAAATGTAAGAGCTCACAAATTCTACAACTACGATAATCGACGTATAAAAAGAAATATAATAACATTCTATAACGGGATGAATTAAATAAATTAAATAACGTCAACACAAATCTATAACAAACATGGGACCTCTCATGCCACCTACCCCAGTCCGTAAGGTAGGTCATTCCCTATCCCCACGGCCGTCTTCTGTCCCCGGAATTAGGAAGAGACAGAGACCATTGCAACATAAAAGTAGATTTATAGTGCGCACTTGGACCTCTCATGCCACTCGTCCCAGTCCGTAAGACGAGTCATTCCCTATCCCCACGGCCGTCTACTGTCCCCGGAATTAGGAAGAGACAGAGACCATAGCTAACATAAAATAAATATAGTGCACACTAGGACCTCTCATGCCACTCGCCCCAGTCCGTAAGACGAGTCATTCCCTATCCCCACTGCCGTCTTCTGTCCCCGGAATTAGGAAGAGACAGAGACCATTGCTAATGTATCAATATTAAGGCCTCGACCGATAATATTATACTATTCATATAACACATTCTCATACATATAAATATTAAGGCCTCGACCAATAAATAATAAACCAATCATTTATCACATTCTCTTACGTCATTCTAACGTAATTCAACGAAACCCAAAAGCATAGGTGCTAGATTCGCAACTAGCCAAACAAGTCTAATCATCATGAAAACTCATTCAAGCATTCTAGCAAACACCTTGTATGCATAAACTACAATTCATCTATATTCAACAATAAATTACCCAATTTAACAACAATTATAATAACACAATATCAATACATAAAGACATGCAAACTCATCCATATTCTCGCTAATCCGAAATTAACAATTAAGTGAATTAAACATATAATCAACTAAACCCAATTAACAAATAAGTGAATTAAACATATAATCAACTAAACCCAATTAACAATTTAAGAACATAAATAATATAAAAGGCAAAAACCCCCAATTTATAATAAACGTAAACCCTAATCCTAACATACACCCTCGTCTAGTTGCTATGGATAACCCCCGTTACCTTAGCGTGTAGAGGAGATGATTCCGGCAATAATCCGCTAACGTGGTTTCTCTTCTTCTTCTTCTTCTTCTTCTTCTTCTTCTTCTTCTTCTTCTTCTCTTTTCTCTCTTTTCTCTCTTGTTTTTAGGTTTAAAAAAAAATGAAAGTGGCTGATTTTTAGGTTTAGAAAAACTGTTTTTAGATAGTTTGTGGAAGCGAACTATTTGGTCCCCAAAGTTCTAAAAGCTAACTCTTAATCCAAAAATATAGTTTTACTACTCAAAAATAACAAATCTTTAGAAACAAATCTATTGGGTCCTTTTTATTAGTAAAATTAGTAACAAGTTTTTAAAATAAGGTTTTTCGGAAGAGTTTCGGTTTTTGGCTAAAAATTAGTCGAGTGACCGGTTTTTGGTAAAATTTGAATAAAACGTTTTTGGATAAATTAAATCCTAATTAAAAACACTAATAAAAATACGGTATGTTACACTCAAGGAAGCTTTTAAGCTAAAAGCTAAAATAAGAATACGAAGCTTTTTTGTTTTACAAACGTAACATGCCTGAAAAGGCCAAAAACCGAGGTAAATCCAGCCATATTGAAGGGGAAATTATAAGACAAGCAAAAAAGAAAAACCACAAAGACAAATTAATAGTCTGAGCTAAGATGTAAGTTAAAAAACTATGATGGAGTAGTAAAAACTAATTCATACCAACTATCAACATTACAGAAATTTGAGACTCATATGAAACAAATCATATTTAAACTCTAATTGATATGCTTAAGGTTTGTGTGGATGTAACTGAACATAATCTGACCAATTTAAAAGGGAGAAAGAAAAAACTTGAGTTCATATGCTGAACATAATCTGACCAGTTTTTATAGCTTAAGATTTCAAGCGTCGTCAAAATAACCAATTGATCTTCTAAAGTTAAATATTCTCAGTATGACCAGGGAAAAGCAATGCTAGAATCTTGAACGTTTTCCCAGTGTTTTTAAGACTCTAAATCGACTAGTTAGTTTTTCACTTATTTTTTGCTTTTTCAGAACATTATCAAACTCTTGATCATAATACTTGTGTTCAGTTTTGTGAAGAAAAAACTCAACATGGCAACTTTTAAATCCAGCGAATATATCTGACGAAAATGGGTATACTTATATTGCTTAATTTGGTATTCTTTGTAAGCGGTGAACACAGTTAAAGATTCATATCTGTATAATACATAAGTTGCAATCTCCCAGCTCTATTTTGTAGTTTAATTAAATTTAAATAACCTATATACAACGTCAAGAGACTCATCATCAATGTAATCAGCCAAAAACAAAAATTGCAACATAAACAATAACTAAAACAAGGTTTAAAAATCTATAAAGGCAATTAATTTGTGATTGTTAAAAAATGAGTTTATACCAAAGATGTAAAAATTGGCCACCAAACATACCAAAAATCATCTTAATACAAAATTTGTACTTAAATATAACAAAAGTCAGGAAAATTTACATAATCGGGAACAAAGGAGCAGCTATCATAATACTTCCAAATTCCTTGTCGTTATGACCTGTTGAATGATTATTTAAGTTTCCCTTTTTCCAAATTACGTTCTTGTCTGTCTGAAGATTTTAAGCCAAACGTAATTATTATTTTAATATACCCATTTTACAATAATTTGTACTTTTGACCAGCTTAAAGTTGAGCACTTTTACTTTCAGAAAACTCAGCCTTTTTTCCTTAGCCAAATAAAAGTTGCAGAGAAACAAGCCCTAAATAAAAGCAATAATTAGTAACTGAGCTTATTGGGGTTATTAATTAAGAATACCAAATTCATTGAAACACAACACTATCATGCAATTCATCTATCACCAAATAAAAAAGAAGCGCCCAATGTTAACAAGTGTAATGCTCAAACATTCTTTCATCTGGTAAGGATCCAATATATATATATATATATGTATGTATATATATATATGTATGTATAAACAACAGTACTTATAAATAAATGCCTTCGAATTCGTGGAACAAAAAATTGGGGTTTCCAATTTGAGTACATACAAACACAAAAAAAAAAATTAAATTGAATGATTTACCTGTGGAGATTGAAGAGAGAGAATCCGATAGCTGAAGATAATTGTAAGTCAGTATCAATTGAAGAGAGAGAGTGTGTTTGAGAAACGAATAGAGGGAGAGAGGAACAGTTAGAGAAATATCAAAATTGGGGGTGAGGGCAATGAAATTTAGTCTTTTAAGTTTTTAGTTTTTTTTTTGGTTAGATAACATCGACATCGCACAAGCCACGATGTATACGTTGTGGTTTCCACAGCTCACAATGCACGCTATAAAATATAGGTTTTCGTGACGTGCAATCTGTGCACGCTGTTGTTTATATTCGTTAAAGAGTTACTGCAGCGCACTTTTGAAATCACCCTCTATTGTAGTCGTCTACAGTGCGTTTCTCATATACACTGTTAATACCGACCTGCTAAAAACCAATTTTATTGTAGTGCACTTTTGTGGTGATAGCATAGATGATCAATTAACTTCATTGTCTGAAACGAACAGTGACCAAAAGTCTGGAATAAAAAGGGGATTTTCCCTAAATTTAAAGCATAAAAGACAAAATTAAGATATCATACATAACAATCCTTGATTATAAACAACAAAATATATAAACCAATACACTAATTAATACCTAGAAAATAAGCCCAAAACCAATAGAATTTAACACAATCAATAGAAGACGAAGAGATTATAGCGACACAGTTCTGAATATATATAAAAAAAAAGTGGAAAAAATAACCTGAGATAGTGAGGGTGATTGTTGAAGACAAAGAATACATGAGTGAGATAGATCCGAATAGATAAGAGGAAGAGATAGAGAGAGAGCGGTGTAATAGAAAGAAACACTGTAGGGTTTTGGGAATGTTAGCTCGTGAAAAAATTGAAGTAAAACACATCGGAGCCAAAAAATTAGGCGAAAAATAAGCCAAAATTTTCAACTTTCACAAAAAGTATGAAAAACATTTAAGCGGAAAGTTATAAATTTTATGTTTTCATTGTACATTAATTTTTGCTTGTTGACATTTAACTTTTATTCAATAGAATTTACATTTGCAACATTGGCTACAAACTTATATAAGATTTTATGGTGTAATTGTTATTTGTAAATGATATATTTGTAAACATAATTTTTTTTTTACATGTCACTAACAATATCGGCAACAACAAAAAATCATTGCTACTTTTCGGTTGCTATTCTAATTGAAGAATGTCGATCAATTTGGCAAAAATATAGATGATAAAATCAGTAACTTGTTCAGCAACAAATAATACGGTGTTGCTGATATAATGTGACTAATTTGTTGCCAATCTGTTGCTGATATGTAATGAGCTAATATGTTACTAAGGTGATGTTATTCTGTTGCTATCTGTCTTAATTTAGCAACAGCTAATTGTCTGTTGCTGTTTTCTGATGGTATCTGAACATATTATTGCAGGGGTGCAGGATATATGTAGTGTTGATAGACCTGGTTTGCTGTGATAGTCCTAGTGACTGATGTAATTAGTTTTATTGCGTTCTGCACAAGTAATCTGTGATTGGGTTTGGTCCCAAAGGCAACAACTTTTTACAGTTAAAGATATCTTATTACAGCCTATTTTCCCATAATGATTGTGTGAAAGAGGAAGGACAAAAAGAGGATAGAGAACAAAGTAAAGATAAAATCTGAATCCATAATGATTGTGTAAAAGCTCTATTTTTTGTATGATAAAATAATTCATAACCTTAAAATCTCGAATGGATTATGGAAAATATACATGCGATATTTAGAAATAGATAGAGTAAGAGAAGAAACTTTTCAGGATGGTGGTTTGTAATATAGGAAAAGAGTAAAAAAGAATTAAGTTTTTGAATAGAAATTAGTGGTACCCATGGCTATCACACTGCCAAAGGAAGTGTCGTAACTTCCATGTACGAAGTTGAATTTGGACTTACAAGACTTAGGCTGTAATAAAATATCTTTGACTGTAAAAAGCTGCTGCCGGTCCCAAATGATGCAATGAAATGGGATACGCCATTTTGGTTAAAAAAAGAAAAGAAAAAGAAACAATGTCTTTGTTCGATCTCTAAAAAAATTTATCATCTAAATTATTTAACTAATAAAACAAAGCATGACAAATGTAAAATTTGCCCATTCATTAAAAAAATTAAAGTTTACAAATAAGAAATCAAACTTTATTACAGGTCCAGTCTAAAGTTTTTTATCTAACGATGTCCACTAGCACTAGAACATGTTGGTAATGTGAGTATGTGACGTATAACCATCCTATCAAGATGTTGGTCAAACAGCTTCTTAGTCGGTGCTTTTGTTAAAAGCCCCCCTACATTACTCTTTGAATATTGGCATCTCCTCTACCACTGAATTCTTGAATTACATGGTAACATCGCAAAATATTTTGGTATTCTAATGAGATCTAGGTATACCATAGCCTCAACAATCGCATCATTGTTGTCACAATATAAATATATTTGTGACTCAAATATAGAAACCACACCGTTTTGGTTATGAATTTTTTGATACAAACGGCCTATTTGGCAAGTTTTGAGAAGGTTTTCTCACTATTCTGTGTTCCTCAATATGACGTATTCTCAATATGACATAGAATGGTCATTGAAACTTCCCAGAGTTGTGTTCTCTGTTTAACATGAGAGCTGAGAAGACAAGACGGCAATAGGCAGCATTGTATTCAACTTCTTTAGTGGAGTCTGATGTATTATCTTGCTTACAGGTCTTCCAAACCACAGCTCCGCCATTCAAGATGAAAACATAACCTGAAGAAAAATTTAGATCATCATCATTAGACTGAAAATTCAGTGTGTATATTCATCGACTTGGAGTTATGCTCCTCCACAACCCAGTCCTTCTTAAGTGCTTAAAAAACTATTTTCTAGCAATCAAATGTTCAAAATCAAGATACGGCTTATATTTTGTCACGGGCTTAGTTTTCTTAACCTCGTGCGGCACTTAGCTAGCAATACCCACGCCTTGTTTGCTACTAAGTAAGCCTTAACCCTCACACTCAACTCACAAGTATTTAGAGAGAAAGTAGGAGAATGTATATAGGTCTTATTACTCACTCGAAACTTGATGATTACAAATGGGATGGGTCATTTCCTTATATACAAGTCTAAGGAAGGATCTAGATCCTTATCCCATCTTCTACCTTCTATACCCTTCTATTACATTCTATACATATCCATACCATTCTAGAGAGTTCCGTTACATTCTCAAATATTCTAATATAGTCTAGAATTACGTAGTAAGTAGTAGAATATTTCAGAAGGATCCGTGTTATGCTTCATTCGTAACATTCTCCCCCACTTGATCTAGCGACGCTCTCGTCGCTATCGCCTTGGCTTTCTCCCCCGTCCTGTTCCATTCCTTGTAAAAGTCTTCTATATTTTCCTTGAATTGCCATAACGTGTCTTCGTGTTCCCAACTAGCTTCATTGTAAGGCAATCCCTTCCACTTGACCAAATATTCTGCATATGCCTTGTGCATCCCTCTTCTTGGTTTTATCCTCGAGGCTAATATACACTCGACCTCCCTTTCATGCGCGATGGTAACCGATGGTGGAGCTCTTTGGGATACACCTCTACTCGGGTCCTCCTTGTCTTCGTAGTAGGGCTTTAGAAGGCTCACATGGAAAACCGGATGTAACATTTGTAACTTTGGTGGGAGCTCCAACTTATAAGACACTTTGCCAACTCTTTTTACTACTCGAAAGGGTCATTCGTACCTTAGCACCAATCCTTTGTGTAAGTCTTTGAAGGTATTGGATTGGTGGAGCATAAGTTTAACCAAGACAAGTTCTCCTTCTTGAAATTACACTAATCTCCTCTTTTCATCGGCCTACTTCTACATTTTCTTGGACGCCTTCGCAAGATAGGCTCTTGCCATCTCAGATTGCTCTTGAATCCCTTTTGCAAACTTATAAGCCCCGGGACTCTTTCCCGAATATCCCGTCACAACCATGTTGAGGGTAAGTGGTTGTTGTCCCGTAGCTAGTTGGAATGGACTCGTCCCCGTGGCTTCGCTCTCTTGCAAGTTATAGGAGAATTGGGCCACATCGTAACCCAATCATTTTGATTAGCACTCACATAGTGCCTCAAATATAGCTCCAAGATCACATTTATCCACTCCGTTTGGCCATCGGTTTGTGGGTGAAGCTCGTTGAGAAGTTTAGATCGGATCCCATCATTTTAAACAACTCAGTCCAAAACCACCCGGTAAATCGCGAGTCTCGATCACTAACAATAGTTTTCGGGACTCCTCAATATTTCACCACGTGCTTGAAAAATAATTGGGCCGTCACTTCCGCCGTACATTCTTTTAGACCCGGTATAAACATTCCATATTTCGAAAACCGGTCTACCACCACAATTATAGAGCAACATCCATCCGACTTCGGTAGGCAAGTGATGTAGTCCATAGAGATACTTTCCCACTGTCTTTGTGGTGTGGGAAGTGGTTCGAGTAACCCACTCGGCTTCTTTTGTTCCGTCTTGTCTTGTTGGCACACAAGGCAAGTCTTCACGTACAGCTCAACATCGTCACACATTTGTGGCCAATAATATCCGTCTTCAAGGAGCGCAAGGGTGCGGTGTACACCAGGGTGTCCAGCCCATTTTGAATCGTGACATCCTTTAAGTATTTCTCTTCTTAACTCAACCATTTCGGAACTTATACCCACTCGCCTTTAGTGTATAGGAGACCCTCTTTTAGCCAAAATTTCCTCGTCTTTCCGTGGTTAACATAATCGATCAGCATCTTAGTTCTAGGGTCATGCTCCATCCCTTCTTTAATCTTCTCCAATAAGGGAAATTCGAGTTTGCTCATAGCGGCAAGTTCGGATTTTCGATTAGGGCATCGGCGACTACGTTGCACTTTCCCAGTTTATATTCCAACTCATAATCGAACTCGGCAAGAAAGTCTTGCCACCTTGCTTGCTTCGGGGATATCTTCTTTTGGGTGAGGAAGTAACTTGTGGCCACATTGTCGGTTTTTACAGCAAACTTACTCCCCAAGAGGTAGTGTCTCCAAGTTCTAAGGCAATGCACCACCGCATTCATTTCCTTCTCTTGCACCGTATACATTCGTTCCGCATCATTAAACTTTCGACTCTCATAGGCAATCGGGTGATCTTCTTGCATCAACACCCATCCAATAGAAAAATCGGAAGCATCGGTGTGCACCTCGTACGCTTTAGCATAATCGGGAAGGACTAGGACGGGTGCTTCCATTACCGCCATCTTCAATTTTTAAAAGGATCCATCACATTTTTCGTTCCAATCCCAAGATTTATTCTTCTTCAAAAGATCCGTTAAGGGGGCCGCTATCGAAGAGTACCCTTTTATAAAGCGCCGATAGTAATTAGCCAAACCTAAGAAGGACCGAAGCTCAGGAACCTTCTTCGGTGGCTCCCATTCTTGTATCGCCTTAACTTTGGCTTTATCCATCCTTACCTTCCCACTTCCGACTTTGTGTCCAAGGAAGGACTGTAACATTCCGCATTTTTATAAGTGTTTTTAATTAGGAATTAAATTATCCAAAAATGTTTTATACAAATTTTACCAAAAACCGGTCACTCGACTAATTTTTAGCCAAAAACCGAAACTCTTCCGAAAAACCTTATTTTAAAAACATGTTACTAATTTTATACATAAAAAGGACCCAATAGATTTGTTTCTATAGTTTTGTTATTTTTGAGTAGTAAAACAATATTTTTAGATTAAGATTTAGCTTTTAGAACTTTGGGGACCAAATAGTTCGCTTCCACAAACTATCTAAAAACAGTTTTTTCTAAACCTAAAATCAGTCCACTTTCAATTCTTTAAACCAAAAATCAGCCAAGAGAGAAAAGAGAGAAAAACAGAAGAAGAAGAAGAAGCCACCATTAGCGGGTTCATACCGGAAGCATCTCCACTACGCTCTAAGGTAACGGATGTTATCCATTGCGACTAGACGAGTGTGTATGTTAGGGTTATGTTTTACGTTTATTTTAAATTGGGGGTTTTTCCTTTAATCTCAATTAGGTTTTTAAATTGTTAATTGGGTTTATTTGTTGTACGTTATAGATTGGGTGGTTGAACTGGACCTTTAAATCGTTTCACCATGATATTATAGCATAGTCCCAAGAAGACATATACCCTTGTTGCCTTTTTTTTTTACTATAAAATTATACGGTATGAAGGATATTGACTAAAGGGAGCATGAACCGGATTAGAAGATTGTCCACTAGTTTTATTTTGAAGTTCTTTCTATGTACTGCTAAGAAATGGCACTGCGGATTTAAGATGTTAGATACATATATGTGCACCACTGCAAATTAATGACTAATATAAGGTCTTCTTATTCTTATTTTCAAAGGCATTTAACCAGAGATGCTGACATTTTAGGAACTTCATTTTTCTTGCTATTTTGGTTTGCTCATTGTGGAAAATGTTAGTAACGAACTGAAAAACATTGCTTAAGCTTGTATGAGAGGAGATTTATGAAGATCTTGTAAATTTTCTTTCTTCATAAACAACTTTTCAAACACGGTTCTAGCCGTATTTCTGTTTCCCAATTAATGAGAATATTAATGGGTTGCGTGTTTTATGCATTGATTATGTATTATTATGGTAGTTGATAGAATTGGGTAAATTTATGTTGAATAATGGTGAATTGTAGTTTATGCATATCAGGTGTTTGTTAAAATGGCTGAAAGTGATTTTATGTTGTTATAGCGTTTGGCTAGTTGTGAATTTAGTACATGTGGTTATGTGTTATGTTGTATTACGTTAAGTGACGTATGAGATGGTGTTATTTGAATAGTATAATATTATTGGCCGAGGCCTTAATATTTATATGTATGAGATTGTGTTAATTGAATGATTTTATATTATTGGCCGAGGCCTTGTGATTTAGCTGTAGTGGCAACGGTCTCTGTCTCTCCCTAATTCCGGGGACAGAAGACGGCCGAGGGGATAGGGAATGACTCGTCTTACGGACCGGGGCGAGTGGCGTTAGAGGTCCCAGTGTGCACTATATTTACTTTTATGTTAGCAATGGTCTATGTATCTCCCTAATTCCGGGGGCATAAGACGGCCGAAGGGATAGGGAATGACTCGTCTTACGGACTGGGACAAGTGGCATGAGAGGTCCAAGTGCGCACTATAAATCTACTTTTATGTTGCAATGGTCTCTGTCTCTCCCTAATTCCGGGGACAGAAGACGGCCGAAGGGATAGGGAATGACCTACCTTACGGACTGGGGTAGGTGGCGTGAGAGGTCCATGTATGCTATAATTGTGTGTTGATGTTATTTAATTTATTTAATTTATCGTAATTGTAGAATATCATTATATTTCTCTTTATACGTCGATTATCGTAGTTGTAGAATTTGTGAGCTCTTGCATTTATGTGATGGAGTGACGGTATTTGTGGTGCCGTCCCGTCTAGTTAGGTGCGTGGGACTCACCGTTGCAATTTTGTATTTTAGGTACATTTTAGGTTGAGACGTTCGGTTAGAAGCTATGGCAATACATCACATGGGCTCGGGCTTTCATTTCCTTTTCTCTTAGATTTTATTTTGAGGTTGTAGCCTACGGGTAATTTACATTCGTTTATTTCTTTTTATAAATTTGTCAAAACTGTCTCGTCTTGTAGCCGCGTTTGGCAAACACCTTTCAGTTATTGTTTAATTGTTCCTTTAAGCTCGCAAGTGTTTTCTTTTAAAATTTTTAATTTCGTACCAACAGGTTCTCTTTTCTTTGTTTTAAAAAGGTCATGCCTCGATATCCGTGTTTTATGGATTTTGGGGCATGACAAGGACACTTCACCCCGAGCAAACTCACACTTTTCTTTCTTTACATAGAGGCTATTTTCCTTCAAGACTTGGAAAACTTGTCGTATGTGATCAATATGTTCCTCCAAGGTTTTACTATAGATAACGATGTCATCCAAGTATACTACCATGAAGCGATCCAAGAAGGGTTGGAAAACCCTGTTCATTAACGTATAAAACGTAGCCGGAGCATTCGTCAAACCAAAAGGCATAACAAGAAATTGAAAAGAACCATACCGGGTAACACAAACAGTTTTTTCCTCATCTCCGGGAGCAATACGAACTTGATAGTACCCCGACCTCAAGTCTAATTTTGAGAACCATCTAGTACCACCAAGTTGATAGAATAAATCGCCAATAAGCGGGATAGGATACTTATTCTTTACCGTGATCTTGTTTAGAGCCCGATAATCAATACACATTCGGAGGGAGCCATTGTGCTTCTTTTAAAACAACACCGGGGCACCGTAGGGAGATTTCGAAGGTTGGATATATCAATTGTCTCCTTAAATCTTTCAACTCCGGTGGGGCCATTCGTTAGGGCGCCATAGAGGGCAGTTTTGCACCCGGAACAAGCTCAATCTTGTGATCCACTTCTCGCCTAGGTGGTAGCACTTTGGGTAACTCGGTAGGCATCACTTCCTTAAACTCATCAAGGACCTTTGAAACTTCTCCCGGAACTTCTTCAAAGGGTGAGGTCGCTGGTTCATCTATTTTGAGGGTGGCAAGGTATGTCGGTTGTTTTTGCTTGAGGCATTTAGTCACTTGCATCGCCGACATAGACTTCGCTTTGAGGGCATTCTCCCTCGCCATCGGGACCATACAGGCACTTCCGTCTCCCATAATACACATGGTATCGGAGAAGGGAATAGGGAAGGCTCGCACACTATCTAGGAACTCCATACCAAGGACCATCGGAAAGTCATCCATCTCAACTATCGAAAAGTTCACCGTACCACACCACTTTCTAATATGTAGCCCTATTCCACGAACAACTCCATATATCGGTTTAGCACAAGAGTTCACCATCTTAAGCCAACCATTTTACTTGGTGTAGGTTATACCTAAGCGTTTGGCCTCACCTACCTCAAGGAAATTATGCGAAGCACCGGTATCAAGTAAAGATCTAGATTGGAGTCCATTTACCTTAGCCATAACGAACATTCGTCCCTTCTTCTTAGCCTTCGTGACTTCCACCTTAGCCCTGATCGAGTTTAACAAGTGTAGAGATCCCATCTTAGCCTCCTCCTCCTTTTGTTTCTCATGTTCTTGGAGAAGGGAAGATAGCTTTCCTCTTTGTGGACAATCCCGGATAGGATGGGGACCGCTACAAAGGTAGCATTCAAATTTGGGTTTTTCTCCTTTTCCATCATAGGGTTGTGTCTTTTGAAAGGTGAATTGCTTATGTTCACCTCCCATGACTTGTTTATCCCTGTCTCCCCTACTATTTCCTTTAAAGTCCCTTTGATCCTTAGCAAACTTGAACCTTGGAGCCATAGGTTCACTCTTCTTATATTCCACAAGGGATTCTGCAATCGCGATAACACTAGCAAGGTTTTGTGGTTCCCGCCTTTCCACTTCAACCTTTGCCCAATGTTGTAGCCTATCGATGAAGTTGATTAGAGATTCCTCCTCAGTTATGTTCGGAATCTCCAAGAGCAACTCTATAAATTCGTTCACATACTCTTTCACCGAATATTTGTGAGTGAGACACCTCAACTTAATTCGGGCCTCATTGGAAGAATTCTCCAGGTAGAATTGCCTTTTTAGTTCCTTCTTAAAATCTTCCCAAGTGTTGACCACACAAATTCCCCTTTCAATATCCATCGAGCGTCTTCTCCACCACAACGTAGCCGAATCCGAAAGGTAGTAAGGAGCCGTATTGAGTTTTCTTTTGTCACTGACAATGTTGCTTTCCTTAAAATATTGTTCCATGTTCCAAAGGAAATTGTCAAGTTCCTTTGTGTTCCTAGACCCATCATAGCACTTGGGTTTCGGAACATCAACCGGTCTCGGACCTCCATAAGATGACACTCTTCCTTGTGCTATAACAACTTTGAAGAGGCTGGCCTCCCCCTTCAACACCGTCAACTCCCCTTGAAATTCCTTCCTCAACTCGTCAGCAACCGAGTTGAGAGTTCCTTCAATATCCTCAAGAAGCTCCTCCCTTAGCTTCTTGATAGCATCCTCATTTTCCACATCACGATCCCTTCGTTTACTAAACGCAACTTCCAGTCGAGTAAACCTTGCCTCGATCGACGAGATGACATCACGAGACTTATCCCTCTTGGACTTAGCAGCACGTTCATCCTTCCTTCTTTCCTCGTTCCTAGCATTGTCAACAATCTCCGACTCGTTGGCCATCTCTGCAATAGTTACGCCCACCTTACGTAACTGAAGGCTCTGATACCAGTTGTCACGGGATTATTTTTCTTAAGCTCGTGCGGCACTTAGCTACCAATACCCACACTTTGTTTTCTACTAAGTAAGCCTTAACCCTCACACTCAACTCACAAGTATTTAGAGAGAGAAAGTAGAAGAATGTATATAGCTCTTATTACTCACTCTAAACTTGATGATTACAAATAGGATGGGTCATTTCCTTATATACAAGTGTAGGGAAGGATCTAGATCCTTATCCCATCTTTTACCTTCTATACACTTTTATTACATTCTATACATATCCATACTATTCTAGACAGTTCCGTTACATTCTCCAGTATTCTAATATAGTCTAATACATTCTAGAATTACGTAGTAAGTAGTAGAATATTCCGTAAGGGTCCGTGTTATGCTTCATCCGTAACAATTTGCTACTAAAACTTACTGCATGGCGATATCATGTCTTGTACATAATATACCATACATCTTAGAGTATATTATATTTCACATCGACTATATATTGATTCAGCCTGTGCTTTACAAAAAGTTACCCATTATTACCAATACGAGGCCTTTTAATGATAAGCTACATGGGGTTTAACATTTTATCAGAGCAGGCCTAGCGATGTTTGGCTCACCTTCACCTGTTTAATATGTCCGCTCTTAGAATCTTTGAAATGTCGGACCACGAGTGAGAGAAAGTGTTACAGTATATTATATCTCACATCGACTATATATCGATTCAGTATGTGGTTTATAAAAAGTTAACCATACTAACTAGTACGAGAGGACCTATGTCCTAGGAGAGATGAATTACATGCCTAATAGATAGTAAGCCTCTATTGGCGATACTGAAACGCTCCAGTATTGTGTCTAGCTATGAACATGGATTGGGGTTAGGCAAGCATTATGTTAGGTCTATCTCTATAACATTTATTTCTAATTCCTAATTAATTAATATGTAGATTGCTTTGCCTAAATCATTCATGGAGAAGGTTTTTGATAACTATACTTTAATTGTGCTTAACATTTCTACATCATTCCCAATAAATAAAATTTCATCCATATATGAACAAGAAAGGCGACTATGTACACTCCCAATTACCTTCTTGTACACATGTTTCATCCATATTCTTGAAAAAATCAAATTCTTTGATTATCAAATTCTTGTACACATGTTTCATCCGTACTTAAGTGCATAAATGGACCTATGCAGCTTACATAACTTGTGGTCATCACCAGCGAATTAAAATATTCTGGTTCATCCATATTAGATCTCTTCATCAATGTGCTATCAAAGAAACCAGTTTTGACATCCATAGGTCATATCTCATAGTAATGATATGCAGCAATGGCCGATAGAATCTGAATGAACTTCATCATAGCTACTTGTGAAAAGGTTCTCTCATAGTCAATTCCATGAAGTTTTCAATAAATATTTATTCACCAATCTTCTAATTTTATAAATCTCTACGCCTATCTTTCTTTTGTAGAATCATTTAATTGGTAACTATTCCTTCGGGACGGTCTGCTAGGGTCCAGACCTTGTTGGAATACATGGACTCCATTTCATATTCCAGTGCATTGTGCAAATATTTAAGTCAACATCCGATTGTATTCTGTCACTAACTTGAGTCTATTCCAATTTTCCGAATAATAATATTCTAAGAATATTGTATTGTCGTACCTCTATCATACTGGGTACGATACTCGTACCCGTACCTTTACCCATGCAACATTGGATGCAACTAAAGGAGGTTTTGGCAAATAATTGACTAATTGAGCTATTATAATAATTTTGTAAAGGGTAATTTTTGTACATGATTACGCAATAATGTCTATTAGCAATCAGTTCCTGTTTATCGATCCTATTTCTCAGGAGTGTTGGCTGAAAAAAAATGGCTATTGTTTTTGCAATATGAGTTAGAACTTATGTCACTTGTAAAAGTTACTTAATTTGTTATCGTATTGGATTATGCCAAAATACTTATGTATTAAATAAAAGTAATTTATCTTTCCAATTGTGTGTGATTTGTTTTTAAAAAAGATATTACGTTATGAAAAGATTTGTTCTATTTCTTAAAATTTGCTAAATAAAATTTTTTCTTATTCAATTTTATACGAATGATTAGTTATTGATTTGATGAGTATAAGTTTGAATCATGTGGAACTATATTATTCCATATATAAATCTATTGAAAAGATTGTCACGTGTGAATCTTTTTGAATAAATATATCATCTCTTAATTCAAGATATACCTTGTACTAACAAATTTGATTAGATTTGTTTAAGCTTAATTTGTGAGAATTATAGAAAGCATATCTTGAATATTGAAAGGAGTTTTTATCTCGGAGCGAACTAATTATTACAAGCAAATTTCAACCGAATATATTAAGAGATTGAAGTCAAAATAGCTATGAGATACTAACAAGATTTATCTCTAATTATCTTGTAAAGATGGTGATCAAATCTTCATCAATACAGAATGTAAATACGCAGAATTTTTGAAGATTGAAGATAAGGAATGCGAAGATTTGAAAGAATTTTTATTCTTATAAATAGTTATATAATTGATTGTAAGAAGTTGTGTGTTCTAAACTTATAAAAAACTCATCTTAGAGAGAATACACCACGTGAGCAAAAAATACGAGAGTAACAATGACGGGATGTTATTGTTTATAAGTAGTAGTTATTTGGTAATAGAAATATAGTGATAGCCAGAACAATCTAAAAGGAGTCTGAGAGTTTTTCATAAGTCTTGTGTCGTATTTTGTATGCTTGAAATAATACTACAAACTGAGTGAGTGCTCCGAAAACTTAGATCAGGAGGGGTGAAATTCGTTACAAACGTCTTGTGTTCTTTCGTTTTTAAAAGTTACATACATTACTTGTTCATCGGATTAACTTGGTTGCAACCACATTTGTAACTACAGTTACAACCATAACTTTACAACTGAAGATAGGAATTTCAATATGGAAGTTTACTCTTATATATATTTATAAGACAATATGCGATAATGATGTCATGACCATTGTTTCTCACATCTTTTTTATTAACTTAAATAGTATTTATTTGAGTTAATAAAAAAAAGGTGTGAGAAACAATGGTTACATATTTATATATATAATTTAAAATTGATCTTGGAGTCAATTGAGAATTAGTATGAAATCGTAATATGACTTACTGTTTCTAGTTGTTTTAGCCATATTGTATAAAATGACTTTTGAATAATATGTATCTAAACAAATTGTTTTCTCGAAAAGAATATTTATGGAAAATATTGAATTCAAATATGTTACATGTGGAGTGTAGCATGTACTTAGGGCTGTAAATGAAGCGAAACGAGCCGATAAAGCTTTTGATCATGTTCATGTTCATGAACTAAAACACATGTTCATATTCAGTTCATGTTCATTTAAATACGAATGAACGTTTAACTAACATGAACCAAACATTTGACGAGTCATACACGAGTCTTTCGTTAACGTCTCTTTTCATTCAAAACATTTAATAATTTAAAAAATAGTATTTTTTTTTTCTTTTTGCAATATATTATAATTGTATTTTTATTATTAAATTGTTTACTATTATAAAGTTGTCTACAAATAAATAAAACGTTAGTTAATTAATCTATTGAGATTATAACATTTTGTTTTTGCTTTAATTTTATATATTCTATGAATGTATAAATTCTTTTTTACATATGCATAATTAATTACTCGTTAAGCATACTTAACAATAAAATCAGTGTTTGTATTTATAGTATGATGATATAAATTACCTTAATAAGTTTAAAATAATACAAACACATCATTCATATTATTTTAGTATAAATAAGTTTATTAATTTATAGTAATAATAATTAGTTTTTGTTAAATCATTAATAAAATTAGTATTTTAATTTTATCAAATTTTATATATAATTATACGAACACGAGTTAAAACGAAACGAACAGAGTGATTTTCATGTTCAGTTCAATTAATAGACGAACGCTATATTCTTATTCATTATCATGTTCGTTTATAAATTAGCCGAGCCGAACGATTTTACAAACGGCTCACCTTAAAGCCCTACATGTACCAGAGAAAAACTATTCTGAAACCATATTAGATGAAGGCAATAATTCATGGGACCATAATATGGTCGAATGTGAATTAATCTACTGGTCTCTCTTTTATTGTATAAAAAGACTCAACATGTCTGTATATATAAATGAAACATATAATAAGTTAGGGGCGAAGACTTAAAACTATTAAGAAGCCGTATTAGGTAGAGGCAATAATTCAAGGGAAACAAGCTTTGTAGCTATCTATCATGACGAATGTAGATTGAAAAAAATGAAGTTACTAATATAAATACGCGTATATGTGTGCATATTTTATACATCTTTCAAGTTTATCATATACATATTGAGCTATATCAATCACTGAAAGAAATAAAAAGCCAAAGTGTACAGAGATGCCTAAACCATCCAATGTCATGGTTTACCCACCCGAGATGATAAAGAAAAAATCAAACCCTGATGGTAAAGTTGTGACGAATGATGGTGGGATTGCAATCACGTTGAACATAAGTCTAAGTATTAATGGGGTAAAATATGCTGTTGGGGGATGCACGGATGATGGATCAAACACCAACGAGGAAACTTCAATAACCGCAACCGGGGCAGGCCAGTCAGTCGCAGCAACGTCAAGTGTCACAAAGACAGCTTCATCAAGCTCTAGCTCGGCTGCCGCAGCTAGCTCGAGCTCGGCAACTGCAGCAACCTCCAGCACAGCAGCTGGAATAAGCAGGATCAACAAAAATTAGGCGGAAATCCCTCCAACAAATAATTGTTTCGTTTTGTGGTCGTGGATCATGTTGTTTGTGGTGATTTATTATCGTATCGGATAAGTGATGATGGTTTCTTATCTTTGATTTCATGCAATGTTTTGTAATGTCCTCGTGTATTCTTGGGTCGACTTTCCGATCTGTACTGTTCCCTGGTATTGTTTTTCAGTAAAATGTTTAATTTCTCGAGGAAGGTGTCCTTGTGTCAGATTGTTATCCACGACTTTCAACTTTCAAGACTTCATTAGCTCAGTGAGAAAAGATTAAAGATCAAGCTGTTTTGTACTTTTTTACTTTTTTCAGGTCAGAATTCTAATTTTACTTCTTCTTTTTCATAAACTAATTTTTTTTAAACTAGCTGTTTCTTTTAACAACTTGAGTTTTTTTTTTTTATCTATAGAAGTCTCAAAATTAGCTAAATGGTAAACATTGGTTTATTCATAAATTATAAATGATGGAAGTACATTTAAGGTTATGTTTTGGTCATATTTTATCTTTTTCTTAAATCAATGTTTTATTTTATTTTTAAAGATTTTGTTAAAAAAAATCTATAAAATTTGACTTTTTATATATTTTTGGGTATTTGTTGTTTGTTTTGACAATTTATAAGGTAGTAATATTAATAAATACCCAAAAAATATATAAAAAGTCAAATTTTACAGTTTTTTTTTAACAAACACTTTAAAAATAAAATAAAACGTTGATTTAAGAAAAAAAATACAAATACATATGAAAAAAACGATAATATGACCAAAACATTATCTTACAAACATGATCAAATGTGCACCATAATTGATATAAGATAGTTATAAGATGCCAAAAAACATTATATTTTAGTAAGGAGATATTAAGGGGTTGTACGAGCTAGGAGGGTCAAGTGCCACCCATTTGTTCCGCGCAAGAATTTAAATTAAAAAAAATGTATGCAGTTCTATATATATGTGTATATTTGTTGGGCCTCTTCTTCGAGAACTGATGCAGGACCGTTACACCCCAGAACCTATCCCTTCTCGTTGGGACCGCGTAATATAACTATTCTATACTTCGATGCAAATTTTTATAGTTGGAGACACCTGCAGATCATCAAAGTTTATATGAGCAAAGAATGGCTAGCCCCTATTTTTAAAGGGCACTCCAACACCTGGATGAAATCTTCTGTTCTCAAGTTACAGAAACAAAAAGAAAAACTCCATTTTATATATACAATTCTTTCATATAGTTTTTTAGGTTGTCTTATTTATGTCAGCTGTTGTACCCGATTGAGCATTGGGCAGTTCACTGATGATTACCAGCAGGTCATTAATATTTTTTTCTCCAGTTTTCTCTGTAATAATAGCTTAAAACTCAACAGTTTCAGTTAAATTTACATTTTAAAAGTGTTAGGTCCTAGGTTTGACCACCTTATTATTTGTTAGTATTGAACTTCGGGTTCAATTTCTTTCAAAAAGTTAGTCGAATAAATGTTGTGTTGTTTTGTTCTTAGGTTAATTTAGATATACAACTTGTGCTCTTAATTCATATGAAAAAACATATCCTTCTTAGAAACCTACTTTTTACCAATGTTTTAAATAGCGTTATCGCTAGCATAGCGTTTTTTCGAGAGAAACGCTAAAAGCACAAATAACGTTGCTACATAGCGCTTTGCGGTGTACTTTTTAAAAAAAATGAGAACATTAACCTTTTAGCTTGCCCCATGATAAAATAAATAAATAAGATTTTTATTCTTCGATTTCATTGTAAATTAAAAAAATTATCATACAATCATATAAAGAAGTGTCAAAAAAACTGAAAATTGCAATGGGAAAACATTCTCATAAGTTAATCAAAAATTTACAAGAGATTTATTTTTTCTCTCAACATATTTGTGTTTTGGAAAAGATTTTGTCAACAAGCGCCAATAAAAAAAAGTTAGGATTTAGAGACAAACTATTTAGAGATAATCAAAATTTGTCTATAAATATTGTTTTTTAGTGATCAAAATAATATTTTTTTGTCTACAAATCTAGTATTAAAACTAAAACATATAAAAAAAAAGTGTTCTTGATTACATTTCTATACTTTTGAGATTATTATCTCACATTACTTATAAATGGATCGTGACATCTGTTTAAAATGTATTGTTCTCATTAATTGCTACAAGCCCTTTTAGTGGATAATGATATGAGTTTCAATATGTTATCAGAGTCAAGTTAGTCTTAAGTGACGTTGAATCACCTTTAACGTCCCAAAATTGACGTTGATTACACTTGTTGGTCTCATTCGGATTTAGTACATCCTATAAGTGAGGAGGAGTGTTGAGATTATTATACCGTATCAATTGTGCATAGATCGTAACATGTGTTTAAAATGTGTTGATGTTCTTAATTGCTGCAAAGCCTTTTATTAGTTAAGTGTATCAGTTTCAATATATACCAACATAAGAGTACAACTAATTTTGTGTCAGATTAGATTTAGAGACAAATTGAAATTGTTTCCATATGTTAGTATGCGGTAATCTTTTAGAGACACAACTGTTTTTATGAATTTTGGTCTTAGAAATCATATTTGAGAAAAAGAAAACTTTGTTTGTTCCTACATTTACCACTTAGACAAATTTCAAATTGCCTCCAAATCATCAGTTCCTTCTAATAATGCGTTAGACGGTGCCTGAGTTCTTTAATTTTTACTGTTATTTGCGAATCGGGATGAAGTAATCCATGAATGTTGTTATGAAATATTAAAGTCCAAATAAAACTCATTTATAAACTACTTTAATTTCTAAGCACCAAAAAAAACTTTAATTCCGTGTATCTCCCTTTCGATTTTCCCAAAAATTTGTGTTTGAAGTTATCAGCAAATTTGACCATGACTTTTGAAATGATAAAAGTGGAGGTGATAACGAAGAAAAAATTTTGTGAAAATTTTAGTGTTCGTTTTGGTAAGAGCTTGGCTCATGTTCATTTATTAGTAAATTAAATGATAACGAACAATTAATAATATGATCATAACTCTGATTCGTTTTGTGAAATTTCCTTTCGTTTAATGTGTCTGTGTGTGCAAAAAAAAAGATACTGATAGAACATAAAAATTGGACCCGAATACGTCTATTCGGGTATGAATCGACCCACCCATTATTGGAGGGTACCCAATTCTAAAACTCAAAAACCCATGGTGCAAGAGAGCTTTCCTAAACAGGCCATTATCTAGAAAGGTCCAGCCCAGTAGTAAATGTCCACAATGGAAAATCCCATGAGGTGCCGCCTAAGATGGTGACATTTGTCAACATCCTAAAAGGCATAATTGCCTATAAATAACCAAGTACCCTCACTTAAAGAGCACGAGAAAATCTATCCAAAAAATATAGAGAGAAATAGAGAAAAGAGTGAAACTTGTCAGAGCTTATCACATCAAAAAGCAAACCGAGCAGATAAATAACCGAGTACCGAAGAAGAAGGAGAAAGACCAAGATAAAAGATCAAATTATTAATTCGAGCACAAGTGTAATAAAGAAATTGTAATCCGAGCAAGTGCAATTGCCGAGCTATAATAAAGATCAAGAAGTGTTCAATATTTACTGTCAATTAATCATTATATTATTGTTTAAAATCCTAACGCCACCGAACAAAGTTATGGCTTTATCAAATGGCGCCGTCTCTACGGCCAACTTCACCATCTGAGCTTTATCCTCAGCCATTGCTTTATTTTCGGCAATTAGCTTATGTTTCTCAGCCTCGAGCACCGTCAACTGATCCCTCAGTACCACGGTACCCATGAAAGCCTATAATCAGAAACATCAGACACCAGCCAACTAAGGGCATAACGAACTATATAACAAAAGACGGGCGAAACATACCCGAAGCACATTATTGTTGGGCTGTTCAATGACCGATACCATAGGACGAGCAGCCATTTCCTCTGCATCCTTGAAGATAAGGGGCTTAAGAGCAGTATACCCCATTCTTAAGGCTAGGGGTTGCTCCAGCAATTTGCCCCCACACCGCTCAATGTAACGAGTCATCAAGATCCCGTCCACCACCACCTTTTCCGGGCTCACGGGAACCTCATCCCCACCTCCCTTCACAACCTCCCCGGTAATTTCTTTGCCGGCCACCACCTCCACTTCCTCCCCCACCTTCTTTTTCGAAGGAACAGTCTCAGGGGTCATGCGCTCACTCACATCCTCAGTTCAGAGTGGCGAGATGACAGGCAAGCTCATCGGGTCCTCACCCATGTTCACCATGAGGTTGAGATGTCCGAATATATTATCGAACGACCCCTGAAACACAACAATACCCATTGACCTGGCAAGGGCAAGGGTAACCAATGAAGAGGTCAATAGCTGAAACATGATAACAAATAAAGAGAGGAAAAATAGACTTAAAAGACAATTCACAAAACTAGTACACGTGCATCACCATGCGCAGAAGCCGCCTCGGTGGAATCACCCTGGGGTGAGGCAACCAACACCACATCCGTGACGACATCAAGAACTTCCTCACTAACCGATATCTCCGACACCCTAGCCCTCTTCGGAGTCCCGGCAACAGGGTCTGATGTTCGGTGCTTAGGACGAACAGGCTTTCTCCCTCCACGAGAAGCGCTTTGAGCCTTGATGATTTTGAGGAATTCCTCCTCAGGCTCTATGGGAATCTCAGGCATAGGATTACCCTTGGTCACTGGCCGCGCCGGATAACCTAACAGCGTGGGAGCAGCATGGCTTGTCGGATCCTTCGTCGGTCCAGGCCCCCACTACTTCCAAAGGGCTAAGAGAACTTCGATATTGGGAGTGCCGAGGTCTGGAATATTGGGAGCGGTGGTAGCAGGTCCAGGAATCTGGTGTCCAGCACAAACCCAATTTCCGGAAGCAATCTCGATACCAAGGTTATGCTCCTTATTGGTATCCGGAAGACGGATGACAAGCCGAGAGAAGGAGCGCAATGTATTCATATAAGAGCTATGGTGATCAAAACTCAAACTATAGACCCCGAATACATCTTTCAGTTTGACCTTTATCCCTGACAACTCCGACAACCTTGGAATACCGTTCAGGGTACGGTAGCCATTTAGTGCTAATTGGGCCGGAGCAATCTGGAAGGCCTCAAAGAATGAAGCCATCCACTAAGTAAAAAGAAGTCTAAGACCCCCCGTAAAGAATGCCGAGGAACGAACAGCTACCTCGCCGACAGGTACAACCCCCATGACCTCCTCATCGGAGACAGACAGCCGAATATGTATGTCGGCGGGTATCCCGGCCAGCTTCTTAAAATCTGCTTCCATAAATGGGCCAACTTGAGCCAAGCATTGGGTCAGAATTTCCTATTCAAACGTCATAAAAACTTCATCAATATACTAACCAAAAACAAATCACACGATGAGAGTTCCCCCCAATCACCAGAAAACCTAAGTTTTTCCACCAACCCAACAAACGAAAATCCTATACATGGAGAAAAACCATCAATCACCAACCTAGATAGACATATATAGGCAAACAAGACCATAGATCAACGCCACATACATGCCCATAACAACAAATCAACTACGGACCCTAAGCACAGAGGTATACAGAAAACTCCACAGAATAAGGAAACACTTACAGTCATTTTAAAATGGCAAGAAGGAAAGAGCAGTAGCAAATATATCAGAAATAAAGAGAAACCCTATGTAGAGATGCAGCAAATCTTTTTGGCGGGAAGAACAAACCCTAGAGGGATAGAATAAGAGATCTGTTTTCAACAAATTATGAGATAAAAACAAAAAGAATTACTTCGCACAGTCAAAAGGAGTGGAGCCACAGAAAGGAATAAAATAATAACCGTCATTTCGTACCACAGAAAAGTCCACAACCGCTGCTATTTTCAACAAATCAACGCTCCAGATCTTGCCACATCAGATAGTGTATCCCACTAACCAATGCAGTTCACATCATTACACCTATATAAACGGCCAATGGACCCCACCACGAAAAGCTTATAGCATATGCTAAGGATGCACCCCGATTAAGTTCCTCGGCGCCAAACAGTTTATTACCATAGGAACACCGAACAAGGTCGATGAAGACCATTCCTAGCTCGACGGCTTTTTAGCATCAAGTCTGGCAACGCTCTCCGAGGGGATACCCACGGTGCACTTTGCTTGGTGCCCAATACTGAGATGCATAGTATGGAGATGGATAGTATGGTTTCAACATATAGTCAAAATAAGCAGTAAACGAATTGCGAAAAGAGAGTAGAATTTTTATTCATCCACAAGGGGGGAAAACAACTAGTTACAACAAAGAAAATAAAAACTTTGACCGTGAAGGTAACAACATATCTTTATTTTTGAACCCTAGAACTACCCCCTTCCTCGGCGTCCCTCTTGGCCAAAAGCTCTTTCAAATGATCCCTCTCCTTGATCAAGCGAGAAATACCCATCTCAGCCTGTTGCAAAGCATAAGACTGAAATTTGCATTTGTGCTCGGCTTCAAAACGAGCAGTACCCTCCTCATCCCAATATTGTTTAAACCTCCTGACTTCAGTCTGAGCACACTTGAGATCGGCTTTCAGCCATGACATCTCAATTTCTTTCAACTGAAGAGGAGTCAATTCCTCTTCCCCGAAACCAGAGGGACGGGGTAGCATGAAAGTAGGCTCCTCTTCAAGAAGAGCTTTCTTTTTGGCAGCAGATATAGTGATGGGAGCCATCTCAGATAAACATGAGAGAGAAAGGAAGAGTTAATAATGGAATGTAAAACAATAGGGAGCATTTTATAAAGACTCAAAGGGCACGAAATACGAAAAGGTGCAACTGCTCAAATACAGAAAAGAGGAAATACAAGAAACAAAATGGAAAATACAAAAAGAAAAAAAGAAAAACTAGCCCAATCTGATCAAGGGTCAATGGGCGGGAAAACCAAACTGCCAGACTGAGAGAAAGCCATCCGAGCAGAGCGATCTAACCGAGCTTGGTAGGAGTCGTTCATAACAACCAAGCACTCATTCTCTCGGGCAAGATAGGCATTCTCACCAATAAGGGCTGTAACGTGCTCCTTAAGCCGAGCATTTTTAACCGTCATGCTAGCAAGTCCTTGAGGGGAGTTATCAAACTCATCCTGGGCTTGGTCCCAAATCTCCTCGGCCTCATACCAGGAGTTGGCCAGATGGTTTCTTCGTAGCAACAAGTGGTCGAGCTGACGATCAAGGCTGAAATCTTTGTCCACTTGATGGTCTCCTCGGGGTGCGAGTTAAACCAACTCAAAGCCAAGACACCATACTCCTTCTCAAGCTTAGCCATTTGAAGATGGACCCGAGATACCTCAGCATCCAAGTCCTTCATCTGAGCATGACATCTAACCATGGGCTCAGACATTCTTAAAAGTTGCTATAACACAGAAGGAGATGGGGGATGAGGGAGAAGCAAACACAAGTTAATGAAAACTGATACATAATAAAGAAAGGTTGAAGAGTATTTATAGAGCAAAGATAAGATGGTGTAATCTGACAATGTCTGGGAACATGCATCTTTGACCAACTTGCCATGCCTCAGATGTCACTCGGCTACAGTACGACAAGAAATAAAGATACAAGATATTCGAAGATCCATATTCCAGAAAAACGACAAACCACAAATGCAACATAAAAAGAAGTGCAATATAAAGGGGCTAAGATAATTTTCATTAATAAAGATGGGATACATCACTGTTCATTACATTAGAGGATACATCACTGTTCATTACATCAGAGGATAAAACGATTACATCAAAGAGCAAGACTAACAAGAAACACGACCAAAACAAAAAGGGTAAAGAAGAGAAAAACGGCAGAAGAAAAATGAAAATAACAAAAAACCCGAGGGACTCAGGGTTGATTGTTACATTGTAGTGGTGAGACAAAGGATGAAGAAAAAGAAAAAGGAGGCACAGAAGAAAAAGAAAAAGAGATGAGAAAAGATGAAGAAATGAAGAAAATTGAAACAAATAAAAAATAAAGAAAAAGGGTAAGGCTAGGGGGAGGTCGATCGGTATCGATGAGAAGGCCCGGCAGAGATATCCCTATCTCGAAGCATCGGGTTCCCCCTCAACACCTCGTTCTCTTCGACCAGAGCCTGACGAGCACGTCGGCAATAATCCAGCTCGGTCCTTAGCCAAGTTAATTCCCGGACCATCTCGGTATGGTGATAACACATCACGTTTAACTCCGCCTCAGCATCCTTCAACGGCTTTAATGCATGGCCATAAGAGGTTTCAAAAGCCTCCACTTGCAAAGCCAATGCAGATTTGGTAGAAGAACCAGCCATTTTAAGGAAGTTATAGGATAAAATTCTATATATGGCGAAGAAAGATAAGTGGGAGATTATGAAGAAAACCATATCTTGAGAGGGTATTTATAGATAAATTAAGGAAGGTTTAATGTGGGGAATAGCAACCGTCTGTCAAAAGACTCTGGAACACATGGGTAATTGAAAGATGCATTTGTTGAGAAGAAACGCTTGGATTCATGCCAGTATTTAAAGAGGGTAAATTTCAAAAAGCTTCTACACGTGTCATTCTGGGGAAGTTCAACAGTGTTAAGAGATAAAGGATAAGATTTGTGCACAGGGCTCAAGAAATCCCATTAATTCATGGGTACAAAGATTAAGCAGATTCAATGGATAAGATCAAACACAGGGCTCAAGAAAACCCCTTAATGAAGCCACACACGCGCACAGTAAAGAAAAATTGCATTGGGAAAGTAAAATAGATAAGAACAAGAAAAGAATATCTTTTTTATTGATTGATAGAATTCCATTACAAGAGGACAGTCAACAAAAAGGAAAATACAAAAAAGAAAGGAAAAGAGAATTATTTTGCAGAAGGGCCTGCTTCATCATCCGGCCTCTTTTTCGACCGATCATACAGCTCCTTGAAGGCAAGCTTATAGGCTCTTTTTGCTGCCCTTTGCTTACCTAGAGCGGCTTCGAGCCGCTTTATTCATTCAGAGGCCCAATCCAGATCAGCCATTGTCAAATGATGAGCCGCATCCATATCAGATAACTTTTTGGTCGCAACAGCCAGCTTCCTCTTCACGACACGAGCTTTCTGGATTTCATTCTCCAAATATACTAGATAATCTGAAGAGTTATCTCATGCGGAACCCTGGGGAGAAGCCATGGCGTCATAGTAAAAGTACTAATAAATTGGATGATTGAGGATGAGGCACTTCCTTTTATAATAGATGAATATTGGAAAAGTCAGCGGTTTTCCTCGAATAAAGATATCAAGATAGGACTTCTTAAATGAGCTCAAATGAGCCCAAGGGAACAGTCATAAATCTATTGCGTTTCTCGATGAAGAATTGAGAATAGCAAGACCGAAGTAACGTCCTCGACAGACGGATCATGACTCCCTCGACGTGGAAACCACACCGATGAAGTCAGGGAGCACTTGATAGAACATAAAAATTGGACCTGAATACGTCTATTCGGGTATGAATCGACCCACCCATTATTGGAGGGTACCCAATGCTAAAACCCAAAAACCCATGGTCCAAGAGAGCTTTCCTAAACAGGCCATTATCTAGAAATGTTCAGCCCAGTAGTAAATGTCCACAATGGAAAAGCCCATGAGGTGGCGCCTAAGATGGTGACATTTGTCAACATTCTAAAAGCCATAATTGCCTATAAATAACCAAGTACCCTCACTTAAAGAGCACGAGAAAATCTATCCAAAAAATATAGAGAGAAGTAGAGAAAAGAGTGAAACTTATCAGAGTTTATCACATCAAAAAGCAAACCGAGCAGATAAATAATCGAGTACCGAAGAAGAAGGAGAAATACCAAGATAAAAGATTAAATTATTAATTCGAGCACAAGTGTAATAAAGAAATTGTAATCCGAGCAAGTGCAATTGCCGAGCTATAATAAAGATCAAGAAGTGTTCAATATTTACTGTCAATTAATCGTTATATTATTGTTGAAAAGTCTAACGCCATCGAACAAAGTTATGGCTTTATCAGATATATTGCATAGATTTACATCTACAAGCCTAACTCATGTGACCAGCATTCAAATAACTCTACCGCTGTGCAACATTTTCAAGACCCTAAAACCTCCATTAAGGAGTGCTTCTTTGGAACAGTCAGATTATTTGACTGTTTATGCTACAGTCAGCTTAACCACCGTTATATTAGAAAATTAATGGTTAGATGATATTTTTCAATAATTAAAATTTATTTTTTCTATTTCCAACAAATTAGAATTTAATAAATTAAAAACAAATTGTACAACACAATAAAAACTCAAATAAAAATATAGAACCCTATGGGGGCCTATCCTAAACTTAAATATTAATCAATATTTAATTTTTTTTATTCATTTGACACATTTTTATATAAACGGGTTGTGAACCAGTCATATAGGCTAACTGTTCCCTTCCCTAGTAATTCCCACTAAGAGTGCTTACAATAAGGGTAGTACTTGGAATGATATAAATAAAACTTAATACACTTTCTAGAAATTCAGCTTACTCATACGATTAGTAAATAAAAGTCTTCTTTACGTTTAAATAATTAATATTTGATAGAATGACCTAAGAGAGAGTCTTGCTTCTTTATCATTTTTTATCCTTTTGAGTTTGCTCTATCTTAAATCCTCTTATTGGATTCACATTATGGGCTTCTAGGGACGTTGCAACTTGCAACATTTATATTACATGCATCAGATCTATGACGTGTAAAAACAAAAAAAAACATAGTTTACAGCTTTTACTATTTTTTACGGCCTATATCACAGAAAAGCTTAAATTTTGAAATATGTACCAACAAAATATTTTATAACTATTAAGAAGACAAAAGAAACAACGCTTATGTACACATGTAAAGTGATCAGTATCTCATAGAGACCTTGATAAGTTTGGTACAAGGAAAAATTATTAATGTTGCTGATACTGTAGTAAAAATAGAAGGGGAAATATTGAATGAAAAATACCGATTAAAGTTGTCTTCTATTGTTATAAAATGCTGGACTAATAGGGATATATGATAACCTAAGTTTTCTCAGCTCGACAGATATACAATAGTTTTGTCTTTAACCAAGTATAATTGTAGTACTAGCCATTTTTATTTTTATTTTGTAAATTAAATACCAAGCAAGACTTTTAACAATGATTATCGTAGTCAATTGAGAATCATTTAATTTCTTGGCGCATAACGACATAATGTGGTATTATGTCTTACAGTGGTTAGCAATATACAAAATATATAAATTAAGACATGTTGTATTAAAAAATTTGATGATTGTTAGTACCATATTTCTGCTTATTAACTCTTTGTTGTCAATTGTTTTGAGCAATGTAATCTAAGTTAAGTATTACCATTAAGACAGTTGAATTTACAGGTGAACTTGCACCCTCAGTTGCAATCTTAGTTATAACCTGCTGAGAATATTTAGGTGATAAAAATGGAAGTTTTTTAAATGATATATGCAGATTAGTTTATAAGATATAATATCTAAAATATATTATTTTGTTCATTTTATTTTACTAACTAAATCTCTATTTTTATGCAAAGTCTTTATCACGAAATTCAATCTACTGTGTTACAAAATCTGTTATGATTATATTAAATTATACACGGAGTTAAGGTTTTTATATATAATTAAGATTTTATCCTCAAAATATATTATTTTATATGTTCATTTTTTAATGAAATACTAACTCATATTGCCAAACAAGTTATTAACAGGAATTGACTTATGAAGACTGAGTTCAATCTAATGCTATATTATCTCGTGCAAATATGGGAAGATTGAGATCAATTAAAAGAGTTCAAATCAATCAACAAGATTTTGAAGAAAGAATATTGAAAAATAAAGATTAATTAACATTTTAGAGGATTGTCTTACTCTTATAAATAATTAATATCTATGCTTGTAAAATTGTGTGTTTTAAACTATAAATAACTACTATTAGAGAGACACACGAATGAACTTTTAAAATGAAAAACAATAGTGGGATGCCATTAATCTTTTGAAAGATTAATGAACTTTTAAAATGAAAACAACAGGAATTGACTTATGAAGACTGAGTTCAATCTAATGCCATTAATGATATGAAAGATTGAGTAACT
Source organism: Primula vulgaris (assembly GCA_963920805.1). Lineage (NCBI taxonomy): Eukaryota > Viridiplantae > Streptophyta > Magnoliopsida > Ericales > Primulaceae > Primula > Primula vulgaris. The sequence continues at coordinate 10,524,754 of OY987220.1, read as the reverse complement.
TCTTAATTGAAAAGGGCTTTGGTGGAGGTCGAGTTGATAAAACCTTGTTCACTAAGAAAACCACTAAAAATATTATTGTTGCTCAAATTTATGTTGATGATATTGTGTTTGGATCCACTTCTGATAATAAAATTGCTAAGTTTATTTATGATATGAAAAATGAATTTGAGATGAGTGGAGGTGGTAAGTTAACTTACTTTTTAGGATTACAAGTGAAACAAAATGAAAAAAGTATCTTTCTGTATCAAAGAAAATATGCTGATAATCTTATTAAGAAATTTGGATTGAATGATGCTAAAGAGAAAAGAACACTTATGAGTACCACACTAAAATTGTCTAAGAATGATAGAAGTAAGAGTGTCTGTCCTAGTCTATACAGGTATATGATTAGAAGTCTCTTATACTTAACTGCTAGTAGACCAGATCTATGCTTAAGTGTAGGAGTGTGTGTCAGGTATCATGCAAATCTTCTAAAATCTCATTTTCTTGCTGTCAAAAGAGTCATAAGATATGTGAAATGTACTATCAATCTTGTTGTATGGTATTCTAAAGATACAACTCACTTTCTAGTTGGTTACTGTGATGCAGACTGGGCTGATAGTATAGATGATAGAAAAAGTACTTCTGGTGGTTGTTTTTATTTTAAAAATAATCTTGTTCCTTGGTTTAGTAAAAAACAAAACTGCATTTTTTTATCAACTGCTGAGGCAGAATACATTGCAGCTGTTAGTGGATGTACCCAACTTATATGGATGAAACAAATGTTATCTAATTATTATATTAAACAAGAACTGTTAACTTTATTTTGTGATAACAAAAGTTCTATAGACTTGGCAAAGAATCTAGTACAACATTCAAGAACTAAACATATTGATTTAAGACACCATTTTATTAGAGAGCTAGTCGAAGAAAAGTGCTTAATTTTAGAACATGTTTTAACTGAAAGACAATTAGCATATATTTTCACAAAACCCCTTGATACAAACAAATTTGAAACTTTAAGAAGTGATATTGGGATATGTCACTATAGATCTAATTGATTATTTTTGCTATATGTGCTTATCTGTGAGTAATATTGACAAATTTTATGTCTGAGGTAAGTCTTATAGAGCTATGAAGTTTTTCTTTGAAAAAGCCACCTTTTCTTATGCCTCTAAAAAGATGTGGGATAAATTGCGTTAAAACCATTTTTTTTGAAAAAGCACAAAATGCATGTATTTGTATTCAATTCCAACTAAGGTTAGAACCATAGTTGCAAGCTTAGTCTGGCATGCAGATAGATCAGTGTCTAGTGGTGTGCACTTTTATCTCATTCGTTACCAAGGCAGGCCATATTAATAATGAACAGAATTCAATACAAGTTGATGTTCTAAGTGATATAATATGATAAAAAGCCAAGAGAAAGTTTTGAAATTTTTGGCATCTCTTAGACTCTTTCCATTTAAGGTGTTGAAAATCTTTTGTGTAAAAGAAAATTGAATTTGCATAATATAGTTCTAAGTGCATAAGTTTTATTGTGTGGATATCTCATGATAAATATATATTATTGAATAAATTGTTAGTAAATTGTGTTCAAAATTCTCTACTATATATAATTACTATCTTAATTTTGAAACAAGTAATTTTTTTATATACTTCTTCAACTACTTAAAATCAGAAAATTAGATAAATCTGTTTCAAATTGAAATGTTGATCTTTATTCATTGCTGAATTTATCTCAATTCGTATTATTTTGGTCAAAAACTTATCCTTTATACCTTATGTGAAAATTGAATATCTTTCAGAAAGATAAGTATCTATATTTGGATAATTTTTATTCCAAAAGAGATTTGAGTAAATCTTTCTATGTTTAATAAAATTTGGACTTAATTGATATTTATTTAGACTGTTTTTATTAAACTAAAACAAGCAATTCAGAATTACTCTCTCTCTACATATATCTATTATGTTCATATACAACCTACTTTTCAGAAAACCCAATTCTTCGTGTTCTAAGTACAGTTGTAACCTCAGATCCAACCATGTCTGCTTCTTCTCAAAATCAACCGGTCCCAGCTATGAGAATGACATTACTCTTGGTGAATTTCTGATGCAGTCCAAACTTCATAGAGCTTCTAAGCCTAAGGTAAGTGAACCATCTTTTCCCAACTTAGACAACGTACGTTTAAAACTCAGTCCAATCCTATTTTCTCTAAATATTCTTATGATACTCTTAATAGTGATGTTGATCCTAGGTTTTGGAATCAACTCATGTCAGATAGGTTTTCTGAGCTTAGTAATAGGAAGATTCATTCTGAGAGACAGATAAATCTAGCTAGCTATAGAAATATTCAGCATCATATTGTGAATTTGTTGAAATGCGTTGGTCTTGACAGAAGCATAAATTACCCTGAATCCTATTTTTCTGAACTTATTAGGGAATTCTATGCCAATCTAAATGATGGGGTGTTTGATAAGGGTGATTTTGCCTATGGGAGGGTGTTTGTGAGGGGTCATACTCTTCATTTTAATCCTGATTTAATCAATAAGTTTCTAGGTTCTCCTAGTATTCCTGATGATGATCTTGACTATGATATACATGTTGTAGCTCTTGCCATTACAGACAAAGAAAATCAATTTGATGGTAGTTCCATTAAATCTTCTGCTCTTACTCTTAGTGCTGCTATTTTGCATAAAATCTCTAAGTTTAGTTGGACACCAACCAAACCCTCTAAACTAACCAATGATATGACAGTGTTCATCTATAGAATTGTGTCTAACATTCTCATCAACTTTGGTGAGCATGTATTTAACTTGATTAATGAGTTTTCTGAAGTCAAAACTAGCTCTGTCTTGCTACATTTTTCCTGCTTAATTTCTGCAATTCAACTCTCTCAAGCTGCTTGTGTATCCTCATCTTCTCAAAACTCTCTTCTTAACCCTTTTGAGAAACCTACCAAGTGTGCTTCTTCTATCTATATTTATTCTAATCTTCTAAAGTAATGTCATATCAATGACATTACTAGTAACAAAGGGAAGGAAAAAGAGTCTATAAGTGTTGCTTCTAAGAAAAGGGTGTCAAATGGTATCTGCTGTAACAACTGGCTATTAATGAAGAGAAAAGGGCTGAGTTAGACACTTATGATTATGAGATCAAAAAGCTGCTGAAAAATCTCAAGGAAAGTGACAATGAGAGTGATGGTGACAGTGGATACTCTTCAATCAATGGTGATGATGTTGATGTGGTGAGAGATGAGCACGTGTCTTCTAGGTTTCACTACTCTGGCTGTTTTATGTCTCAAGTGACAACAACTAGTTTGTCCTGGATATGATAAATATGGGGAGAAATTTGAGAGTTTATTTTATGTTTTAGTATTTTTAAACCTATTTCTGTAACCGTGCCAGTTTTTGGCTTTCTGTTTGGTTTGGAACTTATTTATGTAATGACAGTTCTTTAAGTTATGTTTGAAGAAGTTATGTGGTTGGAAACATTGCTGAATGAATGATTATTTGAGTTTATTTATCTTTTGCAATTCTAACTTGCAGAGTGAGCTTAAGTGTTAAACTCAAATTATATGTAATGTTCTGCAATTATAACTTGCAGGAGGTGTACTTGTGTTAAAACTAATATTATTAGGACTTTATATGCTAATATGATTTGCAGATAAAATTGCTTTTATAAACTCGGATTATTTATCAAATCCAATGACAAATGGGGAGATTGTTAGGATCATATTTTTGGCCTAGTAACTCTTTGTTGTCAATTGGTTTGAGCAATGTAATCTAAGTTAATTGTTACCATTAAGACAGTTGAGTTTACATGTAAAGTTGTAGCCTCAGTTGAAAGCTTAGTTACAGCCTGCTGTTCTGCAGGAATTTGTCTTACTGCATTACTTGTTCCGCAAATTCTTTATTTTAATAAAAGTATGCATGAGATATTCTCACATATTTACGGGGATTTTACTTATATGATTTGAGAATATTTAGGTGATAAAGAATGGAACTTCTTTAAAAAATATATAGAGATTAGTTTATAGGATATAATATCTAAAATATATTATCTTATTCTTTTTATTTTGCTAATAAATCTCTATTTTTATGCAAAGTCTTTATCACGAAATTCAATCTATTATGTTTACAAAATCTGTTATGATTAGATTGAATTATATATGGAGTTGTGATTTTTATATATAATTAATATTTTATCCTCAAAAGATATTATTTTATATGTTACTTGTTTAATGAAATACTAACTACTATTGCCAAACAAGTTATTAACAGGAATTGACTTATGAATATTGAGTTCAACCTAATGCTACATTATCTCGTGCAAATTTGGAAAGTTTGAGATCAATTAAAAGAGTTCAAATCAATCAACAAGATCTTGAAGAAAGAAGATTGAAGAATAAAGAATAAAGGTTAATTAATATTTTAGAGGATTGTCTTACTCTTATAAATAGTTAATATCTATTCTTGTAAAAGTTTGTTCTAAACTATAAAAAAACATATCCTTAGAGAGACACACGAATGAACTTTTAAAACGAAAAATAATGGTGGGATATTATTGATATTTTGAGTGATAGTTATATAGTAGTTGTGGGGGTATTCTAAGAGATGACAAGGTTTGCTTAATCTTTACATTTAATAGTTATCTTGGCAATCAAACTAACACTTATGCAGAATTCATGGCTATTAAAGATGGCTCGCTTATATGTAGAAACGGACTTTGAACTTATTACCAATTGGTGAAAAAAAGACACCAAAGCAGGGCCTAAATTTGATACTTTATGGTTGGATTTAGTTGAATTCATGGGTCTTGTGAGTTGTGATTTATGTTATATATATATAGGGAACATAATCAGTTGGCAGATGATTTAGCAAAACAATGAGCGCATGGCTCCAACAAGACATTTTTCTCACCCATGGAGTTCACAAAGCTCACTCATGCTGCATATGTTTTGGACCAGAGCGAAACCTCTTGTATAAGAGGAAGTACATACAAAATTTAAAATATAGCAATATGAAATTTTTGTTCAGCAAGTTTGTCTAAGTGAGATGAGAGTTTTTTTACCTTTCTCCTTAATTCGTACTAATTTGGTGATTCTTTTGATATCGCATACTTTAAACTGTTTTTTTGCACTGAATTAACATGGCTAATCTCCTTTTTAAGCAAAAATTTTGCTATTGAACTTGTTGTTTAGATCACTTTGATCACGGCGATGTATAAGAGATATAAGCATAGGGGGTATAAAGAGTAGAGAGTAAGTCATCATAGATTATTTTTTCTTTGAAATGTGAAAATTAAAAGTGTTAATTCTGTTGTTTTTTTGCCATGTCCTTAGTAAAATATGTTCATTAGCACTAGATGCCTTTGGAATGTAGGTCATAATGCCATCATTTCCCGTTAATGTTAGTAATGCCTTTTGATCGGAAAAGATATCATGTGGGCTTGGCAAATGAAACAATATTTTTGCTATTTTATCAATAAAATGGACCGGATATTGATTAAAAAAAAGCAATATAGAGATAGGCAGAAAAAAGTAGAGAGTCTGAGGGTTTTTTTACTAAAATTTAGATTTTATATTGTAAACTTTTATAATATCACTAATCTGGGTGAGTGTCCCGGAGACGTAGCCCAGTTGGATGAACTCTGTTGTTAAACGTGCGTGTGAATTCTTTCAAGTACATTTAACTTTTAGTTATGCCCATCATTATACTTGTGCTTGCAACTGTAGTTTCAACTGTAGTTGCAACCTAAATACATAAAAACAACTAAAATATCGGATAGGAAATTCAATGATCAACAATTATTGGACTATATATATATTCATCATCAAATTAAAACCATAATGTGGTTTAATGTCTTATAGTGGTTAGCAATATACTGAATATATAAAGATTTCGAACAACAATTATTGGACTCATCTGAGAATCAATATATAAGAAAATCATTAAACTATGAGTAGTGGTTTGGCCAAATGTTGTATAAAAAGACGTTGACAACGAAAATATATGCTTATGCATCTTCAATTAGGCAGCTGGATAACTACATTTATTTCAAACCAAGTGGGGTAAAAGACTATGGTTTAAGGGGAGAAGACCAACTTTGATTTGATTAATCTTTACATAAATGTTACTACAATTGTGTGAAGGCATCATTTTTAGGGTGTTTGTTGAATCCTTCACATTAATTACCATCTCTATAAACATACACACTTCTTTCAGTTGAATAATGCTAATGAGTCAGATAGACTCAACCAAACTCTCAACACACTAGTTCTTAATGTAAATTTAGAATTTTATTTTCACCCTGAAATTTAAGAGTCAGCTATTCGGCCATATATTTAATATTTTTAATTAATATTTAAGTTTATGATAGTCTCAAATAGGGTTCTATAATATTATATTTGAGTTTTTATTTTGTTGAATCGTCAAATAAAAAGATTAAAATCATTAAAATTTTAAATATTTTTAATTAATATTTAAGTTTAGGATAGTTTCAAATAGGGTTCTACAATATTATATTTGAGTTTTTATTTTGTTAAATCGTCAAATAAAATATATTAAAATCATTAAAATTTTAAATATTTTTAATAAATATTTAAGTTTAGGGTAGTCTCAACTATGGTTACATAAATATTATATTTGAGGTTTTATTTTTGTTTTGATTGGGTGTCAAAAGAATTCTAAAAAATACATAAAAGACTGTCTGGTAATCAGTCTGTTTGATTCAGTCTGGTTCTATAGCATTACTGCTTCCGGTTTAATATTTTTTAAAATATCTAGCTAGCTACCATACATAAAAATAGAGAGTGATGGCTATTTCAATTGGAGTGAATATTGACCCATGTATTAATGGAGTAAATGTTGGTGGTACGGATGGAACTCCCTCGATTTCAATAAACGGAGTTGATATCGGTGTATCAACGGAGGCAAAGTTATAACTGGCACCAATGGAAATGGCAATAAAAAGACAACCACCGGCAAGAAAATAACCAAGGAAGACGAAGATACGGAGTCGGGCAACGAAGGAAATGATGGCGACGAGGGAAACAAAATTACAACCACAGGGGAAAAGGGAACCGGCAATAAAACAACAATTGATATAAACGGTAAAAAGCCCGTCACCGATAAAGATAATGTTTATGTTACAAGCAAAAATGGTAAAACAAAGGTCACCGCTTATGATGACTAAAGAATGCTCCTTCAGAATGTTGGCACTTACAGTTAAAAAACATATGTATTTTGCTTGATAATCTCGTTTTTTGTTTTGTGATTGTGTCATTCCTAGCTAACGTATGTATAGTTAAAATTTCAAAACTAACGTATTTCCATACCTGTTAGTCATTTCTAGCTAAAAACTTACATTATGAGAAACACAACAACAACAATATAGTTAGCCACATACATAGTGCTTTGACTTCTTTTTTCTATTATCTAGTTAGCCACATACATAGTGCTTTGACTTCTTTTTTCTATTATCCCTTTCTATTTCATTCATCGGTTGTATAAAAAAAAACTAACTATTCGCTGTACCCTTATCGTTAAAATTTCAAAAGTAACGTATTTCCGTACCCAAATCGTACTGTACCCTGGTCCCTAACTAGTGCTTCCTAGCTAACAACTTACATAAACATAATCATAACCACAACAACAACAACATAGGTAGATAGATAGGGAGACTAACGCGGTACCGGTGGGGCTTCCATCGCCACCCAACGGGACATCAACAGCAGAAAGACTCCATCCATGACGAAGCTCATCGTGTTCCCTTAATTTAGATAAAGTCCTCATCCTACTCTCTCTTCCCCCAAATTTATGGTCCACATTGAACACAAAATTGGCCAATGATGAATTTACCAAACACAACATAAAAAACAAACACAAAACCAGGTACATTTTCTCAAATACAAATGCGTGTGTATATAAATGTTCTAAAGAAAAAAATCAATCTTTTTTTGCTAAATGTGATGGAATTAAGAGTTTTGAACTTATGTGTTTGGAAGATAAACACCTAATTTATGATGGGTAAGAAATAGAATTCAAGATTGAAACAAGTTATTTGATAGATAAATATATAGATACAGAGGAATATATATATATATGTATAGTTGGGAGGAGGAGATGGGGACAGGGGCGAAACCAGGATGTGTAAATGGGGGTGCCAAAATATACCAAAAAAAAAAAGCAACTTAAAATAATAATTTTTCATACTCACCCATAATCTATATACCCCATTTAAGTGTTGTTGAAAAAATAACAAAGCATAAACACAAAAATTATTGCAAATAACTAACATGATACCTGATAAAATCAAAAGAAATGAACCCGACGGCTGCTCGCATTCGCAAATGCATCAATAATAGTTTCCGTGCTAAATTTTGAAGCAATATCTTTCTCAATATACATCATCATACAATCTTCAAGATAATCGGCTTCCATTTTATTACGAATACTAGTTTTGATGATATTCATAGCTGAAAATGATCTTTCTGCGGTGGCGGTAGAAACGGGAAGAGTAAGCACGAGAACCACAATTCTATAAACAAGCTGATATGTTGTAGACCATTTTGTTTCTACCAACCATTGACAAAGCTCGGAAATCGGTGATAAATTCTTGTATTCAGGAAGAGAAATAACACAATTCTCGTAATGTCGAAGTTCCAATTTCAAGTTACTTTTCTCAAACTCCGTAAAGTCCTCCGGATAAAATTTGTCAACAAGTAGACAAATATCATCAATTTTGAATATTGAATAGCGACAATTAGGATTCAAAGTAGAACTAAGAACTAACAATTCCATTACTTGCTCATCAAAGCGACGATTTAGTTCTTGAATTTGAGAATCTATAGCACGATAGAAAATATCAACTCTATAGCGGTCAAGTACTGAAAAGTTATCACGAGTGGGATCATACCTCGAAGAATATTTTGCATTCAAGTTTGGGATATCAATGTTGCGTGATTCACAAAAGAGTTTGACGGTAGCAACCAAATCATCGAATCCATCATCTCTAAGATTTTGAAGAAGGCTTTTAGTAGATAAAACCATTGAAGTAGCCTTAAGAATGTCTTGAGTTTTAGATTGCAAAGCTAGACAAAGAGAATTCGTGATTCCTAACATTGACTTCATAAGATGAAGTATAAAGACAAATTCAAAGGAAGTTAATGCCTTATGTGTTGAACGAGCTTCTCCCTTTAGAGAAGTAGGTCCATCTTCATAAATATTAAGTAAAACCATGCAAGCAGCACTATACATTTTTATCAAGCTAGAAACAGACTTTAGGTGAGAACTCCAGCGAGTATCACCAGGTCGTTGCAGATTACCAATTTGATTTAATCCTCTTCCAGTCTCAAGCTCTTCAATGGAAATTAAGAAAGCAATATCATCGGCATGGGCAGCTTTCAACTCATCATTTCTCTTGCATGATGCACTAACAATATTCACGATCCGAAGCAATTTAGCAAAAAATCGGTCGACTGGAAGCACTTCTTTTGCTGATGCCACTAATGCTAATTGTAATCGATGTGCGAAGCAGTGAACATAATAAGCATATGGGCAATCACTTAATATCAAAGCTTGTAGTCCATGAAACTCACCCCGCATGTTACTTGCACCGTCAAATCCTTGTCCCCGAATATTCCGAATATCGAGATTATGGTGATTGAGAACTGAGCATATGCTATCTTTTAGTGTCACTGCCATAGTGTTGGAAACATGAACAATACCAAAAAAACGCTCCCGTAAAACACCATTTTTATCAACAAATCTTATAACTACTGCCATCTGCTCCTTTTTTGACGCATCTCGAGCTTCGTCCACTATAATGCAGAATTTAGCATGTCCAATTTCTTCTCGAATCGCCTCTTTCACTTTTATAGAAAAGATATGTAAAATTTCTTTTTGAATATCAGACGACTTGTAAGTGGCATTCTTTGGAACATTTATCAATGTTTTGGTGGCTTCTTCAATATTATATGATGCTAATAAATCATAAAACTCAAGGAAATTACCACGGTTGTTTGATGTTGATTTCTCATCATGCCCCCTGAAAGGCATAGCTTGAAAGGCCAATCTTCGAACCAAGTCAATAGAAATTTTTAAGCGAATGCGATTGTTAAAAACTTGTTCGGCAGAAAATTTTACAATCACTCTTTCAATATTTTGAGTTGGGTTTTGTATTTCCTTCCATTTATGTTCAGCGGTTCGATGACAAGAATCGGAATTAACACCTTCATGCAAACGAAAAGAACAAGTTTTTCCGCTATTGACCTTCCTCCAACCATCAAAACCTTCAACAACAAATGCACTATGTCCTGCAAAACTAGACCCATCCGGAGGCGCAAAAAGGAAACAAGGAAAACAGAAAGCCTTGTTCTTGGCCACTGAATATTCCAACCACGAAAATAAAGCAAACCACGGAGCTTGAAATCTTCGACGACGAGCCTTGGCGGATGCAAGAGTATACGGATATTTTTTTCCTAAATTGGGACGATTTGGACCATGTAGAGTTATGTACGCCCTACGAACTTCGTCACGCCTATTAACAGGATACTCTCAAATTTTTCTACGTAATCCAGGATCACGCTCTAGCGAATTAATATCAAATTCTACTGTGTCGATTCTTTGAATTTTTGTTGGAGGAGTAGGCGTATCGATTGTCACGTGATCAACACTACTACCAACATTCTCTTCCGTCGGAGAAACATTAGCTCTTTTAAAGAACGAATTTATTTTAGGTGTCTTTCCCATTTTATACTCGATAAAAATATTAGCGATGCCAGATCTGCAGATTAAAACTCTAAGAGTTAATAGCCTATTTTTTTTTTCCTTTGAGTACTTTAATCAAACAGCTATGGTGCAACATAACATCAATACATATAATAAAAAGAAGCATATTAAAAGAAAAAATAAATAGAAGAGTATACCTTGCCGAGCCAGAAGGATAGAATTGTTGATGTTTTTTTAATTAAATCTAACCCCAATCAATGCGGTGCACAGCAGCACAGAGGAGTGGAGTTTTTCTTTTTTCAATTTTGTTTTTTATTTTGATACACACGCTGACACGCACGAAGAGAAGTGTTGTTGATGTTATTTGTTTTTTAATTAAATCTTAAAGAGTCCAATATCAAAGAAAAATATAATTGGGTCTTTCGGCCCAAATTTAATTATTGTGTTTTGGGTTCAAACATTAGCTATAAATATATGTACAAGTAACATATTTTTATGGGGGGTGCCAAATCTACACCTAAAAAGAAATTGTACTAAAAAAAAATTGCGTCACTTGGGATTTCTAAAATTATGGAGGTGCCGTGGCATCCGATCGTCCCCACTTAACTTCCCCTGTATGTGGAGACTTTTCTGTTTTTTTTCCCATCTTCAACGGAAATGAAACATTTCTTTTTGAGTAATTTAATAATCAAAACAATGACAAAATGACCCCTTCTTATTTGTCTAGCCACTTATAATGATGATTTGTTCCTATTTTATATCATATTTCGTTTCCTCTTAACTATTTGGATTAAATTTTCAATTTTTACAATTTTTCTTATGTTTATAATTTTTATAAGGTATTTTAGAAAAAAAATATAAAATTAAGAAATAATATTAATTGACTTGATTTTTTTGGATTTAATATTTAATTGATACCAGTTCTTATATGTATTTCTAAATAAAAAATATTTAACTTTTTAGTAATAAAAAAAATAATTAGAATGTACACTACATGTTTAATTGTAATTGTACTATTTTAATCAATTTTTTGAATAAATATTAAAAAACGAATAAAGTTGCAAAAGTGGGTACTAAAATAAGGTCACAATATTTGGAATTAGTTTATAATATTTGTTTTTGCGCGGCGTGCTTGGTTGCTGACGTGGCAAAAGGATAAAACCTAAAAGGCTGCTGTCATGGTGTATACTTTTTTTTTTGAAATGGTCATAATGTATACTTTGCTTGTAACCCCTTCTACTCTTCTACCTACTGGTGGTAATAAAAGTGGGATATTATTATAACTGATTAAGAAATAAAAATCTAAAAACTAATATATTTATTGACTACATCTATCATTTTAGAGCATCGCACAAAGTATGTTAATCATTTACTTAAATATAACACATTTTATATATTTTAATAAACCGTTTACATTTATACAAAATTTTAGATTTCTTATTAATTTACTTATAATAACCCTACAATTACAAAAATATGAACTCTGTTGTAATACACTATTAGCTACGTATATAGGGAGACAGAAGTAGAGATAGGGGAGAACAACATGATCTTTATTAATGAAGGAATATGTGAATGAATGTAAAATACAAGACTCCTAGCCCTCTTTATATAGATAGAGGGGTAGGGTTACAAGCCCAACTTGGGCCCATAAAGTATAAGCCCAAGAGTCCAATAATCTCACAACACTCCCCCTTTGGACGTCTTGAATTCTTCGTCTTCATGCAGTCGATCTGAGTCGAGTTCATTCGCAGTGCTAAACACATAAAAACCTTAGGGCCGGAAAACCCAGTGTGGGACAAAACCGGTACCTAGGAGAAACTGTGTAGCCGAATGATATAGGCCGAAATATCATGTAAGTAACTAACCACAAAACAGTGTGCCTCATCAAAACCTTGCCAGAGCAAACCCAATGGGAAAATCTCTAGTCGAAGGAAAAAGAGTGCAACAATGGTAGTCGTAGGGATCAACCACAAAACAGGTGCCTCATCAAAACCTTGCTAGAGTAAACCCAGTGGGAAAAAACCTCTAGTCGAAGGACAAAAGAGTACACAGTGGTAAGAAGTATACAACAGGATACTCCCCCTAATTTCGGCAATCTTAAGTGAGATAAGATGGGAACGTGTCTCGCTAAAAACCTTGCCAAGGAAAACCCAGTGGGAAAAAAACCTTGGTCTAAGGACAAAAAGAGTACACGAGCATACGACTGGATGCTCCCCCTCACTTGCACACGACAGGGTGCGAGGATTTCGACTAAGTAGTAATTAGTGCAATAAGCATTCACCTGGATGCTCCCCCTCACTTGCACACGACTGGGTGCAAAGATTTCATATTTCAAGAAAGAAAACGAGCATTCGACTGGATGCCTCATTTACTTACATACGACTGGATGCAAGAAAATCTAACGTGGAATAGAACGAGCATTCAACTGGATGCTCTTAAACTTCATTTGTGAAGATTAATTTCGGCGAGAAACGCTAAATAGCATAATGTAGTCATGTCTCTCTTGATCAATAACAACAAGTTGTCTTCTATGACAAGTGTTTTATCTGGATCGTGAGACAGAACATATGTAATTCAAATATGACTAATACTAGCTCGAAGTCATATACACTCTCTAGTCGTCTCATAGAGCACGAATAGATCAGAGTGATTCACTTGGAGTCATTCCAAGACCTCCAAGATGTCGCCTTATTCCTAATGGTAAAGACATACCATGTTAGGAATATCCCTTATGCGGGTCTGATAAGTAACCAGCATCGGTATAACCGAAAAAAGGTTGCGTTAATTCGAGTACCGAAGGGGGTAGGTACACTCGATGACGCAAATGGGATAAGACAAGCCCTCATCCACAGTTACCTTAAGGTAATGGAAAAATGTCTTTTATGCCATTTCGATGGCAGCGTGTTAGCGCGATGCTGTGTCGAGCTATACCATTCACAGCAGACGAGATGTTCGTCCTAGCACATTAGACCAAGTACAATAATGCGCTTATTGTACTTAGATATGAACATCATGGTTCAATATCTCTTCATCGTCACATCAGGGACGGAATGGGTCTATATCAATGTCTAGTGATCGAACGATCATGGGAGAATCTGACGACTTAGCGTCATGATGAATACAACGTCATAACACCTTCTGGGTGTAGTCTGAATCATGGACTTAGATTCAATCTTTACGGGACTCGATCATCAGGCCGAGTCACTACCGTGTCTTCCCAAGATCCTTCATCTCGAAGGCAAATCCAAAAAAATGGATCGCTTAATAAAACACGCAAGGGCATAATACTTGTTCAAGTATCCCAAGCTGATCAAGTACTCACTTAGGCGGGTATACCACATCCGCTCGGATTATATTAATCCATATAGTAAATGTGTCATTTAATTGAGATCGTGTTCCGTGGTCAGGAACTACTTGATTTAAGCACATGAAGTCACACAGGGACCTTCATCTATATCTCTTTGTCTAAATCCCCATAGAGATAAAACCGTGACCACATTCATGGCTGCATACTCAGTTTTTCGGAAACTACTAAACTGGTAAAGTAGGGGACTGTTATAATGTCCATTACGAGGAAATCAACCATCTCGTAATCAATTCCAAGGTGTGAGAGAAGCCTTGCGCTACTAGGCGAGCATTCTACAATCTCATTATTCTCATCACTTTTCCTTACGAATAACCAAATAAACGAACTCGTTTAACATTGGTGGTGTTGGAGCTACAGGTCCGAACACACTTTCGCTAAGGAGTCTACTTGGATTACAAGTTTCCATTAGTCCAGTCTATTCTCCGTTGACTTCAGGCAACGGTACATGGTTCTCTGTCATAATTTGCTCATATTATCAGTCGTCACCGAATATATGAACAAGTAATCAATGACAGTCTCGTTTCGCTTCAATATCGTCTAAGATATCATGATCGACAGATATTTCGAGATTCTTAGGATGAGGAGGAAATCACACATCTCCTTGATCCTTTATAATATCGTGCGCCAAACGAGTTTCAGTTCACCACCCCTGGGGCTGAACGAATTTGGAACCGGTCAACTTCCTCGTATCTTGGGAAGGACGACAGACTGACGGCCGACGGCAGCGTCCTTTGCTTGGCGGGTTCGGCCAAAGCAACGTGTTACGACAGGAACACGGCGTCCGACAGGGACGTCTATCCTTGCAAGCATTTTGCAGCAGGTATAAATGATCTCGTGACATCTCATAAAGTCATTAAATGCGTCTGGCATTTAGTTAGACTTGAGGGAGTCTATGCACTTACTTATCACTAAGTGCAGTATTGGGATCAAGCTAAGACTGAGTGGGTTATGCCACGTTACTTCACGTCGTTCCTTATCAACGGTAACGTGCAAATCTCCCCCTAACGACGGGGAGAACAGTCTTAGTGATGTCACTTTCGCATATCATGCGGTAAAGAGATCGCTTGCCAAGGTTACTCTATCAAATGATAGGCAGGGGATTCATAATCGACTTACGTCCCCTTCAGAGGTCCATATTTTTAACGCTATAGCGGCTCAATCAAAATATTAATTAATCACTCTAAACACGCGTTAATATGAGACTTCTGGCTCATAACCAGTAACCATCTGGTACGCATATAGTGTTTGAGTGTCTATGGGCCTCATGACGGACCAATGCAGCAAAATAGTATAACCCCACACGGAAATATAAATCTTGGTGCGCAAGACCAAGAAATGCGTGCAATCATTTGCAGTCGCATTATCAAACTTTCCGTGAGTCCATTTGGGTCTGAACATAATCGACAGGATGTTCAATTTCAATTTCCAAACTCAAGTAATTCAAATCAAAATTTCGATTATTACTCTTCGGAATTATCAAGTCGACTAGACTTTTCAGAATAATCCGGATCATGAGCCATCAACTTAATGATAGGGCTAAAAGTTTGGAAAGTACTGCATTTATGTGGACAATAGTAAAATGTGACCATATTGTCGATGCATCAACCATAACCATTTATATTTATGGTCCGTCTTATGGTTGGATAAGTCCACAATAACTCCTTCAATTCTTTACAAGAATTCTACGAGTCCATTTCGTGATCTTTACACATACTAGTCTTTCAAAGTGAGCATTAGCGGCATTAATTTCGGATTAATCACGAAATATATTCTCAGAGAGAATCCAAATGCGATGCGATTATAAATCAAGCATCGTCTTTTGACTCGGGAATATCTCATCCGGTCAATGCCACAATATCAAAATGCTCTGATCAATCGACGACAGGCGAATGATAGTATAGACAATCATGTCTTAGCATCTAAATCATTTATCATTTCGACGACAGGCGAAATGATAAGTTAACTTTAAATGCTTTAAAAAATGTGGTAACAACCACTGAAAGACATCTCAACTCCTCATGACTACGCTTTTGGTCGTATTGAGTGAAGGTTGTGTAAAGAAATATCAATTCTTTCATGAGCTATTTTCCAGATAAAACTGGATTTCTCGAATTATCTTACTACTCAACAAGGTACGACAGGACCTACATGAGTATAAGACCTCATATTTGACAAATCAATTTGGTTTTACCAAAGATTTAGATTTGGAACGACAGGTCCAGAATCGTCATTTAGTACTCTTTTAGGCAAGTAGTTGGTGAAATTATGTGGTACACTGTTACCCACTATTTCCAAAAAAAAACAACTACACCACAAGTATTGCCTAAAATTTCATAATTTAAAGTTTGGTCACATTTGTCAAAAGAATTTGCTCAAAACACTTTAAATTATTTCGAGAAATTTCGTAAACAGGCAAACCATAATCCAAAAGTATGTCCAAATGGAAAAATCATAATCCAAATGGAAAAACATAATCCAGATGAGCGAAAAAATGGCTCAATGATTTATCAAAATCAATAAAGAAAGGTGTCAAACTCATTTGAGCCACAAAATCGGGGGTCTCAAGAGTTTCCTTTCAATTAGCTTTAACCACATTAGCATCGGTTTTTCCACCTTTATAATAGTTGTGAACTATTTAAGGAGTGCCGTGCATGACCTTTGTCTTTATAGCATAGAGTTGGCTCCTTGAGCATCATCTCTTACTTTGTGACAACGACCCATATTGTTCCTTTCAATTACTGTCTTGAAGCCACAAGTTTTCGATTTTGACGATTGTCTAAAATCTCTCTTGGCTAAGCGATTCATCGGGATCACGACAGTTCGAGATAAATAGCACTTGTCTCGGTTCTCGATTCGTGGAAAAAAAATTGTACACGAAGAGCATTAATATCAGGCAAACAATTCGCCATTGACCCAATAGGATTAAAACTACTCACCGGGGTAATTTTATTATCCAATAACATATGGGCGATAAAGGAACATGGTGAATATAAATTCACGATACAGCTTATGGAATACAATTTCCAAGCTAGTATTTTGGTGAAGTATTGATCCAATATGTCAATTTCAGACATTTGTTCACCATAGACGTCATCACGTCTCAAATGTGGCGACGGAATAAAATCAACGTCTTAGCATTCATCTCGATGGTAACAACAAACTCGTGTTTTACTCATCAAAGATGGCATCCAAAAAAAAATTGGGCATCACATTTTTCACACATCAGGGTGAGTAACATGTGGTAACGAATTAAAATCAACGTTTAAACAGTCATTTCGCAAGTATGTTTTGCGATTTTTCTCATCATAGATGGCATCCAACATGTGTTGGGAGTTCTGGATTATTTATCATATAAAACGACTGTTTTATATGTTTATGGTTTGCACAAGCACAAACTTTTTTTTCGAAACGACAGGTTCGAAAACATTAGTTTTGCTTTTAATGTGAATTGGTTCTCATTGATCGAACGACGGGTCGATACTGAAACACCAATTCGGCGAAACATACATCACTATATAAACACACTCGGGGAAATTATTATTTAGTCAACCCCTTTCGGTAGCTCTACTTGAAAAACGACCAGGAAAGACGGTGAGGGTGGAGGGCACGAATGCCACTTAAAACCCGACCTCATTAGGATATCGACTTCCGCCTATATCTTTCCTAGACATCGTTTCCAAATAGGTGAGCCTATTTGGGGAAGGTTCATAATTTTTCCAACTTAAATGTGAAAATATATGATTTCGCTTTTTATATATGGCAATAATATTAACAATATAGA
The DNA here is from genome assembly GCA_963920805.1 of Primula vulgaris. NCBI lineage: Eukaryota > Viridiplantae > Streptophyta > Magnoliopsida > Ericales > Primulaceae > Primula > Primula vulgaris. The sequence continues at coordinate 10,506,893 of OY987220.1, read as the reverse complement.
CAATATCTATCTAGATAACCACATATATATACAAGGCAGTATAAAATATATTCATGATATATATCTAATTATGCAGTAGATTTGGTGATAAACTAAATCAATTCACGATTATCAATCACACAAATTATATCATACCAAATCAAATCAAATCAATTAGATCAAATCAAACAATTAACTGCCATATGGTATATTTATATCTATGGTAATATCAAAATATATGTTGATTATACTAACAAGATATCAATCAATTATCTATGGTTTATTGCCATATAAGTAATTCTATACATGGTAGTTTTAACATGCAAGCAAACAATATATTTTTAATTACCAATTTTACACTAGCAAGATATAAATAAATATTTTATAAATCTATTGCCTTATATGTAAATTTTTAATCATGGTAATTACCAAAAAAAATATTATCACAATAAAAACTTATAACATGCAACATGAAGCAATTACGGGTTCTTGTAATATGTATGTTATATACGTCAGATCTTTACATATATTACCCTGCTAAACAAATACTACCAAGTGATATCTAAATTTATATACAACAGTGGTGATTAGTTCCAGAGACTAATACTACCATGCTAAGTGGGTATCTTTAGCTTGAATAGTTCCAGAGACTTAACAACTTAATACTAGCATGCAATTCTTCACAATTTCAGATAGTAGCACGGATGGGGTACAAACCAAAATCATACTAGTCATTATTGTTCTTCTATTTATCATGCTATACATGGGAATCATGCGATTACAGTAATAAAAAAAAATGGTAATCGTATACCTTGCTTCTGTTATATTGACGAAGGTCGATATAGCAATAAACCAATAAAACCCGGTTAAAACTCAAGTTTTATAGATACCCAATATCTGTGCGTTTACCCAAAATCTCCAATATCCGCGAGCGTATATCCTATTCTTCGCGAGCATCGTGCTGATAACGTGTTGTGTGACATATTAGCTACGTATATAGGGAGACAGAAGTAGAGATAGGGGAGAACAACATGATCTTTATTAATGAAGGAATATGTGAATGAATGTAAAATACAAGACTCCTAGCCCTCTTTATATAGATAGAGGGGTAGGGTTACAAGCCCAACTTGGGCCCATAAAGTATAAGCCCAAGAGTCCAATAATCTCACAACAAACTCTATGATAGTTTATTAATATTATACCATTTCCATCCCTAAACAAATGTCACTTACGAAAATACGTGCAACTTTTACCAATAAAATTTTCATATCAAATTTACCGAAATGAAAAAATGAAAAAATTTATCATATAGTTCTAACCATAAACTACGTGATTAATTTTTGAAATAATTTTTTTTCAGCAATCTAAATATGAAAAAATTATCGGTCAAAATTGCATGTATTTTCGTAGAAAATATTTGTTTAATGACGAATGAAGTATTAATTTAGTAAATCATATACATTTTCCATATTTAATTCATATACTTAGTGAGAATGAAAATAATTATTATTTTAATGCTGAAGGGAAAAATTTAGATTCCTTGTATTTAGGGAATGATTTGACTAAATATTATTTTTAAGGCTTGCAAGAAAACTTTTTTAGTTCAAATCTCTTGAAATAAGGAACGGAGTTGATATAGATAGAGAGATGCAGTTACTCTTAGTCCTTTATGAGATTCTTAGTACCGGCGCTATGAATCCGGTGGGATTAACATGGGCGGTCCTAATTTTTTTGTTCCTCGATTGATTATTAAATTTTTGTTTCCCGGTACGATAAAAAATTGTAACCTCTTTTTCTAGTATAATATAAGCACGGGAGACAGATGCGATGAATTGTGTCTTTTAATTTTTATAAACTTGTTTAAAAGATACTTTTTTTTAAAATAATTATACTTTCTCTTTTAAAATATCAATACATAACAAAAATTGTGCCCTTTCACTTAATTAATTTTTTTTTATAAACCACCATATATTCAGGTTATAATTTTTTATACATATATAACTTTTTTTGTCGGTGTCGTGGGGCACTGAATGGTTCACAAGAATCACGAGGCTCGATGTGGTCACACATGCTGCACCCACGCAAGGCTACCCTGGGCAGTATACATGGATTAGAAACCGTGATACTATACTGACTATTGTAACATTTATAACCACTCAAATAAGTAGCTAGTTACACTGAAAAAAATAAAATACACAATCAATGTATATAAGTTTACATTGCTGAGTATTTTTTTTTCTTACTTAAAAAAATAGATTTTCAATTATTTCCTTAAAAAATATAAATATATATTATTTAAGTAATGAAAATGTTTTTTTGTGAATTAGTGAAGATCTAGAGGCTTTATGAATTAGTGACAGCTACATGACGGGTGTTGCTGTCACTAGCGACTGTGTCCTCTTTTAAAGTCTTCGATTGATAATTATATGAAGGCTAAAATGAAGTGGAAGATATTCTTATACAGACCACACAGAGAAGTTCGGTGCTCAAATAGCTACTAATGAGCGACTCCTCCCATGTCAAACAAAGCCGCCCATTTAACATGGTAGGGCTGATAAGTTGAGTCGCCCATTAGCAGTTCTTGGTCCAAACCCTATGAACAAGATGTTATTTTTTACCTTTAAAAAGGAAAGTACAGAAAAAAATATTAATAGTAACATGATTCGAACTTCTAACATTTCAGTGTGGGAGTAGACATGTTAATTACCACAAGATGGACTCATTATGGAATACATGGCTTCAAAAGTTTTTTACATAACATACTAATTTGCATGTATGCATTAGTAAGTTTACATATATATATATATAAAAGTTGACGCCTGTCGTAGATCAGCACCCCCAAGTGAATTATCTGTATTTGCTCACGACCGCCCTGCCAAGAAGGAATAATACAAGTGCAAAGGAAGTAGCGGTCTTGGCAACGACCGTAGAATCGATAACAGGAACACCAAACTTGGATGATTTGTTCAAAATCTGTATTTGAACTAATGTTCTCGTGCTGATTGGTTCTGATTAACCAAATTTATTGGGGTTTCTATAAATCTTGTTGATTTTTTTCCATAATTTATTTATTTCGGACACATTTCTTTCAAAAATCTGGATAATTTGCCTTCAAATTTAGTTTTTAATCTGTTTTCCCTATTTATAAATGTGCATATAAAAAATAATAGAGTTTTAAGAAACTGTATGGTTTTTTATTAATCATGTTTCTTGTGGTGATTAAACTTTAACAAATCCATTTCTTCCCAAATTTTTCCCTCTTATTTTATTCCATGACATTTTCTTCAAGAACTTAAAACGGATCGAACCCCTAGACCAGGATTTAACTCCCTGAAAAATATATAGAAATTACCAAAAATCTACAAAATAACAGTACTAGATAATGTCGATTGTGAAAAAAAAACAGTACTAGATAATTAAAATACATAAGTAGTAAACGTGAATTCCAAAAATTAATAAATCAAGTAGAATTTTGTAATTAAGGAAATTGTTTCTCCAAATAGATGATAATAGGTAAGACAAATAACCAGGTTAGTTTTATCAGCCCCCTAGACCTGTAATCTTCATTCTTTGTTTGTTAGTATGGTTTGCTTTTGCTCTCTATTTGTTGAATGAGTTGGATACAATGTTTAAAAACTCTTCCATCTACGATTATTGTAGTCAAAGTACGAATTAATTAGAAACCCATTGTGTGAACTGATGTTTTGTTGTGGTGTGGCGGTACTTTATAAAATGACTTGAAAGAAAATACTATATTGGAGTCATCTTAATTAATAATTTATTAATGTTGATTAATTTTTTTGTATAAGTCTGGCACTAAGATGTAACATGTACAGATGTACTTATATATTATAAAAAAACCCAGCAACATTAAGTATTGGAGATAACTAAGAATCAACTGAAATAAGCCAGTATATGATCCGCATGTAGCTCTTTTGGCGTGAGGATGCCTCGTGCTTTCTTTTTTTTGGTACATCGGAAATTCTTGCCTCGTGCTTTCGGCTTTCCGGAGTTGTTTAGCTATAAAAATTGTCGAAAACTCATTAGCTGAGTACTTGAGAGAAAAACATCGAAAGCTTTTACCGTTTGTTTAAAAAGTTCCGGTGAAATCTTCTTACAAGTCAAACTAGATTCCGTTTTAAAATTTTTGGAGAAAAACATTTCGGAAAATATTAAGGTATCAATTTTTGGGTCAACGGCATGATGTAAAAATCTTCTAAAATTTAAAATCAACCAACGTTTTAACACCTATTTAAATTACTTGGAGGTTAATTAAACAAAAATCTGAGAAAAACTTACATTGTTGTAGACTTGGTAAAGGTTATAATTGTTTTTGAATCATGTAACTTGGACATGTATAGAGGTACAAGCGAATATTTTAATTTCAAACTTAAAATACGAACATTATTAAACTGCTTCCCATGGTTTTTTATCACCTCTAAAAACTAGTATTAATTATGAGCGAAACCTAGAAGTATATTACGAACAACGAATAGGTAGATTACAAACCTTCTCAAATCTTTCAATTGTAAGTAACATATAATACAATCCCTCCGTCAAAAGTATGTGTGTTTGATTAATACTCAACAAGTACAAAACAATTTTCCTAATTATTAGTATTTGTCTTGGACAAGAAACTTTTATGAGTATAATGCACAAATAATATATCAAATGACAGATACTATCTTGTCAACTCATAAAACTTCGCATATTTCTTACCACAATAAAAAATAAAAGACACACATATCAGAAAAGGTTATAACATTTATTTCTTAAAATCAAATTTCTTTAACCAATATACAAGACACTATGATGTCTCACTTCAAAGATTAACACACTATTGGAATTAGAAAATATGTCCATAAGAAAACTAATATTGTTTCTTTTTGGAATTTCTATGTGAATGTGGATCACGGTCAGTAATTTATTACTTCAATCGAAACATTACATCTCGAGTTGCTCCAACCTTCCGGAGCATAAACGTTTTGTGATGTGTTGAGGGGTCCAAAAAGGGAGAAACGGATCAGTTCCAACCAAACCAAAACGTCCGCCACACAAATATTAATTATGGCAGACGTATGGGACGGTTTTCCTAATCATGGCGTTCCCCAGGAGTTCATAATTGGCTGTCACTATAAAAAGAATCAGGAGAGTGACGTGAATAGTGACAACTATTTCTGAGTTGTTCTTTGTAAATGTCACGGCTTACATCGGCACCTGTACGTCGATTGAAAACAAAATGCATAGGAAACAAAGAAAGGAGGTAAGAAAACAATCTCGCTTAAAAAGCGGCGCATGCTACTAAGCATGCACACACAATCCTAACATGGCAAGTATATTATCATGATAAAAAATGACAGGACAATTTTATGAGAAACCTAACCATCTCAGTAACTCACACATTCGCAATAGATGAACAAATAAAAAAGGTTTAAATAAATATATTATGAAAATAAAAATAAAACTCAACGAAAACCAAGTCGGGATTGCTCACATACGTACCCACCTTTAGAGCCACTGCTCAAGGACCCACAATACAATGGTACCCCCACCCACACGCTGACACTACTGTATGTGACTAGAGATATGGGGCCGGCTTTAAGAGCACTACCCCTATGGTACCGATACACATAATACTTGCGTAAGTTTCCGGGCTCTCACCGTAAGCCTCCGGGGCTCATCCTTAAGATCCACAATGGTACAAATATACCCACCTTTAGAGCCACTGCTCAGGGACCCATCATACAATGGTACCCCACACACATTGATACTACAATCCTAGAAAAAAAATATATATATATATATATAAAAGCTCCAAAAGGGCGAAAAACAGTAAAGTCCACACACCGAAAATAATACACAACACTTTGATATGTTATAGTTAATTAGTTATCGAATGTCACTTGAAACACATCATTTTAATCACAGTACCACCACATATGTATACAGATTGTCACCACTTTCACCACTTCTCAAAGGTTTAATTTATATCATAGTTTCACAATTTATGTTCTAAATATAGTAAATATATAATCCCTAGTCAGTATAATGCAAATGCGCCATCATATTTGCTTATAACAATATACATCAATATCTGAGCCTAAATTAACATGCAACAAATAACACACAAACCCGCCTTTAAAGCGAAATCATATACATCCCCCTTACAGAAACAAACGAGAGCTCGTTTGTAAAAAAACTCCCAAACTCGAGCCGTACCACCTAATGAAATCTGGACAGCCTAGCGACAGTCCGTAACAGGCCCTATTATGTAATTAAAATAAGGCACGAATCAATATAAAAGACCCAATTCGGATTATCAATATAAAAGTGAGAGCCCTGATACTATTAGCCTCTCTACCAAATAGTTGGTAGTTAATGCGTGCTGCTGTCAGCAAGTCAATTGGAAAGAAGAAACTGACTTATAACGGAATCCGAGATCAAATAATCGCTGAGGAACTCAGGAGACAAGATATGGGTGAATGCTCAAATGATGGAGCAACCTTGAACATAGGTTCAAGATCCCGGGGTAATGACAAATTGGACAAAACAAGTCGTTCAAAATCCAGAGGTAGAATAGGGCAGAGCCGAGGTGGCAAAAATAGCGATCGAAGAAAGAAGAATCTCCGATGCTATAACTTTCAGGGTATGGGACACTTCGCTCATGAGTGCAAGTAGCCGAAGAAGAAAAATGGCAGAGATCGTATGGCAAATGTTGCGAGCGATGAGGATTCGGGTGACTGTTTATTGCTTACCGTACAGAGAAATATAGACTCATGGATTCTAGACTATGAGGAATTATTTCACAGAACCCCTCAGAAGGATTTATTCGTAAATTACATTGCGGGTAATTTCGGTAAAATGTACCTAGCCGACGGAGAAGTGTTGGATGTTGTTGGAATGGGCAATGTGAAGATTAGCATTCGAAATGGGTCGGTATAGAAGCTGACGAAAGTAAGGCATGTTCCAAGGTTGACCAAGAATCTGATTTTAGTAGACAAACTCGATGTAGAGGGACACTTCATTTCGTTCAGCGATGGAACTTGGAAAGTTTCACGAGGTGCTATGGTGATAGCACGAGGGAGCAAGGTCGGTACACTATACATGACGACCGATGATGAGTGTACAGTTGCTGCAGTCGTGCCACAAAATTGCTCCGAACTATGGCATCGACGTTTGGGTCACATAACTAAGAAGGGGATGAAAGTGTTAGCGAAGGGCATGAAACTTTCAGGCTTGAAGTCTGTCAATCTTGACCTTTGCGAATGTTGCATTTTTGGGAAGCAAAAGAAAGTGAGCTTACAGAAAGGTGAAAAAGTTCACAAGGAGGAAAAGGTAGCACTGGTCCACTCCGATGTATGAGGGCCATCCCCAGTAACCTCACTGGGAGGATCTCAGTACTATGTGACCTTCATCGATAATTCGACGAGGAAGAAATGGATCTCCTCTTTGAAACACAAGTCAGAAGTGTTTAAGAAATTTCAAAAATGGAAGGTCATGGTTAAACTAGAAACCGGGAATAAACTGAAATGTCAGAGGTCCGACAATGGCGGGGAGTACATTGATTGAAAGTTCATAGAATTCTGTGCACAAAGAGGCATTCGTATGGAGAAGACCATTCAAAGAACACCACATCAAATTGGCATGGCCGAGAGAATGAACCGAACAATAAATGAGCGTGCTAGGAGTATGAGGCTGCACAGTGGTATGCCCAAAGCCTTATGGGCACATGCAGTAAGCACGACAGTTTATCTCATTAACTATGGACCCTCAGTGCCATTAGAAAAGAGAATTCCCCAGGAAGTCTGGATAGGAAAGCCTATCTCTTATGAACAACTACGAGTGTTCGGTTACCTGTCACATTTTCATGTCGATATAAACGATCGTACCAAGTTTGACTCGAAATTCAAAGTTTGTTACTTTGTGGGGTACGGTGGAGTTGATTTCGGATATCACTTCTGGGATGGTCAAACAAAGAAGATCATTCGCAGTAAGGATGTCATCTTCAACGAAAGCATTTTGTACAAAAATCGACAAAATGTGGTGGTGGAAGAATATGCGCTCCCGTCCGAGGAAAGTGGTATAGTCAACATGAATGCGTTTCCAAGATTGGAGTTGGAAGATAGCACTGAAGATGAACCAGTGGTGCTCAACAACCACCAGCACATGCTGAAGAGGATGAGGAGTTACCCCAAAACCCTCAACCTGAATTGGGCCGAGGTCATCACGAAAGGAGACTTACTGTCCAATACTCTCCTTTCCTGCATTACATACTACTCAATGATACAAGTGAGCCTGAGAGTAGTGAGGAAGCTTAGGAGTTTATAGACTAGAGCAAGTGGGAGCTCGCTATGAAGGATGAGATGAAGTCACTGAAGAAAAATGTTACTTGGCAGTTAGCCGAACTACCCAATGAGAAAAGGGCAATGAGCAAAAAATAGGTGTTCCGACTAAATGAGGAACAAGATGGTTCGAAACGGTACAAGACACTATTAGTAGTCAAAGGGTTCCAACAAAAGGAAGAAATTGACTACCTTGAGATCTTTTCTCTAGTCATAAAGTTGATGACTGTTCGGCTTTTGTTAAGCATTATTGTCAATGAGAATCTTCATCTTGAGTAGTTAGATATGAAATCTGCTTTTCTCCACGAAGATTTTGAAGAAGAGATTTACATACTATGTTAAACTTAAATGAAAACATTTGTGACATTGGTAAGCAAATGGAGGAGATGATGGTCACAAAGCCTGAAATGAAAGCTTACGAGCTAATAATTTTTGATAAGCTAGTGGATCATAGTGATATGTTGAGCAGGGGTGTATAAAGAGTGAGATGATAAAGTGTAGAGATGAGAGGGAACCCACGACCACGAAATCTAATGTAGGTACATAACACGACTCATTCATGTTTAATTTTGATATCCATCAATGTAACGTCTTAGAAATTTTGGTAGTTATTGTTGATTTTATTATCTTTATAGTGATATTAATGTGTGGTGTACTAGTGGGTATAAGTGAAATATATGTTATGATAATGAAATAGATATATAATAGTTCTAGTGGTGTTGGTAATTGATAATACTTTTGTGGAGTAGGCTAGTAATTAAATAAACTCATAACCTAAAGCTACTGTAAATACATATATATGTTGTTATACATAAATTGTCTGTTCGCATCGTGATACATTTTTGTCCCGTCGGGATGAATGGCTAATCGGAAGTGGTGAAACTCCCTTAATACCTCGTTCCTTATGTTTTCCGTCACGTAAGTCCTTCCCATAAACCGTAGTCCTCCATCGGTTCCTTTCGTCCGACCATCTAATCATTCCTTCGAACTCATCTGTTTCTCATAGTTCTCCACTTTCTCGTCCCCATCTTGTGCTTCTAAAACCCTACTCACAAGTTCCGGTTGTACCACTATTGTGTACAAGGTCCCCACATTAATATGACCCAACTCCAAGTTGAACTCGTTCACTTTTCCCATCATCCTCCATTCCTCGATCGCCACATGCGCTAAGGTCGCATGGGACTTTCGACTCAAAACATCCGTCACTACATTGGCGTTTCCCGGATGATAGTGCAAGTCGTAGTCGTACTGTTCCAAATATTCCATCCATCGTCGTTGTAGCATATTTAGATCCCGTTGGGTAAAAATATACCCTAAGCTCTTGTAATCCGAGAACACTTCGAACTTTTTCCCGAACAGATAATGCCTCCACATCTTCAATGCATGAACTATTGCTGCTAGCTCTAGGTCATGGATCGGATAGTTCTTTTCGTGAACCTTTAGTTGTCGCAAAGCATATGCGATAACCTTTCCGTCTTACATCAAGACGCAACCCAAACCATCCTTCGAAGCATCGCAGTACAATTGGTAACCCTTCCCCTGCTCGGGAATAACTAGTATGGGGTAACTAGTCAACCGCTTCTTGAGCTCTAGGAAAGCTCCTCGCAATCCTCACTCCACACGAACTTCACCCCTTTCTTGGTAAGGTGAGTCATTGGAGTCGCCAACTTGGAGATATCCTTGATGAACCATCGATATTATCTCGCTAAACCCAAGAAACTTCGAACCTCGAACACATTTTTTGGTTGTGCCCATTTCGAAACCGCCTCAATTTTCGTCGCGTCCACCTTTACCCCTTCTTTCGAGATCACATGTCCAAGAAATTTCACCTCATTTAGCCAAAACTCACATTTGCTAAATTTTTCGTAAAGTTGGTGCTCTCTCAATGTGAGCAACGCTAAACGGAGATGCTCCTCGTGTTCCTCTCTTGCTCCTCGTGTTCCTCTCTTGAACTCGAGTAAATCAAGATATCGTCGACGAAGACCACCACGAACTTGTCGAGATACTCTTTAAAGATACGGTTCATTAACTCCATAAATGCCGCCGGTGCATTAGTTTACCCAAATGGCATGACCACAAACTCATAGTGGCCATACCGGGTCCTAAAGGCCGTTTTTGAAATATCTTCGTCCTTCACCCTCAATTGGTGATAGCCTGATTGCAAGTCAATTTTTAAAAAGAACGTCGCTCCCTTCAGTTGGTCAAACAAATCATCAATTCGAGATAGTGGGTACTTATTCTTAATAATCACCCTATTTAGCTTTCGATAGTCGATGCACATCCTCATCGATCCATCATTCTTTTGCACGAATAATCCCGATGCCGCCCACGGTGACATACTCCGCCTAATAAACCCCTTCTCCAATAGTTCCTCTAACTGCTTACTTAACTATTTTAACTCTGTCGGTGCCAAACGGTACGGGGAAATGGCTATGGGTGCCTTTCCCAGTATCAAGTCGATAGAAAAATCTAACCCTCTCTTCGGTGGTGTTAGATCCATCGGAAACATATCTCTAAAATCGTCCACTATGCTTGGCCACATTTCCACTTACTCATCGTTATCCACTATCGAGAGACTCACCAAAAGATACGACAGGTTGCCTACAATCTGCTTGGAATAAAAACGAATAGAAGAAAGGGTAGCGTCCCTTTCCCCATGAAAGAACACCTCATCTTCGGATGAAGTTGTAAGGAAAATTTTTCGTCAAACACAATCAATGAAAGAGTTGAAATGAACCAACCAGTCTATTCCAAGTATCATGTCGAACCCCAACATCTCTACAACAACTAAATCAAACATAAACATGTGGTCCGCGACCACCATCTCACAAGACCGACACATTCGGCCCAACACAACCCCCAACAGGAGTCTCTACAACAATCAGGTTCTCTAGAACCCCAATTTCTAACGACAAACACTCAACTAGATGCCTAGCTATAAAAGAACGTGAAGCACCCATATCGAAAAGAACATGTGCCCAGGATGAGCACACAAGAACCATACCTTGTACATTTGTCAGGTCTGCTTGGTTTGGCAACTGTGGCAAGGCATATAGATGAGCTTGAGCTAGTGGGTTTCCTTGCGGTCCTCGATTTTCCCCATTATTTCCTTGGTTCCCCATGCCTTGATGACCTCCTCGGTAGTTCCAACGGCTTCCTCCTCCTTGGTGGTTACCTCGGAACCCTCCCCCTTGGTTCCCAGGCAATTCATGTGGTGGTACAAATTCCGGTCCTCTTGTTGGTAGTGGTGTCAGCCTAGGTTGGTTAAAAGTCCGGTTGGTGTCGATTCTTCCTTATCCCCCGGTACAAACTCTCGCCGTATGTCCAAATCGGTTGCATGTTCTAAATTGGATTCTAGGGCACTCAAATTGTTGATGGTTCACATCTCCACAGTTATAACACGCTCCCCTCACTACGGCATTTGTCGGTAGTGGATTAAAACCCCTCTCTCCTCTTCTCTGTTGTTGAAACCGTGAATTATTCGCTATATCCCAAGTCCGCTTCTTCTCTTCCCTCGGATCATTTCCGGTTTTTGACTTCTCTAAGATTCTCTTGCTATGGAGTAGAGCTCCCTCCATAGCTTGAGCTGATTTTACCAACTCATTATAGTTGACATAGAGGGCCGATGCCAATTGCAATGAGATGGTCGGGTTCAACCCCTTCATGAATCTTCTACATTTTTTGGATCCCCTAGAACCGAGTCTGTGGCATATCTCGAGAGTGAGGTAAACTTTAGTTGGTATGCTTGAACGGTCATACCTCTTTGATATAGTTCATCGAAACGCCTCCTCATTTCATCCTTATAAGAATCTGGAAGAAACTGCCGATTAAACAATTTGATGAATTCGTTCCATTCGATGTCGCTTAAGTCGTAGGTATCCACTATCTCCAACCACCACTTCCGTGCTTCACCTTTTAGGTGAAACTGAGCCATATTCACCCGTTGTTCACCATCTACTATTCCCGCTGCTGATAAGTATTTCTCCATTTCGTCCACCCATCCCTCATCTATGGATGGTTCACTTAGCCCATCGACAGTCGGAGCCCCCAATCGGGTGAAGTTAAGCAATCCATTGTTACTTGAACTCCCAGCTTGTGCATTCTGCACCATCATTTTCACCACCTTCTAAAGGTCGGTCATCACTTGGTTAGCATTTACTGGATCTAGTTCAGGTACGCAAGTCTCTTCCTCTTCCTCATTCACTTCCTCATACACATTTTCACCACCTTTCGACACGCAACATGCATATAACATTTCAATCTACTTTGTTGAACGAGGTTCTTCTAGTTGATTTTTTTGCATGCTAATTATTTTATCAAGCTTTATAAGGTTCAAAATTATAGAGTACTAAAATACGAAGCCAACGGTTCAAGCGGAACCAAATTCGGAGTAAAAACGAAAGAGTTACAAGCGTTTGAAGTATAGCGATAAAACCGCGAAATTGCCAGAAAACGACCAATCGTTTTTGTCCAAATCTGACCAGAGGGGTAAAAAAAAACGACCAATCATTTTTCTGTAAAAATAAATTATTATTTTTTGGAGAACAGGGGGATAAAAGTAATGATACAAAAACGTAAAATTTCTCAACACTTGTAAATTCCTTACATGACACATATCACACAACTTCATCATTTTAGTCGACAATATTTTTACGATCTACATCCATTCGCATATAATGTTCATTCCCACACAAGTTAATAATTTTTAAAACACATTACCTAAGACCATCAACTTCACAATTCTCGCACTCTAATACTTCGCTACGACTTTCCATTGAAAACTTATACTTCATACACACTTTATCAATTTTCACACACATGCAAAAAAAACACAAAAGTGCGAGGGATAACCCCTCACGATACGTTATCATAAAACACCCGAGTGTCCTCGCATACTCTAGAACTCCACATCGCTAAGGTATTCCTTCACACCTACCGACGAGAGGTCCACCCACTAGTTTGGCGAGCCGGGATCAACGAGCGTCCTCTTTGTCCCCAACTTGCCTCACATGTGGACTTTCCTTTCATCAACCACTACTAAATTCTAGCTAGATGTCCTAAGCTAAATGCAACCTCCTGTTTTAGAAAAAGTTTGAGTTTTTGGAAAAGTTTTGTGAAAATGATACGATGGATCTTGGTCCAATGGTTACCCATCTTCCCGTCGTCTCAAAGTATAAAAGAACCTGGTTAGCTCTGATACCAACTTGTTACGCCCCAAAATCAGAAAAACGGACATCAATGCATGACTTTTTGAACAAAAGGAAAAAGAACCTATTGGTACAAAATTTAACTTTAAAAGGAAAACAACTTGCGAGCTAAAGGAACAATTATACGAATGAAATAGAAATGTTTGCCAAACGCGGCTACAAGACAAGATGGTTTTAATATATTCATAAAAAAAGAGATACCAAACGAATGTAATTTGTCCATAGGCTACAACCTCAAAAATGGTCTAAGTAAAAACAAAGCGACTGAAAGAAGCCCCAGACCCATGCGATACATCGCTAATGCTCCTATCCAAATGTCTGAACCTAAGTTGTACCTGTAAGATAAAACTGTAATGGTGAGTCCCACGCACATACATAGACGGGGAGGCACCGCACATGATACCGTCACTCCATCCAATAAATGCAAGAACTCACAAACAACAAGTATAATAACAACGTATCAAAAGAAATGTAATAGCATCATACAACGAAATAAATTAAATAACTCCAATACACATCTATAACACATATGGACCTCTCACGCCACCTACCGCAGTCCGTAAGGTAGGTCATTCCCTATACCCCTCGACTCATCTTATGTCCCCCGGTATAGGGAGAGACATAAACCCTTGCCAACATATAAATATTTAAAGTGCGAACTTGTACCTCTCACGCCACTCGCCCTAGTCCGTAAGATGAGTCATTCCCTATACCCCTCGGCTCGTCTCATGCCCCTGGTATAGGGAGAGACATAGACCATTGCCAATAAATAAATCTCAAGGCCTCGGCCAATAATATTATACTATTCAATTATCACAAACCAAATAAAATCACATTCCCAAAATACTAGCATTCCCAGATGTCACATTATCGCAATTCAACAAAACACATAAGCATAGGTACTAGAATCACAACTATCCAAACAAGTCCAACAACATAAAATCTCATTCAGGCATTTTAACAAATACCTTGTATGCATAAACTACAACTCATCTTTATTCAACATAAATTTACCCAATTTCATCAAGAACTATAATAACACATAACAACTCATAAAAACACACAAACCCATCTATATTCTTATTAATTCGAAATTCACATGTCTAAATTCCCAATTCTCAAATTCAAATAAGTGAACCAAAAGAGCAACACATAAAACTCAATTAACAATTTAATAGAAACTCGCTAATGGTGGTTTCTTCTTCTTCTTCCTAAGCTTTGGAACCTCTATTTTCTCTCTTTGTTTCACTTTGTTTTGGGTGGTTTTTGGTTTCCTGTTTTTAAAAGAGTAATGAAAATGTTTCACGTGAAACTGTTTTAAGAGAGTTTGGGGAAGCGAACTATTTGGTCTCCAAAGTTCTAAAAGTTAACTCATAATCAAAACTATTATTTTACTGCTCAAAAATAACAAATCTTTAGAAACAAAGCTATTGGGTCCTTTTTATTTATAAAATTAGTAACAGGTTTTAAAATAAAGTTTTTCGGAAGAGTTTTGGTTTTTGACTACAAATTAGTAGAGTGGCCGGTTTTTTGGGAAAAGTTGTATAAAATGGTTTTTGATAAACTTAATCGTAAATAAAACCATTTATAAAAATCCGGTTTGTTTGTTGTTTGTGTGTTTGCATACTTGTGTAGAATATAATATGCGCCTGCTTATATTTTGTGATATTGGATTCTACGTGAATTAATGTTAACGGTGAATTGCGATTATTAACTTTTGTAAAAATTTAAGTTTGATCTAAAATATTTGAAGTGTTCAGTTGGGAAATTCGTGAAACCATGAACAGTGTATGTGGTGATCTTGTGTAACTAAAGTGGTGAAGCTGTGGATAATTATATGTGATTAAAAGTGACCAGGTTATATTGTGTTTTATTTATTTAATTATGGTGATTGAGCAATAATGGTTTTTGTGGTTTCATATATATATATATATATATATATATATATATATATATATATATATATATGTATATATTGATTTTGGGATTGTAGTACCAGTGGATGTGTGGGGTACCATTGCACTTTGGGTCCCTGAGAAGTGCCTCTAAAGGTGGGTACATTCGTACTAGTGTGAAATACCATTGCACTTTGGGTCCCTAAGCAGTAGCTCTAAAGGTGGGTACATTTGTACCAGTGTGTAGGGTACCATTGTATTATGGGTCCTTGAGCAGCGGCTCTAAAGGTGGATACTTTAGATCCATCACGCGTGTGTGTGGTACCAATGCACTGGGTCCCTGAGCAACAATAGCTCTAAAGGTGGATACGTGTGATGCAATCCCGAATGTATTTACTATTATGTTTTATTTTTAAATGATTTATGATTTAGTTCTTTGGATTATATGTTGATGTGTTTAACATTGTGTTTGGTATAGCATTTTCGATATCATTTGTCATATGAATAATGTGTTGATAATAGTGATGTTGTAATTGAATTGCATGTTTAGGATTATGTGGACGTGCCAGTGCTATTAAAGTAAGATTGTTTTTTTACCTCCTCTTTCTTGTTTTTGTCCATTTATTTCCAATATCGATAGACATGTGATGATCAAGTTTCCTTCATGCTTGGCGATTTGGAAATCGATATATTAGATAGATACACACTTATTCAGTTGCACTTGAGTATTGGCAGTTGTTGTATATTTTTATAGTCACAATGTAATTTTTTTCTATGTCCATTTATTTCCAATATCGATAGACATGTGATGATCAAGTTTCCTTCATGCTTGGCGATTTGGAAGTCGATATATTAGATAGATACACACTTATTCAGTTGCACTTGAGTATTGGCAGTTGTTGTATATTTTTATAGTCACAATGTAATTTTTTTCTAATGACGCAAAGTGTATTGTTATTAAACTTATATTATTCATTATAATTTTAGCTGAGTTGAATGATATTTTATCCTGGTCGGATTTTATTATGATTGCATGGGAAACTTTTGTTTATTTATGTTGAATTGTAGTGAACCGGTTTATTTTTATGGAAATAAATAGAAACTCAAAGGTCATGGAGAGTTTTATAGTTATTCTTTGAACTCCTTTTCATGTGTTATCATATGTGGAGATCATTGCCTACGCTTAGGTTAATTGATCTAACGGATTTGATAATCGGCGTACCTTGATTTACAATATGGTTCTATAATTATTAATTGAAATGATTGAAATCTCCTTTTATTGTATTTTTATTTAAAACTCATTTAATTATATTCAGAACTCGAGTTCTACAGAATTTGGGGCATGACAATCAATGTTTGATTTATCGAGCATTGGGTTGGAATAAGTCGACCTTTCTTCAAGTCATCATGAATGGTACTGGAAAGGTAGGAACTTATATGTAAAGGAATAATCTTATAAATTGTGATTACCCTTGTATAAGATTCCTTGGATCTCGCAAGGCGATATGAGTAGGTCGAGAGTCCTCATAACCATATCTTGAGCGATTCAATTCCAACTCTAAAATTAATAAAAAATTCTTATCTAATAAGAGGAAGGAAAGTAATCTCAGAAAATTTTCAGAAAACATAATCTTATACGTTAACATGTGGTGATACCTTGGAAATTGAAAAAATACTCATATTACTTTATTGCGTTAAATCTTTAGATACGTTTGGGTTGTTATTAAATCTTTCTCTCAAGCCAATTTAGGGCAAGATAATATTATACAAGTTGCATGTTATACCTAGAGTTTAAAGTGTACTTACGTTTACTCATTTTTCCATGACAGTCCTTAAAAACTTACAAAAACCGTTTTTATAAAACTTTCATATATGGTTAATTCGTTGTTGGTACCCTAGAGCCCCAGCATTAGCTTAGGGGTGGATCGACAGGTGCGTAAACCTATCATTTTCTAAGAGAACTTGTCTAGCCTTACGACATATGTATTTATAATTCAGATAGTTTAGGAATCCGCAGCATGCCCAATAACTCTTCACTTGCACACAAGTATAAGCAGAGATTGAGAGAACATTTTTCTAGACTCGGTACTGTCACATGAGTCCCTGTTCATTAAAATGATTGAATACCCTTCTAGCAATGTTAAAATACAGGTAAACGGGAGGGGATATAAGTATGATCGGGCCTTGACAAGACGGATGGGAAAAGTCCGGAATAATAAATGAATAAAAAGACCAGATGAGATAAGGAAGAGATTTGTAGTGTGAACAAAAGGACGAAAAGAAGCCGAAGGCTCAAATGTTAAAAAGAAAAGAAAAAATTAATTAATAATGAAAAAAGTGAGCTCCTATTATATGAAAAAACGAGATATGTTGTGAGTAAACTAACATGAAGATTATGCAATAATATATATTTTTATTATATAAACTTTTGGTTTTTAGTTAAGTTTAGTAAAATTGATGAATTACAAGGCGCTTTTCTAGATCAACTGTCGAACTTCGGGATTGCAGTATACACTAATCATAAACCATGTACAATATTAAATCAAGCTATTTTGGGGAGAGTGACATTTTAATAACAAATCTTAGGTATGTTATTTAGTAAACCCTCATGAGACAAAAATCGTCATTTTACTCTTTAAAGGTTTAACGGCTTGTTGCATACGCTAAATGCAATCTTGCTCCCTACGACAGTGGTTTATCCTGTATATTATTAGTTTTAGGCTATCTAGGAAAAAGAATTGGAAATTAAAAAATCAAGCAAACTTGTCTTATTTTTATCGCTTCTAATGCTCGAGATGAGCATTGAGTTAGTTGGGGGTATGATTAAACTACGAAATAGTCATTTTCATGTGTAAAAATGATATATGTTAGCATTGTTTCGTTGACATTTCGGCTTGTTTAAGTCATGTTTTGTGTTTTTCTGTATTTTTCCGATGTATTTGCATTGTTTTGCAATTTTGAAGGGAAAATCATGGAATTAGCACAAAACCGAGACAATGACGCAAGAGGACCCAATGGAAGGCCCAAAAGTTAAGAATTTGGAAGTTGAAGGGTCTAAAAAAAGTTCCCAACAAGTTGGAAAATGGAATAAATTGAAGATAAAGAAGAGAAGAACATTCTGGAACACTGACCTGACCGGGTCGGCTTGACCGGTCAAGTCTCTTCAGATTTTTAAGTTTTAAAATATATAATTTGTCAGGGTGGTGGAATTATAAATATATCTCTACAACCCCATTTTCATTCATTTAGAATGTAATTTCGAAATACGAGAGAGGAAGTGAGAGTTTTATTCATAAAACTCTCAAAATCCAACGCTTTATGCATCAAAGTGAGGTATTTTCACTTGCGTAATTTGTGTTGTTTTTTCTTAATATTTTTGTTGTTTATTTCTTGAATCCCAGGTACCTAGCTTTTTATTTATAATTTGATAAATAAGCTAGCCTAGTTAAAAAAGTAAAACAAAAGTAAAACTTAGATCCGTTGTTAGTAATTAAAACGCTAAAAATAATTCTCTAAGTTCCTAACTAATTATTTATGTGTTGATAGTTTATTTTACTTAGTAAAAAAAGACAAAAGGCTAAACATGTAATGGATTTAATTAGCTGAAAGTTGTATGGTAGGATTGATCACATTTTTAGCTCGTTAGTTTTATTCAATATAACCCTGCACGTAGTTGCATGATTAGAATTGACGGCCCTAACATTGGAAACGTTGTAAAAGCCATTAAAAAGGCATTGTAAATTTTTAGTATTCACCTCGTAGGGAGAGAACGATTCGTCAAATACTCCGCATTTGTCCACTAACGATTCTCGCTATGTAGATTTAAGCCCTCGGTTATTTTATTCGAAAACAATGTTTAATACTAGCCTAAATCCGTCCCTGTATTCGATAACTTGAGTAATTTACCTGAGAAATACTACAACTATTCTCGTGCTCCTACGAGTCCTTTTTGTACGTAAAAGTTACACACTTAAAGGGCATTTAGTTATTTAGTGGAATGAACTCTAATTTAATCAGATAAGAAAGATCTCATGTTGATTAGTTCAAGTTCGATTCTGATTAGCATAAAATCTAATTTATTTAGCATATCAGGTCCGTAACGTAGCCTTATATAAACATGTTTTGTGTCATTATGAAAACATAGAATTCATTATATACGTTTTTAGTGAGAGAGAGTTCACCCTCTTTCAAGAAGCAAAGCGTTTTTAAGGAATACGTTAGAAAATCCGATATTATTTTAGAAAGACAAGCTCAACATCATTGTAACCTTCTCAATACATGGTAAAATAATAACAGTTTTAATAGTATCCTATACATATTTAATAAGCTTTCTGGGCTTTTTTCCGTTGTTATAAAACTTTCATTGCCGTGTCCAACGCGTCTCCGTGTGACACTTTTTTTTCGCGTGTCCGTGCATCATAAAATGTGGTCACCGCCACCAAATTCGAAACCTTCGAGTTGATCCATGCAGATCTTTTCTTCAATGTGTTAATGAAGGAATCCAATTTTAACATTGATTTGTCATATATCTCATAGTCATGGTACCGTATGCAACAATGGCGAATTGAATCCAATGGACTTCATCATACAGCTACTTGAGAAAATATACCATCATATTCATCAATTTCATAACGCTGTCTATAACTTTTTGCTACCAATCTAGTTTTACAGGTCTCTGCACTCGCTAGCTTTCTTAATTTTGTAGACTCATTGACATCTTATGGCACTATTCCTTCATTAGTCTACTAAGGTTATTGGTTTGAATACATGTACCCTATTTCAGATTCCATTGTATTGTGCCACTACTTTGAGTGACTATAAGATTGTATTCTGCCACCATTGTGAGTCTATGCCAAATTTTTTGAATATTAAGTTTTTTCAATATTTTAAATAGTGTTTATTTGAGTTAATAAAAAGGTGTGTGACAAACAATTTTTTTTTGTATAAATGGCGGGAAAAAACCACGTTTTATTATTATTGATTAAATAATGAATATGGGAGAAAACAACCCCCACAAAAATAAAACACAGTTGATAGAGTAACTTCAGAATTTGAATAAAAAAAACACAACTTAAAAGTAAACTTGAAAAACTTCCACGAGCAACTTGGAGGACCATTTTGTAATCCAAAGATGTTTTGACAAACGATGGTTATATATTTACAACAATTTTGATTATGAAAAAATAAAAATATATACAACAATTTAAATAATAATCTTGGAGTCGGTTGAGAATTAGTATAAAATGAAGGAATAAAAATATATACAACAATTTATATATGTACTTCTTTCTAGTTGTTTTGGCCATATTTTATAAAATGACTTTTGAATAAAATATAATTAATTTTATTTTTAAAGTGTTTGTTAAAAAAAACTGTAATTTGATTTTTTATATTTTTTGGGTATTTATCAATATTACCATTTTATAAATTGACAAAATAAACAATAAATACCTAAAATATACAAAAAGTAAAATTTTACATATTTTTTTTAACAAACAATTTAGAAATCAAATAAAACATTGATTTAAGAAAAAAAAATCGAAAAAAAAAAAATAGGAACACAGTGATAACATGACCAAAACATAATGTTACAAACATGACCAAATGTCCTCCCATCATTTATAATTTATGAATAAATCAATGTTTACCATTTAGCTAATTTTGAGACTTCTATAGATAAAAAAAAACTCAAGCTGTTAAAAGAAACAGCTAGTTTAAAAAAATTAGTTTCTGAAAAAGAAGTAGTAAAATTAGAATTCCGACCTGAAAAAGGTAAAAAACTACAAAACAGCTTGATCTTTAATCTTTTATCACTGAGCTAATAAAGTCTTGAAAGTTGAAAGTGATGGATAACAATCTGACACAAGGACACCTTCCTCAATTAACCTTGATAAAAATCTGAACAACAAGAAATTAAACATTTTATTGAAAGACAATACCAGGGAACAGTACAGATCGGAAGTCAACCAAAGAATACACGAGGACATTACAAAACATTGAATGAAATCACAGATAAGAAATCATCACCACTTATCTGATACGATAATAAATCACCACAAACAACAATATGACACGACCACAAAACGAAACAATTATTTGTTCGAGGTATTTTCGCCTAATTTTTATTGATGCTGCTTATTCCAGCTCCTGTGCTGGAGGTAGCTGCAGTTGCCGAGCTCGAGCTAGCTGCGGAAGCCGAGCTAGAGCTTGATGAAGCTGTCTTTGTGACAGTACTTGATGCTGCTGCGACTGACTTGCCTTCCCCGGTTGCAGTTATTGCAGTTTCTTCGGTGGGGCTTGAATCATCATCCTTACATCCCCCCACATCATATTTTACCCCGTTAATACTTAGACTTATGTTCAACGTGATTGCAATCCCACCATCATTGGTCAAAACCTTACAATCAGGGTTTGTTTTTTTCTTTATTAGACCGGTTGTGCAATCAATAAGTTCTGGTTCTGATTTTCTCTTAATCATCTCGGGTGGGTAAACCATGACATCGGTTGGTTTAGGCATCTCTTTGTATACTTCTCCTTTGCAATTTCTTTCAGTGATTGATAGCTAAAGAAATGTATATGATAAACTTGAGGGAAGTCGGATGTAAATATAAATTATGCACACATATATGTGTATTTATAATAGTAACTTGAATTTTTAATCAGTATTTGTCATGGTAGATAGCTTCAATAGTGTCTTAATAGTTTTAAATTTTCCAGCTAAGTCTTCACTCTAAACATATTTTACTCAAAGTCTTTTTATACAATAACTAAAGCCAGACCATTAACATTCGACCATATTATGGTCCCCATGAATTATTGCCTTCATCTAACAACATGGTTTCAGAGTAGTTTTTCTCCAGTTGGACATGTTAGTCTTCACCTGTAACAAATTTAAATTTAGTATTCTACATAAATATTATTTTTCAAAAACATATATTCCATTAAGAATAAATTAACAAAACATACTATTTTTGAAACTAAATGAATAAAAAGATACCCAAAAATTTCTAATTTATAAAAACATAGCCAAAAGTTCATAAACTAATTTTTATATTTCATACACTTATTCCAAAAATTTATACCTGTTGTCGGATATTATTGAACCTATCTTGGGCTTTCCTAGCATATCTAACCCTACCCTCTATTATATAAAGAGGGTCAGGGGTCTCTTGATGTATCTCTCTACACAATCATATTAATGAATAAACACTTCGTCTGTTGTTTCTCATATCTCTCTATATCTATACATATCTCTATATATATCTATAACGGGCTAATATGTCATACAACACGTTATCGGCACTTTGCTCGTGGAGAATAGGATATACGCTCACGGATATTGGAGATTTTTGGTAAACGCACGGATATTGGGTATTTATAAACCTTGAGGTTTATCCGGCTTTTTTTTAGGATTTTGCTATATCGACCTTCACCAACATACCGTGCGTAAGGTACCGATTTTCAAAACTCATATAACTAGCCTCGTATGTTTGTGCTACTACGGCTGCATGATATATTTTGTTTAGGTTAATTTGCATGTAATCTGACTAATTATTCTTTTATACACACAATGATTAGTGCTCTGTAAAAAAAAAAAAAAAAATTGTTGTACATGCATAGTACATGCGGCTGCTACTGTTTGCTTTGGTCTGCTTGATTGTTTGCATATTATATATATTAAATAGTTTGCTTTGGTAACAAACTAGATATATGAAATAGTACATAATGTCCAAACCTCATTATATATATCATGCGTATTACATGTATAACTGAATTGTAAATTTAACCCATTTTGCATGTTAAAATATTTTTTTTACCATATATAGAATTGATTGGTAATTAAAAATATATTGTTTTCTTGCATGTTAAAACTACCATGTATAGAATAATTAATATGGCGATAAACATAGATAATTGATTGATATCTTGTTAGCATAATCATATCTTTTTGATATTATCATATATATAAATATCACATATGCCAGTAAATTATTGGATTAGATCTAATTGATAATCTTAAATTGATTTGATTTGATATGTTAAAATCTTTATGAATTGATTGATAATCTTAAATTGATTTGTTTATAACACCAAATCTACTGCATGATTAGATAGATCCTAAAATATATTTACTGCCTGTTTATATATATGTGGTTAATCTAGATAGATATTGCCTATATTGTTAATATTATTGCCATATATAAAAAGCGAAAATCGTATATATTCACATTTAAGTTGGAAAAATTATGAATCTTCCCCAAATAGGCTCACCTATTTGGATACGATGTCTAGGAAAGATAAAGGCGGAAGTCGTTCTCCTAATGAGGTCGGTTTTTAAGAGGCATTCGTGCCCACCCCCTTCACCGTCTTTCCTGGTCGTGTTCAAATAGAGCTA
Source organism: Primula vulgaris (assembly GCA_963920805.1). NCBI lineage: Eukaryota > Viridiplantae > Streptophyta > Magnoliopsida > Ericales > Primulaceae > Primula > Primula vulgaris. The sequence goes on along the minus strand of OY987220.1, from coordinate 10,483,075 downwards.
CCGAAAGGGGTTGAGTAAATAATAATTTCCCCGAATGTGTCTATATAGATATGTATTCGCCGAATTGGTGTCTCAGTATCGACCCGTCGTTCGATCAATGAGAACCAATTCACATTAAAAGCAAAACTATTTTCGAACCTGTCGTTTCGAAATAAAGTTTATGCTTGTGCAAACCATAAACATATAAACCAGTCATTTTATATGATAAATAATCCAGAACTCCCAACACATGTTGGATGCCATATATGATGAGAAAAATCGTAAAACATACTTGCGAAATGACTGTTTAAACGTTGATTTTAATTTGTCACCACATGTTAGTCACCCTGATGTGTGAAAATGTGATGCCCAAATTTTTTTTGGATGCCATCTATGATGAGTAAAACACGAGTTTGTTGTTACCTTCATGATGAATGCTAAGGCGTTGATTTTATTCTGCCGCCACATTTGAGACGTGATGACGTCTATGGTGAACAAATGTCTGAAATTGACATATTGGAGCAATCCTTCACCAAAATACTAGCTTGGAAATTGTATTCATAAGTAGTATCGTGAATTTATATTCACCATGTTCCTTTATCGCCCATCTGTTATTGGATAAGAAAATTACCCCGGTGAGTAGTTTTAATCCTATTGGGTCAATGGCGAATTGTTTGCCTGATATTAATGCTCTTCGTCTACATTTTTTTCCACGAATCGAGAACCGAGACAAGTGTTACTTGCCTCGAACTGTCGCGATCCCGATGAATCGCCTAGCCAAGTGAGATTTTAGACAATCGTCAAAATCGAAAACCTGTGGCTCCAAGACAGTAATTGAAAGGAACAATATGGCACGTTGTCACAAAGCAATAGATAATGCTCAAAGAGCCAACTCTATGCTATAAAAACAAATGTCATGCATGGTTACTCCTTAAATAGTTCACAACTATTATAAAGGTGAAAAAACCGATGCTAATGTGCTTAAAATTAATTGAAAGGAAACTCTTGAGACCCCCGATTTTGTGGCTCAAATAAGTTTGATACCTTTCTTTACTGATTTTGATAAATCATTAAGCCATTTTTTCGCTCATCTGGATTATGTTTTTCCATTTGGATTATGATTTTTCCATTTGGACATACTTTTGGATTATGGTTTGCCTGTTTACGAAATTTCTCGAAATAATTTAAAGTGTTTTGAGCAAATTCCTTTTGACAAATGTGACCAAACTTTAAATTATGAAATTTTAGGCAATACTTGTGGGGTAGTTGATTTTTTTTGGAAATAGTGGGTAACAGTGTACCACATAATTTCACCAACTACTTGCCTAAAAGAGCACTCAGTGACAACGATTCTGGACCTGTCGTTCCAAAATCGAAATCTTTGGTAAAGCCAAATTGATTTGTCAAATATGAGGCGTTATACTCATGTAGGTCCTGTCGTACCTTGTTGAGTTATAAAATATTCGAGAAAACCAGTGTTATCTGGTAATAGCTCATGAAAGAATTAAATTTCTTTACATAGCCTCCATTCAATACGATCAAAAACGTATTTTAGAGGAGTCGAAATATCTTTCAAGTGGTTGCTACCACATTTTTTAAAAGCATTTAAAGTTACCTTATCATTTCGCCTGTCGTCGATTGATAAAGGATTTAGATGCTAAGACATGATTGTCTGTACTATCATTCGCCTGTCGTTGATTGATAAGAGCATTTTGATATTGTGGCACTGACCGGATGAGATATTCCCGGGTCAAAAGACGATGCTTGATTTATAATCGCATCGCATTTGGATTCTCTCTGAGAATATATTTCGTGATTAATCCGAAATTCATGCCACTAATGCTCACTTTGAAAGACTAGTATGTGTAAAGATCACGAAATGAACTCGTAGAATTCTTGTAAAGAATTGAAGGGGTTATTGTGGACTTATCCAACCATAAGAAGGACCATAAATATAAATGGTTATGGTTGATGCATCGACAATATGGTCACATTTTAATGTTGTCCACATAAATGCAGCACTTTCCAAACTTTTAGCCCTATCATTAAGTTGATGGCTCATGATCCGGATTATCCTGAAAAGTCTAGTCGACTTGATAATTCCGATGAGTAATAATCGAAATTTGGATTTGAATTACTTGAGTTTGGAAATTGAAATTGAACATCCTGTCGATTATGTTCAGACCCAAATGGACTCACGGAAAGTTTGATGATGCGACTGCAAATGATTGCACACATTTCTTGGTCTTGCGCACCAAGATTTATATTTCTGTGTGGGGTTATGCTATTTTGCTGCATTGGTCCGTTATGAGGCCCATAGACACTCAAACACCATATGCATACCAGCTGGTTACTGGTTATGAGCCAGAAGTCTCATATTAACGCGTGTTTAGAGTGATTAATTAATATTTTGATTGAGCCGTTCTAGCGTTCAAAATATGGACCTTTGAAGGGGACATAAGTCGATTATGAATCTCCTGCCTATCATTTTGATAGAGTAACCTTGGCAAGCGATCTCTTTACCGCATGATATGCGAAAGTGATATCGCTAAGACTGTTCTCCCCATCGTTAGGGGGAGATTTGCACGTTACCGTTGATAAGGAACGACGTGAAGTAATGTGGCATAACCCACTCAGTCTTAGATTGATCCCCAAAACCGCACTTAGTGATAAGTAAGTGCATAGACTCACTCAAGTCTAACTAAATGCCAAACGCATTTAATGACTTTATGAGATGTCACGAGATCATTTATACCTGCTGCAAAATGCTTGCAAGGATAGACGTCCCTGTCGGACGCCGTGTTCCTGTCGTAACACGTTGCTTTGGCCGAACTAGCCAAGCAAAGGACGCTGCCGTCGTCCATCAGTCTGTCATCCTTCCCAAGATATGAGGAAGTTGACCGGTTCTTAATTCGTTCAGCCCCAGAGGTGGTGAACTGAAACTCGTTTGTCGCACGAGATTATAAAGGATCAAGGAGATGTGTGATTTCCTCCTCATCCTAAGAATCTCGAAATATCTGTCGATCATGATATCTTAGACGATATTGAAGCGAAATGAGACTGTCATTAATTACTTGTTTATATATTCGGTGACGACTGATAATATGAGCAAATTATGGCAGGGAACCATGTACCGTTGCCTGAAGTCAACGTAGAATAGACTGGACTAATGGAAACTTGTAATCCAAGTAGACTCCTTAACGAAAGTGTGTTCGGACCTGTAGCTCCAACACCACCAATGTTAAACGAGTTCGTTTATTTGGTTATTCGTAAGGAAGAGTGATGAGAATAATGAGATTGTAGAATGCTCGCCTAGTAGCGCAAGGCTTCTCTCACACCTTGGAATTGATTACGAGATGGTTGATTTCTTCGTAATGGACATTATAACAGTCCCCTACTTTACCAGTTTAGTAGCTTCCGAAAAACTGAGTATGCAGCCATGAATGTGGTCACGGTTTATCTCTATGGGGATTTAGACAAAGAGATATAAATGAAGGTCCCTGTGTGACTTCATGTGCTTAAATCAAGTAGTTCCTGACCACGGAACACGATCTCAATTAACTGAGACGTTCATTATATGGATTAATATAATCCGAGCGGATGTGGTATACCGCCTAAGTGAGTACTTGATGATTAGCTTGGGATACTTGAACAAGTATTATGCCCTTGCGTGTTTTATTACGCGATCCATTTTTGGATTTGCCTTCGAGATGAAGGATCTTGGGAAGACACGGTAGTGACTCGGCCTGATGATCGAGTCCCGTAAATATTGAATCTAAGTCCATGATTCAGACTACACCCAGAAGGTGTTATGACGTTTTAGTCATTATGACGCTAACTCGTCAGATTCTCCCATGATCGTTCGATCACTAGACATTGATATAGACCCAGTCCATCCCTGATGTGATGATGAAGAGATAATTAACCATGATGTTCATATCTAAGTACAATAAGCGCATTATTGTACTTGGTCTAATGTGCTAGGATGAACATCTCGTCTGCTGTGATGGTATAGCTCGACACAGCATCGCGCTAACACGCTGCCATCGAAATGGCACTAAAGACACATTCCCTTACCTTATGGTAATTTTGGAAGTGAGCTTGTCTTATCCCATTTTGCGTCATCGAGTGTACCTACCCCCTTCGGTACTCGAATTAACGCAACCCTTTTACGGTTATACTGATGCTGGTTACTTATCAGACCCGCATAAGGGATATTCCTAACATGGTATGTCTTTGCCATTAGGAATAATGCGATATCTTGGAGGTCTTGGAATGACTCCAAACGAATCACTCTGATCTCGTGCTCTATGAGACGACTAGAGAGTGTATATGGCTTCAACCTCATATTAGCCATATTTGAATTACATATGCTCTATCTCATGATCCAGATAAAACACTTGTCATAGAAGGCAACTTGTTGTTATCGATCAAGAGAGACATGACTACATTATGCTATTTAGCATTTCTCGTCGAAATAAATCTTCACATATGAAGTTTAAGAGCATCCTGTCGAATGCTCGTTTTATTCCACGTTATATTTTCTTGCATACATTCGTGTGCAAGTAAATGAGGCATCCAGTTTAATGCTCGTTCTCTTTCTTGGAATATGAAATCTTTGCACCCAGTCGTGTGCAAGTGAGGGGGAGCATCCAGGTGAATGCTTATTGCACTAATTACTACTTAGTCGAAATACTCGCACCCTGTCGTGTGCAAGTGAGGGGGAGCATCCAGTCGCATGCTCGTGTACTCTTTTTGTCCTTAGACCAAGGTTTTTTCCCACTGAGTTTTCCTTGGCAAGGTTTTTAGCGAGACACGTTCCCATTATATCTCACTTAAGATTGCCGAAATTAGGGGGAGTATCCTGTTGTATACTTCTTACCACTGTGTACTCTTTTGTCCTTCGACTAGAGGTTTTTCCCACTGGGTTTACTCTAGCAAGGTTTTGATGAGGCACCTGTTTTGTGGTTGATCCCCTACTACTACCACTGTTGCACTCTTTTTCCTTCGATCGGAGATTTTCCCATTGGGTTTGCTCTGTCAAGGTTTTGATGAGGCACACTGTTTTGTGGTTAGTTACTTACATGATATTTCGGCCTATATCATTCGGTTACACAGTTTCTCCTAGGTACCGGTTTTGTCCCACACTGGGTTTTCCGGCCCTAAGGTTTTTATGTGTTTAGCACTGCGAATGAACTCGACTCACATCGACAGCATGAAGACGAAGAAATCAAGACGTCCAAAGGGGGAGTGTTGTAGGATATTATTGAACCTATCTTGGGCTTTCCTAGCATATCTAACCCTACCCTCTATTATATAAAGAGGGTCAGGGGTCTCTTGATGTATCTCTCTACACAATCATATTAATGAATAAACACTTCATCTGTTGTTTCTCATATCTCTCTATATCTATACATATCTCTATATATATCTATAACGGGCTAATATGTCACACAACAATACCATTATTTTAAAAGTTTATATCCAAATTTTTTATTTTTATACACTTAATCCAAAAGTTTATACCATTATTTGAAAAGTTTATAATTCATAGAGTTCAACTTTATTTTCAAAATTTATATCCCAATTTACAGAATTCATATCCTTACTTGAATAATTCATATGCATAATTTTTAACTTCATAGACTTAATTCATGAAGTCCATACACTTATTTTTCAATTTTATAGACTACTTAACAAATCCAACAATTGTCTGTCTTCCGATCTCGAACTACCACGTCGTCGTCGTGTGTCTCTCGTTCGATGACCGCATCTCCGTCGTCATCAAACTCGAATTTTCGACCTCGCTCTAAACGCTCGCCGCGTAGTCCGACAGATGTTTTCGTGTCAATCTCTACCGAAAAGAGAGGGAGGAGAGAGAAATGGATGAGCAAAAAAAGATCGGAAATAGAGAGTGAGTAGGTGAGAGAAATCGGAAAGAGAGAGAAAGGAGTAGAGATCGAAGAAAGAGAGAAAGATGAGCATAGAGAGATCAGAGAGAGAAAGAAAGTGGAGGAGATGGAGAGAAAGGAGATCGGAAGCAATGAATGAGATTTTTTGTTTCTTTTATTAATTACTAATTGAAGTATGTTTTTAATAATTTAACTTTTAATGTTATATTTTTGTTAATATAATAGGTGTAGACTATTATGTTAATTCCCTTTTTCTAATTGAAATACTTGACGGAACAAATGGGTGGAACTTGTTCGTACAACCCCTTAATATCTCCCTACTAAAATATAATGTTTTTTTTGGTGTCTTAACTATCTTATATCAATTATGGGTGCACATTTGATCATCTTTATAAGGTAATGTTTTGATCATATTATCGTTTTTTTCATATGTATTAGTATTTTTTTTCTTTCTTAAATCAACATTTTATTTTTAAAAAAGTGCCAAAAAGTAATATTTTTCAAAACTTATTCCAAAAATACACCCCCAAACTTTTCATTCTATTTAGTTCATACTTTCTCTCTCTAAAAATCAGCACACTCCACTTCAAGTTTCTTTTTCCTCAACTAAATTTTATATATAAACTCCAATCCACCACTTACCCATGGGTTGGAGGCAGCGGTGGTGGTCCTTCGGAGCTACGGCGAGATCGTCGGGGCTTCACCGAGCCACTGCCGCCAACCCCCACTCAAAAAAATTCAAAAATTCACAAAAAATTAAATAAATTCAAAAAATTGTGTATGAACTATTTTGGATGTGTATGCACTATTATGTAATGTGTGTACACTTTCGTGGATGTGTATGCACATTTCGGGATTGTGTATGCACTTTTGTGGATGTTTATGCACTTTTTCGAGATTATGTATGCATTTTTCGCATTGTGTATGCACTTTTCGGATTTTTTATACTTTTTTATGGATTTTGCACTATTATGTATGTGCTTTTCTCGATTGTGTAAGCACTTTACTCGACTGTGTATGTATTCTAGATTATGTATGCACTTTTTTCGGATGTGTATGCACTTTTCTCGATTGTGTAATTATTTTTATGGATTGTGTATGGACTTTTTTTGACTTTTTTATTTTATTTTTTAGAGTTTTTTGAATTTTTGTAAAATTTTTTGAATGGAGATGGTGTATGCACATTTTTTGGATTGTATATGCACATTTTCGCGATTATGTATGTATCTTTTTCGAGTGTGTATGCATTTTTCTCGATTTTTTTTTTGACTTCTTTTTTATTTTTTTATTTTTTTGAGTGGAGGTTGGAGACTGTTTATGCAAACAATTTGTATTGTCCATGTATCTTTCACCATTATGTATGCATATATTTTGAATTATTTATGCACATTTTTGGGATTGTTTATACATTTTTTTTTATTATGTATACACTTTTTTGTAATGTGTATGCACTTTTTACATTTTTATGCACTTTTTTACATTGTATATACACTTTTCTGAATGTATATGCATTTTTTGTATTGTGTATGTATGCATTTTTCTAGATATTTATGGAATTTTTCAGAATATGTATGCACTTTTTTCGCATTTTGTATGTATTTTTTTTGGACGTGTATGCATTTTTTTTCGTATTATGTATGCATCTTTTTCATAGTTGTTTATGCATAATTTTTGGATTTTGTATGAACATTTTTCACTATTTTGTATGCGACTTTTTTATTTATTATGTATACACTTTTTTTTTTATTGTTTATGCATATTTTTCGTGACTGTGTATTGGTCTTTTTTTTTTTTAATTATGTATGCATTTTTATCGATTTGCATTTTTTACTTGTCTTTTGATTTATTTTTTTTTGAAGTTTTTAATTGGAGGTTGGAGATTATGTATGCACGTTTTTATATTGTGCATTCATCTTTTCGCGACTACATGTACCTTTTTTGGATTGTTTATGTATTTTTATTGATTTTTTTATTTTGACTTGTTTTTTGATTTTTTTTTAATTGAGATTGGAGATTATGTATGCATATTTTTTAGATTGTGTATGAATTTTTTTGCGATTGTGAATACATTTTTCTCGATTTTTTTATTTTGACTAGTTATGATTTTTTTATTTTTTTTAGTAAGTTTTTTTTTTGTTTTTGAATTTGTTTTGAGTTTTTTGTATTAATTTAATTTTTTTGATTCTTTTTTTTTTTGAAGTTTTTAATTGGAGGTTGGAGATTATGTATGCACGTTTTTATATTGTGCATTCATCTTTTCGCGACTACATGTACCATCGTTACCGTCAATCCATTGATAAGTGGTGGGTCGGAGTATAGATAGAAACTTTATTTGGGGAGACAGAGTTGAAGTGAACTGTGCTGTTTTTTAAATGAAAAGAAAGAGAAAGAGAATGGAGGAAAGAGAAAGTAGCACTAAACGAAATGAAAGGTTTGAAGCAGTAATTTTTTATAATATTTTACCTTGGTTAAGAGTTTTTTGACATTGCCCCTAAAAAAAATATATGCAGTTCTATATATTTGTATATATTTGTTGGGCCTCTCCTTCGAAAATTGACGCAAGACCGCTACACCCCAGAACATACCCCTTTCTCATTTGGACCTACGCCTTTCTCATTTGGACCGCATAATATAACTATTCTATGCTTGAAAATTTTTATAGTTGGAGATAGGGGTGTCAATTTTACCCGACGCGGCCCGACCCAACGGTTTTTGGTTATTCAGGTAACAGTTTTAGCAATTCTCTTATCATCTATGGGTCGGGTCTATATAGCATTTTTAACTTATTTTACCCGACGCATACCCGTATTTGTAATTGGTATAATGGTTCCCGGTGTGTGTATTTACCCAAAAATCGTAAAATTTATTCTAATTTTCCAGATATTCTTTTCTAAATGGTATTTTTACATATTGATAATAAATATATTTTTCCAAGTTATTTAGTTAAAAATAAACAAACTAATGAGCTACTGCCAATGTTTTTGCTTTATATTGGTCAACAATGTATTTGGTTGATTACTGAATCACGTAAACATTACACATTTACTTAAACATTACAAATTAATGGTTTCATTTTTCATTTTCTTAATTACCCATTTTATTGTTAATGATTTTCCTAAATTATTAATAAAGTTAGACTGAATTAAAAAAAATATCATAAAACATGGAATTACAACAAAGATTAACAACTATTTTTTTATTTAATGGTGGGAAAACCCAATATTTTTATATTATTAATGATAAACATATAAAAATATGGGGGAAAATCCCACAATACGTAGAAGAAAAAAGGTAAAGTAGCGTCAACTAATGAAAAATAAAACGAGTACAAAAACATCATAAAAACTAATTGTTCAATGTTAAATTTTCAAACGTGTCTTCGTACATATTAAAAAACGTTTTATCTTTCTTCACTCGCCATTGTATGGGTTATTCTTGTGCCTTTTCTCGTGCATTTATCCAATTTTTGTTGCACATACATAATATATATATATATATATATATATATTTTTTTTAAATATGGGTATATATTGTGGTTCTATAATTCGGGTATGCGGGTCGGTTCTGTGGGTCGGATCCATGGTATGGAGTTGATAACCATACCCGCCCCAAGAACCAGCGAAGTCGGGTTGGATAGACCCAAAAAAGGTTACATGACGGGTCGGTTATTGCTATTTTTGGGTATTTACGGTATGATTTTTGTTTCCTTTGTCTTTTTGACACCACTAGTTGGAGACCCATGCAGTTCATCAAAGTTTATATGAGCAAAGAAAAAGGGCACTCCAACATCTGGAGGAAATCTTCTGTTTTCGAGTTACAGAGAGAAAAAGAAAAACTCCATTTTATATTACAATTCTTTCATATAGTTTTTTAGGTTGTCTTATTTCTGTCAGCTGTTGTACCCGATTGAGCATTGGGCAGTTCACTGATGATTACAAGCAGGTCCTTAATATATTTTTCCCCAGTTTTCTCTGTAATAATAGCTTAACACTCAACAGTTTCAGTTAAATTTACATTTTAAAAGTGTTAGGTCCTAGGTTTGAGGACCTTATTATTTGTTATTGAACTCCGGGTTCAATTTCTTTCAAAAAGTTAGTCGAATAAATGTTGTGTTGTTTTGTTCTTAGGTTAATTTAGATATACAAATTGTGCTATGAGCTCATATGAAAAAACGTATCCTTCCTAAAAACCTACTTTTTACTAAGCAAATTTACATTTTTCTAAAAAAAATGAGAACATTAACCTTTTAGCTTGCCCCATGATAAAAAGAATAAATAAGATTTTTATTCTTCGATTTCATTGTAAATTACAAAAATTATTATACAATCATATAAAGTAGTGTCAAGATGTAACTATTCTAAAGATAGTGTAGTGTGAGCTATATTATCTCACATTGTTAGTGTAATCTATCTTTATCTTGTATATAACTCTATAGACACCCTCTCTTATACAACCGGTTTTATAGGATGAGTTCTACATGTAGGGTTGTTACATTTGATATCAGAGCCGACACCATAATGCAATGCGTGCGTCATGCAGTGCGCCAAAAGGGTGACGTCGGAATTACAGTGTTCGATCGGGGCTAGCCTGCTAGTGCAAATTTCGCCCATGTGGCGTAAAAGGGGTGACGCCGGGATTGAAATATTCGACTGGTACTAGAGATTAGCGCAAAGTCTGCCTGCGTGGTCGCAGGTTGCGCAGCATGATGGATTGTAACGATTTTAAGAATAATGTAGTGTAAGTTATATTACCACACATTGGTAGTGTAACCTATATTTGTGTTGTATATAACTCTATAAACACACTCTCGCTTATACAACCGGTTTTATAGGTTGAGTTACACCAGTAGTGTGTTGAAATCTGAAATTTTCAATGTGGGAAAACATTGTCATAAGTTAATCAAATTATTACAAGGGATTTATTTTAACTCTCAACATGAAACTTCCTTTCGTTTAATGTGTGTGTGCAAAAAACAATTGTATATATATGTATGTATAAAAATATGTGCAAATATCTGAACATGATAGATATATTGCATAGTTTTACATCTACCAGCCTAAGTGACCAGCACTCAAATAACTCTACCGCTGAGCAACATTTTCAAGACCCTAAAACCCCCACTAAAAGTGCTTACAATAAGGACAGTACTTGGGATGATACAAATAAAACTTAGTACACTTTCTAGAAATTCAGCTTACTCGATCGTTTATACGATCAGTAAATAAAAGTCTTCTTTACGTTTAAATAATTAATATTTGATCAAATGACATGAGAGAAAGTCTTACTTTTTTATCAATTCTTATCTCTTTGAGTTTGCTTTATCTTAAACGGCTCATTTATGGTCGGTCATATTTTAACAAGATTTTTGTTTATTATGGGCTTCTAGGGACGTTGCAACTTGCAACATTTAAATACATGCATCATATCTACGAGGTGTAAAAACAAAAAAAAAAAAAAAAAAAAAAAAAAAAAGCAAAAAAAAAAAATAGTTTACAGCTTTTACTATTTTTTAAGGCCTATATCGCAGAAAAGCTTAAATTTTGAAATAGTTAATCAACAAAATATAATAAAGACTTCGAACAACAATTATTGGACTATCAATAAGAAAATCATTAAACTATGAGTAGTGGATTGGATAAATATTGTATAAAAAGACTTTGACAACGAAATTATATCTTTATGCATAACTATATTCAATTAGGCAGCTGGCCATAACTATATTTATTTCAAACCAAGTGGGGTAAAAGGCTATAGTTTAAGGGGAGAAGACCAACTTTTATTAATAAATATTACTACAATTGTGTGAAGGCATCCTTTTTTAGGGTGTTTGTTGAATCCTCCACATTAATTACCATCTCTATAAATATACTCATAGCATAGTTAGAGCTATACATAACACACCTCTTTCAGTTTAATCCTTTTTTAAAATATCTAGCTAGCTACCATAAAAATAGAGAGTGATGGCTATTACAATTGGAGTGAATATTGATCTATGTATCAATGGAGTAAATGTTGGTGGTACGAATGGAACTCCATCGATTTCAATAAACGGGGTTGATATCTGTGGTACCAATGGAGGCAAAGCTATAATTGGCACCAATGGAAAGGGAAATGAAAAGACAACCACCGGCAAGAAAAAAACCAAGGAGGACGAAGATACGGAGTCGGGCAAAGAAGGAAATGATGGCGACGAGGGAAACAAAATTACAACCACAGGGGAAAAGGGAAGCGGCAATAAAACAACAATCGATATAAACGGTAAAAAGACCGTCACCGACAAAGATAATGTTCATGTTACAAGCAAAAATGGTAAAACAAAGGTCACCGCTTATGATGACTAAAGCATGCTCCTTCAGGGTCAAAAAATATTTGTATTTTGCTTGATAATTTCGTTTTTTGTTTTGTGATTGTGTCATGTGGTTGTAGCATTTTGTGCCTCGCCAGTGGTGAAACTAAACGATGATGTGATGAGTGGTATCTTTTATATTAAAAATAACTATTTTGGAAAAAATATGATACACGATCTATCTGAACTTCTCCACTGAATTAATGATTTTTCGCCTCTGGTGATGGTTTTTTTCTCCTAATTGGTTGTCAGTGGCTTGTAATGTACTTGTGTTGTGTAATTGTCCAAATGTCAAAGTTGTAATTTTTTATTTACATTTATATTCAATAAAATGTCACTGTTCTTGTTTTTAATAGATGTTTCATGATTAGGGAAGGTCCCGAGCTATCAACTTAAGTCACTAAAAATGAAGTTTAAATTTGATCTCCAGAGCTTTCTTTATATTAATGGTGTTATAAGTAATCTGACTGAATGGTCATTGCTGCTGTTGATCTGTTGTTACCAAAATAATGCTGACTATTTCTTTTGATCTTTTGCAACCAAGTAATACTGACTATTTCTTTAGATCTTTTACAACCAAGTAAGATGGATCTATATAAATGGAAGATGCTATATTCCAACACAAGGGCCAATTTTCATGAGGTCGTTACAAAATAAAATGTCTTTTACCAAGTTCTGGGACACGTATGATCCAGAGGGATATTCCCATGGTTTTGCGACTACAAGTATAACGAGGAGAATATGGTATCTTATATCACTTTAAACAAGGTTAACGGCTTCTTGCACCGTATGAATTTTGCTCGTAACTATGCGTTTGGTAAGATGCTAGTAATCGGTTCGGAACCTGGACCAGATTTCTGGTCTAAATACTATTTGTTGTCTATTGGTTTTCACTAAATAATCCTAACTGTTTGTTAAGAACTAAGACAGTGTTGACAGGTTTCAAGTAATGTTGCAACCTCAGTTACAACCTACTAAGACAGTAGTGATAGGTTTCAAGTAATGTTGCAACCTCAGTTACAACCTGCTTAGACAGCGTTGGAGGTTTCAAGTAATGTTGCAACCTCAGTTGCAACCACAGGTTCCAACCAGCTGTTCTGCAGAATTCTGTCTTCTTCTGTTAATCTTCATAACTATTATTTAATGGTAATTATTTGTTTTAAAGTATGCAGAATATATTCTCATATGCTCTTAAAGGTTAAGTTTATGATTATTGAGAATATTAAAAGTAATAAGGAAGATGTTTCCTAAATAGATATAAGGAGATTAGTTTATAAAGATATGTTTCCTTTACATAGGAAAATACTATATCTCTATTATTATGCAAATCCTTATTACGTGTTTCGATCTTTGTTCCTTATCAAATTCAGTATGATTCATTTTAAGATTGAAAGAAATATGGAGTTAATATTTCATATGTAGTTTCAAAGACTAACTCCTATTTTCTTGTATGTTTCCTTATTGAAGGAAAAGACTAACTGCTATTTGCAAGCTAATTATCAACAGGTTCTATATTTAGAAGATTGGAGTCAATCTCACGTTGGACAGTCTCATGATATATGGAGAGATTCAATCCAATCAAAAAGAGTCAAAAGCAATCATCAAGATCTTCAAGCAAGAAGATTGTTTTTACTTGAATATATAATTGATAACTTAGTTTGTAAAAAGTGTGTGTTCTAAATTATAAAGAACTCATTACACAAACAGCTTTCAAAAAAAAAACAATGGTGGGATGCCATTGATTTATTAAGTGATAGTTATAAGGTAGGAGCAATATAGAGATAGGAAGAAAAACCTAGAGGGAGTCTGAGAGTTTTTCATTAAGACTTGAATCCTATATTGTAAGCTTTTATAATATCATGATCTGGGTAAGTGCCCCAGAGACGTAGCCTAGTTAGGTGAACTCCGTTGTTAAATGTGCGTGTGATTTATTTCAAGTACATTTAACTTTTTACAGTTCTGTCCATTAATACACTTGGTTCCAATTGTGGTTGCAACCTCACTTGGAACCTAACTGCAAAACTGCAACTAGAACAGCGGATAGGAATTTCAATTGGTATCAGAGCTTCACACTAGATCTTACTTAGTGTGGATCATATGTTCTAGTGAAGATGGACTTAATGAAGGAAGGAAACGCTTTCAACAAACCACCATTGCTTGAAGGAGTAAACTACGGAGTATGGAAAATCAGAATGAGGTCCTTCATTAAACAGCAAAATGAACATGCATGAAAAACTGTGATGTATGGATGGGAGGCTCCAACTGCCATTGATGGTGAAGGTGAACTGGTTTATATACCTGAAGACAGATGGTCTGCTGATGAAGACAGAAAATCAAGTGCCAACTCAACAGCCATAAACTTGATCTTTGCTGGTGTAACTCTCAGTGTGTTCAGGTATATCTCTCATTGTGAAACTGCCAAAGAGGCATGGGATATTTTGCAAGTAACTTTTGAAGGAACTGTTAAAATAAAATCTTTCAAACTCCAACAGTTAACTACTCAATTTGAAAATTTAAGAATGGAGGAAGATGAAACCATTGAACAATTTAATGGTAGAATTTGCCATATTACCCATCAAGCTGGAACCTTAGGTGAAAAATACAGTGATGCTAAACTGGTTAAGAAAACTCTAAGGTCACTCCCAGAAAGGTTTGAAATTAAGGTTACAGCTATTGAAGAATCAACAGACTTACATAATCTTAAAATTCTTCAAACATAAGAGACCAGAAAAGGGAATAGCCTTTCAAGCTAAGAAATCTGAACCTAATGTATGTGAGCAAATGAGTGATGAAGAACAGCTAGCCTTCTTTGCTAAAAAGGTTTACAAAAAGTTTTACAAGAAAAAACAGGATGATACTGGAACATCCAAAAACTTTCAGAAAAGGGATAATCAATTTAAGTCAGAATCTAGGTTTAATAATAACTCTACAGGAAAGTGGAATCCAAAAGAGAAGGATAATAAAGATTACAAGCCTAGAGAGATTCAATGTAGAGAATGTAGAGGTTTTGGTCACATTCAGGCTGAGTGTGCAAATAGTTTAAAAAGAAACAAAAATGCATATATAACCATACATAGTGATAGTGATTCTGAAAGCAACAGTGATGAAGAGGATGATTCTAACTTTGTTAATTTTATGGGAATAATCACTGAAAAAGAACTTACTTATGAAAGTGACTGTGAGTCTGTTTCAACCATAGTTACAACTGCTCTTAAAACCTATAGCAGTGATGAGGAAGAACATTCTGATGAAAACATTACTCAGCAATATCTTGTCTTTTATGAAAAGTATCAATGTCTGAGTAAGCAATCCTTGATCATAAACAAACTAAATGTTAATCTAAAGGATAAGGTTAAAAGTCTTACTGAGCAGCTTAACATACAACTGGCTGTACTTACTGAAACTAAAAATAAAATAAAACTGCTGAATGTTTCTGCTTCAGAAAAATTAGATAACATGCTGTCCTATTCTAGAGGCTCTAAAGATAACAGTGGTTTGGATTACTATGGTTGTGAAAGTACAGGAAAAACTACCTTTATTAAAGTTGTTGCTAAAGCTGAAACTCATGATTTTGACAATAAGGTTAGAAGCTCAGTTGCAACCAAAGTTGCAACCAGGAACAAAACTCATGTTTTTGACAATAAGGTTAGAAGCAAAGTTGCAACCAGGAATAAAACTCATGTTTTTGTCAATAAGGTTAGAAGCTCAGTTACAACCAATGTTGCAACCAGGAATAAACTGAATAGCTTTGAGGATAAAACTAACTTTAGGTTGAAGCTGTGTAATTTCTGTAAAAAACCTGGTCATTCAGAAATCAAGTGTTACGTAAAGAGGAACAGAAAGTACATCTCTCAAAAAAATTGGTTGGCTTCTGTCAATAAAAAATTGAACTGGGTCTGGAAAGTTAAAGAAAAATCCACCTTAATTGCTAATAACAAAGCTGTCATTACTTCTTTAAATGTTGTTACTTCTAATGATTGGTATTTTGACAATGGTTGCTCTAAGCACATGACAGCTACTGCAAGTCTCCTAAAAAATGTCATTAGTCTTAAAGGAAACACTGTTTTGTTTGGAGGTGGAGATAGAGGTAAAATTGTTGGTAAAGGTAACTTAAACAAATCTGGAATGCTTGATATTGATGATGTGTTTCTTGTAGATGGTCTAAAAGCTAATCTTATTAGTATCAGTCAACTATGTGACAACAAGATGATTGTCAAGTTTAACAAAGATAGGTGTCTAATTACTGATCTTAACAATGATTTAGTCATGACTGGAGTTAGATCAACCAACAGCTGCTATGTGTTTGAAAAAGCTGAAAAAGAATTGCCTCAGAATAGGTGTAATCAAGCTATTACTAATAATGTTGATATTTGGCACAAAAGGCTTGGTCATGTGAATTACAAAACCTTAGATAAGCTTGTTAAAAAGGAATTGATAAGAGGTATTCCCAAACTTAGTGCTAAAACTCAAAATGTCTGTGGTGATTGTGCTATAGGCAAACAAACAAAGAGTATTCACAAAAGTACAAGTCAAATCTACACTAAGAGAGTCCTAGAACTTCTTCATATTGACTTAATGGGTCCTATGAAAACAGCTAGTATAGGTGGCAAGAAGTACATTTTGGTAGTTGTAGATGACTTCTCTAGATACTCTTGGGTAGTGTTCTTAAAGGATAAAACTGAAGCTTTTGATCTTTTTAAAACTCTGTGCTTAAAACTGCAACTTGAAAAAGGTTCCACCAGTGGCAATATTACTAGGATCAGAAGTGATCATGGAACTGAATTTGAAAACACCAAGTTTAGAGAGTTTTGCAACTCTTTAGGTATAAGTCATGAGTTCTCTACTCCAAAGACTCCACAACAAAATGGCATAGTTGAAAGAAAGAATAGAACTATACAAGAAATGGCTAGAGTCATGCTTAATTCAAAAAAACTGGCTAAAAGGTTTTGGGCTGAAGCTATTAACACTGCTTGTCATATTGTAAATAGGGTCTATATTACTAAAGGTACTGCCATGACTGCTTATGAGATATGAAAAGGTAGAAAACCTAATGTTAAGTACTTTCAAGTTTTTGGATGTGTATGCTATATTCTTAAAGACAGAGACCATCTTGGAAAGTTTGATTCTAAGAGTGATAAAGGGATATTTCTTGGTTATGCTCAAAACAGCAGAGCTTTTAGAGTCTTTAACTTAAGGACAAATTGTGTCATGGAGTCATATAATGTGATATTTGATGACCTAAAAACTGTTGATGAGATTACAGGTGATGATGAACAATCTGAGATTACAGAAAATGAGAAAGAAGAAATTCTGCAACCAGGCAGTCCCATAGTGGTTGGAAGTCCAGTTGCAACTGAGGTTGGAACTGAGGTTGGAACTGAGGTTGGAACTAAGGTTGAAACTGAGATTGAAACCCAGAATTCAACAGAATCTGAAGGAGAAGAAGGAGGATCTACTATTCCAACTACAAGCAAGCCACGCTATGTAAGGACTCAGAAAAATCACTCTCTAGACAATGTCATAGGAGAATTCACTTCAGGTATGAAAACCAGAGGTAAGAGAAATAATGTTGTTCATTTTGCTTGTTATCTTTCTCAGTTAGAACTTAAGAATATAAAAGAGGCTTTGGAAGATAGTGAATGGATCTTAGCTATGCAAGATGAACTGTCCCAATTTGAAAGAAATGATGTATGGACTTTAGTACCCAGACCTTCTAATAAAAATATTATAGGGACTAAATGGATCTTTAGAAATAAAAGTAATGAAGATGGAGTGATTATCAGGAATAAAGCCAGGTTGGTAGCTCAGGGTTATACACAAATTGAGGGAATTGATTTTGATGAAACATTTGCTCATGTAGCTAGAATTGAATCCATTAGAATGCTACTTTCTCTTACATGTCTGTATGATTTTAAATTGTTTCAACTTGACATTAAGAGTGTTTTTCTGAATGGTGTGATTAATGAAGAAGTGTATGTTTGTCAACCTAAGGGATTTGAAGATCCTAAATTCCCTGAACATGTCTATTTACTGAAAAAGGCATTGTATGGTTTAAAGCAAGCTCCTAGAGCTTGGTATGATAGATTAACCAAATTCTTAATTGAAAAAGGTTTTAACAGAGGGGGAGTTGATAAAACTATGTTTACTAAGAAAACTACAAAGGATATTATCATTGCTCAAATATATGTTGATGACATTGTATTTGGCTCCACTTCTACCAAAAGGATAGATGAATTCATTTCTGATATGAAGAATGAATTTGAAATGAGTGGTGGAGGTGAATTTACTTACTTTCTAGGATTGCAAGTTAAACAGAATGAGAAAGGCATTTTTCTATGCCAGAGTAAGTATGCAGACAATCTTGTTAAGAAGTTTGGTCTGAGTGAGAGTAAAGAGAAGAGAACACCTATGAGTACCACTCTTAAACTGTCTAAAAATGATAAAGGTAAAAGTGTATGTCCCAGTCTTTACAGATCCATGATTGGAAGTTTGCTTTATTTAACTGCTAGTAGACCAGACCTTTGCTTAAGTGTAGGAGTTTGTGCCAGGTATCAGGCAAATCCTTTAGAACCTCATCTTCTAGCTGTTAGAAGAATTTTAAGGTATGTAAAAGGAACAATTCACCTAGGCCTATGGTATTCTAAAGATACAAACCATTTCCTAAGTGGCTACTGTGATGCAGATTGGGCAGGAAACATAGATGATAGAAAGAGTACTTCTGGTGGTTGTTTTTATTTTGGAAACAACCTTGTTTCATGGTTTAGTAAAAAGCAAAATTGCATTTCTTTATCTACTGCTAAGGCAGAATATATTGCAGCTGGAAGTGGATGTACTCAACTTATTTGGATGAAACAGATGCTAAATGATTATAATGTTAAGCAAGAAATATTAACTTTATTTTGTGATAACAAAAGTGCTATAAATTTAGCAAAGAATCCAGTTCAACATTCCAGAACTAAACACATTGATCTAAGGCATCATTTTATCAGAGAACTAGTTGAAGGAAAAAGCTTAATTTTAGAACATGTTTCAACTGAAAAACAGTTAGCTGATATTTTCACAAAGCCCCTTGATACTAATAAATCTGAGTCTTTAAGAAGTGATATAGGGGTATGTCACTATGGATCTAATTGAATACTCTTGCTATGTATGTCTATTTTCAGTATCTTCAATACTTTTTATTTCTAGAGGTAAGTCTTGATTGAGCTTTGAAGTTTTTATCTTGAAAAAGCCGCTTTTTGGTGTCTCAAAAACAGATGTGAGGTAACTTGTCTTAAAACCTCTCTGGTAATAGAGTTGCAAGCACAAAGTGCAAATTTTACATAGTGGTTGCAAGTTCTGTTGCAACCGCAGTTGAAACCTCATGTTCTTAAATACTGGTTGCAAGCTCAGTCGCAACATCAGTTGCAACCTCATACTCATAATACTGAAAAAGTCAATGATTGTTGTACCATCTGTAATTCACATAACAGTGAACTACTAAAATGAAAAGGAAAAGGAGAAGGAAAAGGAGACCTCTAGTGCTCTTTCAGCAAAGAAGAAAGGTGTAAGGTGGTATTTGCAACAGAAGTTAGCCTACAATCAAGAAAGGAGAGCTGAACTGGATGCTGATGACTATCAAATCAAGAAGCTGCTGGTGAATCTCATAGAGAGTGAGGATGATGGTAGTGATGCTACTCACAGTGATGATGGTTTCTCCATAAGCAGTGAAGAAGAAGATGAGGAAGTAGTCAGAGACACACCTCTAAGGGAAAGACCACCTCAGTCAGACATTACTCGTGACTAGTTTATCAAGGTTGTGACAAATAGGGGGAGATAAAGAAATAAAGTTTATGCTTGTCTCAGTTTCAAGCTGTAATTTCAATTTCAAGACTTTAAGTTGTTGCTTTCCGTTTCAATTACAATTGTTGTACTAAGACTATGTTGTGCCTGTTTGGCCTTAATATTTCTGCAATTTCTTTCTGAAATGTCTTGTTGAATGACTGTGCTTATATGATACTTGCAATTCTAACTTGCAGGGGGAGCTTAAACAGATATCAAAAATGTTGATATAAGACATACAGTTTAAGACTGTGATGAAATTGAATTTGCAGGTGGTTGGGTGATCTATAAACTTAGATGATTTGTCAAAACCAATGACAAAGGGGGAGATTGTTAGGACCAGATTTCTGGTCTAAATACTATTTGTTGTCTATTGGTTTTCACTAAATAATCCTAACTGTTTGTTAAGAACTAAGACAGTGTTGACAGGTTTCAAGTAATGTTGCAACCTCAGTTACAACCTACTAAGACAGTAGTGATAGGTTTCAAGTAATGTTGCAACCTCAGTTACAACCTGCTTAGACAGCGTTGGAGGTTTCAAGTAATGTTGCAACCTCAGTTGCAACCACAGGTTCCAACCAGCTGTTCTGCAGAATTCTGTCTTCTTCTGTTAATCTTCATAACTATTATTTAATGGTAATTATTTGTTTTAAAGTATGCAGAATATATTCTCATATGCTCTTAAAGGTTAAGTTTATGATTATTGAGAATATTAAAAGTAATAAGGAAGATGTTTCCTAAATAGATATAAGGAGATTAGTTTATAAAGATATGTTTCCTTTACATAGGAAAATACTATATCTCTATTATTATGCAAATCCTTATTACGTGTTTCGATCTTTGTTCCTTATCAAATTCAGTATGATTCATTTTAAGATTGAAAGAAATATGGAGTTAATATTTCATATGTAGTTTCAAAGACTAACTCCTATTTTCTTGTATGTTTCCTTATTGAAGGAAAAGACTAACTGCTATTTGCAAGCTAATTATCAACAGGTTCTATATTTAGAAGATTGGAGTCAATCTCACGTTGGACAGTCTCATGATATATGGAGAGATTCAATCCAATCAAAAAGAGTCAAAAGCAATCATCAAGATCTTCAAGCAAGAAGATTGTTTTTACTTGAATATATAGTTGATAACTTAGTTTGTAAAAAGTGTGTGTTCTAAATTATAAAGAACTCATTCTAGAGAGAATACACAAAGAGCTTTCAAAAGAAAAACAATGGTGGGATGCCATTGATTTATTAAGTGGTAGTTATAAGATATGAGCAATATAGAGATAGGCAGAAAAACCTATAGGGAGTCTGAAAGTTTTTCATTAAGACTTGAATCCTATATTGTAAGCTTTTATAATATCATAATCTGGGTAAGTGCCCCGGAGACGTAGCCTAGTTAGGTGAACTCCGTTGTTAAATGTGCGTGTGATTTATTTCAAGTACATATAACTTTTTACAGTTTTGTCCATTAATACACTTGGTTTCAACTGTGGTTGCAACCTCACTTGGAAGCTAACTGCAAAACTGCAACTAGAACAGCGGATAGGAATTTCAGAACCACTTTATAAAGTGAAGGGATTATGTCTTTTTTGAGGGACAAAAAATTCCACAAGTTGTGACTAACGAATGTGCAGACATGGAATTGTTCAAGTGGATCACGTTGATATTTCCAATGATGCACGTTCAGAAGGAACATGTTAACCAGATGTTTTTAAAAAAATCTAAAGCCCATCTCTCTCTAAAAAAAAATTCTATTCATTCCTCACCCTAGCCCCCGTTTGCCTCGGAATAAAGGTGGTGTTTCGGCGGCGCACATCTATCACTAGGCTTCATAACGTGATATTCCAATCATTTTTTGTTAGAGTTTATATTATTCAATATCTATGAATATCGATCAAAATTGTGTTTTATAAACAATTACACATGCTTACCATTACGAGAAAGGACGGACCCAGGGGGTGGCCGTAGACACCCCGGCGGCGATTTTTAATTTTTTTTTATATGTAATTTAAATTTTTCTAAGATATATTCATTGTTGGTCTCGCTAATTGAACAAAAAAAGTTGTTGGTGTAGTGGTAAAATTAGCTTTAAGTTAATGGAATTTTAGAATTTCAAATCATTTTAACTGTTTTTTTCTAAAATTTTATGTTTTTTATCTTGAAATTAACAACTTTTGTAAATAGTCATTGTATTTTTACAAACAAGATTACTAAAAAAAATTATTTTATTACCAAATAAGTTGTCTTAACTTTATATTTATTTCATGCTATGTTAAACATAGGAAAAATTCTTTATTTTTTTATTAGACCATATTTATTTTATTTTCTATTTGACATATTATTTACACCACGACCCCCCTCAAAAATAATTCTGGTTCCGCCCCTGATTATGAGGTTTTTTAATAGTAAGATGCATGGGCTCTAATTTGATATTAGAGCGGGTCATCGATGTTGGGTCTCACCTCCACCTGTTCATTATATCCGCTCGTTGGATACTTGAAATTTCGCTTTAATAGTAAGGTATATGGGCTCTAATATCTTTCCATCTTTGGATCCAGATTCTTTTTTTTCACTCAATTTTCTCCACCTTCCAACGGGATGCTCATGTTGTCTAAAAATAGTAGATGTAATCTCGATACCTCTCTGATTCTGTGACTTATGAGTTGGGATTTATAAGGTTAGGTCATTCAGATAAGATTTTGGTGCGTTGTGCTTCTACATTGTTGAACGTTGTTCTTCTAATCGATTATTTTAATGATAACAAAATTTGTGAAAACATGATAAAAGCTCGTTTTGCGTACTAATCTTTTATCTAGCGTGTTAAAGGTTAAAAAATAATAGTATATTGAAATACGAAACCAACGGATCAAGCGGAACGTCAATCAGACTCAAATCGAACAAGTTACAAGCTTTCGAACAATTTTGAGAAAACCGAAAAATTACTAAGGCAGAAACGAGCAATCGTAGCAGAAACGACCGATCGTTTCAGAGTAAAATTCTTCCAGTGAGCACAACACAAAAACGACCGATCGCTAGGATAAAACGACTGATCGTTTTAAGTAGAAATTCTTCCAGTGAGTACAGATGAGAAACGACCGATCGTTTTTCAGAAACGACCGATCGTTTCTGTAGAATTTCAAATTACAGTTTTTTAGCTTTTCCTGAAAATTGGGTGAACTGCTGCAAACTAGTGGCTAATCTACTCAACAACTGCCAACGGTCATGCATTAATTGATGGACCAATTTCACTCTACAAAAAGCCCCAAAAACCTTTGTTGAAGGGTACCAAAAGATTTTACAACATTCAAGCTATAAACATAAAAGATCATACAAGCTATATACTACTCAATCTTCTCACTTGTATTCATAAAATATTTTCGAGTATATTATTATTGTAATCTTATAAACATCGAGATATTATTTGTTAGTGAGTGATTCATTCAATTCAATCTTGTAAAAGAGTAATTTTATAAACTCATTTGTGAGCGAGTGATCGGGTAGAGGATTTTTAAGAAGGTATAGATTAAAAGCTCTAGGTCTTTTCATTCGGGATACTTATAGAGTGAGGGGGAGCTAAATCGGTCGATTAGCTCGTTAGGTTGTAACCTTGGAACGAAGATTCTAGTGAAACACTCGGTAGTGTGAATACCGAGGAGAGGACGTAGGCGCGTTTTGCCGAACCTCTATAACTCTTGTGTTATTTCTTTTCCCTCAACTTTTACTTTTCTTAATTATTTATTGCTTATATTTATTTCTTGCGTAGATTAAATTAGCAATTATTTGTTAACGAAATTGTTTAAGTTATAAAATCCACTAATTAGCTTAGTTAACAACCCATAGTTTTTATTCCGCGAAAAACGTATGAAAACCTTATTCACCCCCACTCTAAGGTTTAGACTCCTACGGACCAACATACATGAAGCTCCGCAAGTTATTTTCAATCAAAAATACTGATTTGCTTCACTATTGGGTAGATGATTGAATCTTCTGTTCATACTAAAACCAAGTTGAGAACAATGTTTTATTTCAAATAAAGTGATGTTAATTTGATTGACGGTCACAAAATTGTTAAAAACAGTTTTTTCCAAATATCGAAGACAAAGTTTCTAATCACAAAAAGATTCTCGATTGGTACCACAAGATGTGGAGAAATTACTACAAGTTTCTCAAATGTGTAGAATAACAGATTAAAGTCTGGTTTTCTTTTTCTTTTTCTTAGCACGGTAATCTTTTATTTTATTCAAGTTTTAATTGTTGATTTAAGATGTAATAAAATTGTTACGACCATTCATTATTAATGAAATAATAGGTTTATTCATCCATTCATATAAAAAAAAAATTGGATGCAAAATGCTTTAAATAAGAGAGTACTGTTAAATATGACATGCAAGAAAACATTAACAAATTTTTGGTTGGCTTCCTTATTTGTTGATTCAATGATGGACCAAGGCCCAAGCCACAGGTCTATTGAGGGTTCCGAGCCTTAGCTCGGGTCGCTTCCTTAATTTACTATTTCATTGTCTATTTTATAAGGGACCTTTTATTCTTTTCTGTGTTTTAGTCATATTATTTTGTTATTTATATAATTCCGACTTTTGGTCCTCTTTCGTTTATGAATAGGGTTAATACCTATTTTCCATTCATTAATAAAAGACTTACTTTTTTTAAATAACATGTGAGTCGTGACGAAATCAATATTTTTTGTTTTCGTTTCGTTAATACCTTGTCTCGTTTTCATTCCTTACTAATGATGTGCTTGGTAGGGCTGAAATCGGTTCGGTACCGAACTTTTTGACTACATACCAATACCATATCAAACTAGTTTTTTTTTTTTGATAATTAATAACCCTCCTTTGAAAGTAAACCTACTTCGCATGTGCCAAGGTTCGAACCCTGGTGGTGAGCGTGGTATACTCGGCTACCAACCACTTGTACCACCAACTTTTGTTCATATCATTACTGAACCAAAAAATTCGGTATACTAAACTATTCGGTTGGTTCGGTTTGATTTCGTTTTTATACCAAATTTTAGAGTTTATAAGTGGTGATAGAAAAAAGGTGCTTATTGAAAAAAAAACATAATATAAATTTTTAAAAGTAATAGATTAAAAATATAAATTTATTTATATTATTGTTACATTTCTTGTTTATTTACCTAAAATAGTAAACACTACTAAACCTTCCTAGTAAATATTATAAATAAAAGAAAATATTATAAATATTCACTAGAAAAAGTAATATAAATATATTATAACAATGTTAATAATTAAGTTAGAAAAAGTAATATAAATATATTATAACAATGTTAATAATTAAGTGTATATAAGTATTTTGTTTTATTTGTCTATATAGTACTTTCGGTTTGAATCGGTACCATACCGAACTCACCAAACGAATACCGAAATCTAACCGACTTTCAAAGATCGTCGGTTGTACCATACCGTAATGTCAGTATACCAAACTTTTGGTACCGACTTGATTGGTTCGGCTCGAAAAACGGTCGGTTGATACAAATCAGTACGAAAAGACCACCCCTAGTGTTTGGTAACAAATTTTTTTATCGAAAATCAAATTTTAAAAATCTACTGAAATCTTGACTTTAAAAATCTGGATATTTTAGCCTTTTCAGCATAAAAATTAGATTTTTAGAATCTGAATATTTTGACTTATCCAATACTCAAATATTTTTTAAATCCAAAACCAAAAATTAAGTAAAAAAATGTGTTTCCAGATGACCTTAAATGAAATGATCACTACAACAAACTTCAGAATTACAGACAATTTTTTTTTTTTAAAGACAATCAAATTTTGTCTTCAAATTCTAAATTTTCGAGACAAAAATAACATTTTAGACACAAAAATAATTTTTTTCCCCAAATCTAACTTTTATGCACATAATTTGAAGAAAAAAATTTATCTCAAAAGACAAACTCATACGGACACAAGTACACAATTTAATTTCGTATCAAAAATTATTTTGAAGACAAATTTTAATTGTCTCTGAGATTGTCTTTGTAGACAAAAAATTCGAATTATGTGCCTAAAAGTTATATTTGAGACAAAAAATTTATTTTTGTATTTAAAAGATTATTTTTGTTCTGAAAAGTTACCATTTTGAGACAAAATTTGATTGTCTCTAAAAATATTGTCACTAATTCTTAACTTTGTTGTAGTGGATAATGAAATAAAATATAAATTTCGTTTAGTAAACGAGATAATAATATGATATTTATAGCCCTATCCATTTTGTTAAATTTCGTTTCGTATAACATTAAACATTAATATATAACATTAATATATGTATATATATTGTTATGCAGAAGCCCAAACAAATAGCAGAAAACAATAAATAATAAATAAAGAACACCCAAAAGAAGGACACACACGAATAAGAAAAGACAAGGATTCAACGTGGTCTGCTAGGGGTTACGGTGTGTAAACCCCTAGACTAATCCACGGAGGAAATGAAAAATATATTACTATAATAGTTGAGGAATTACATAGATAGTAAAACTCACTCCTATTTGGTGTAAGAAATAATGAATTCCAAAGATTTTATTTATAACTCCTAACCTATACACATTTCTTCAAATTAACAATGAGGGATAAACCAATCCTTATTATAAGAGCATCTACAATAGTGTTGTTATCTCTATTGTTAACTAAAATAGTTAGCTAACAATACATTTTTTTGTCTAAATTAGTTATGTTAAATCATGTGTTATCTTTATAAATATTAAAAAAGTTGTTAAAAATAACACTATTTTTAATGTTGTTAATTGATGATGTAGCAGAATACCATTAATTTGAACGTGAATTTTATTTCAACTATTACTATTTTAGTTCCTATTTTAGTGGGGTTTACAAAATAATTAATTAATGAAATTTCAATTAATAATTAATTTTAATTAAAATTAGATAACTTTGTTAAATTAATACACTGATGTGAATGTAAAATTTAAGTTACACATGTGTCATTTAACATGCAATTAAATGATCATGTGTCAAACTTAATATTGTTAAAATTAACACAACTATTGTGGATACTCTAACTCAAAGAAAGAGGCTTATTCCTATAAATAACCAATGTGGGATAAACCCACAATACAAATATGAATTAAATCCAACTTTCAACAAATCTCCACATTGGCTTCAATTCTGCAACATCATTCCATCAACTTCAAATAGCAATCCAAATGCAAAATACCAAAACCTCTGCAACACGTGCCCTTCGAAACTTCAAATACAAGAGACATTGGTCAAGCTCACATGTTGTATAAACTTGACCCAAAACGAACCCATCATATCACTAAGATCACCTTCACCTTCGATGCCCAACCGCAATTTTGTAATCTTCTCAATGCTTATTCTCGTAGTATAACGATGCCAAATGATATATCGTTTTATGCAACCATCTTTCCAAAATACAAACCCATAATACAATAGTACTTGACTCCACCGAAGAACAAACTCCTTCGCACTAATCAAGAAACCACTTGTATCTGCAAATGGAACTCGAGCCACTAACTGAATCCCCTTATCAGTGCTGGGAGATAAAACAACACTAAGGTTAATTGGAGCCAAATGAATTCCTACTACTCAATTCCTATAAGTCCCTTTCCCAAATATTTTCCAAGTCTCACATAAGGTCTTTGTCTTGGAGTAAACCGAAAAGCGCAACTCTACCTCACTACTATAAGCTATCATGGGATAAGCGTATCTAAGCAAGCTAGACAAACCACCTCCTCGAGAAGTGAGACAATACACCAAATAATCCAACATGCTCCCGTTGAACCAGTGTTCCACCACAAACTGCGCAAACATCCCGTCAGACTTCGCAAGTACATAGACCCTTAACCAATCGTCAACAGTAACAAACCACTCGGGTTGAGCCAAGTAAGATCTCAAAATAAAACCAAGCAAATAAGCTATCACAATATCAAGCTCTACCATCTCGATATACCAATATGCTACCAAGGCTAAACAAATTGACAAACAACTAACAAATAAAGATAATAACTCCTCAAAGTAACTATCTTTCAATTGTTCAATCCATCTTGTCCGAAAAAACCCCTTGTAGTCAAACAAGTATTCACTAGAAACCCCCAAATCCCTCTTGAAAACCCAATTACTAATAACAGCTTCTAATTCGGAGAACTCCACCAAGAAGAAAGTCTGCTCCTTCATAAAGGAACTCTCTTCGTCTTTGATTTCTCTCGAAACAAATGAACCATCCTAACTCTTTCGAGTCTCTGAATATGATACAGAAATACTCATATCCACTAATTGAAGTGCACAACTAAACAAACCGGTGAGTCTCGTAGATCCTCTAACCAAACAAGCGGGTCTGTGCTTTCGAAATGAATCATCAACATGATTCTCAGTGCTAGTCCAATCTACCCTTACTACACCCCAAACAGAGTCATCACGTACACACAAACCAACTAGCTCCATTGGTGATGAAATACCCTCAACTTGCATCCCAAGTCCATTAATTATTGTCCCTTATCCCACATCGATAGACTCTCCAATTCGCTCCAACTGCCCACGCTCCATAACAGTTTTTGATGAACTATCAACTATAGGAAAAGAACTTGCAACTGATTTATGCTCAAGATAATACAAGTTGCCATTTCTAACCCCCCTCAAAACCGCAACGCCACCCTTCCACACTTTAAGAACTCCACCCTCCATTGTAACTGAATAGCCTTTAACTTCTAAAATTCCCAAGGAGATCAAATTCTTCTTCAAGTCTGGCACAAAATGCACGTCGTCTAATACTTTGATAGTCTCATCACCTAACATCATACGAACCCTCCCTATCCCCTCTATCTTACAAGCATCGCCATTACCTAACATAACGACACCACCATCTAACTCGTAAAAATTAGAATATATTGCATTGTAAGAACACACTTGACTACACCAAATGGCCTTTTTGGAACAGAAATAAAGTGTTCCTAATAGATTTTGGAACACAAATAAAGGGTGCCTAAAAGTGATGTGCCAATTTCTTGGAAAGCCAGAAAAGTGTTCCTATTTAAAAAATTGGAATGCTTCTTTAGTGTTACAATTTTGGAACACCAAGATAGTGTTCCTATTAAGTGTTTCTGACATACCTAAAACACATTTCGGAACACTAAAAAGGTGTGTCTAAAATTGACCACCAGATCATTACTGTAGTTAGTGTTCCACATGAGTCATGAGTCATTCATGTTTCTCAGGTCTCGATAATTTCCAAAAGAACTGAAACATGACATTTACAATTTCATAATTTAACATAAATAAAATCAATACATTAAGCCTAACACATTTTAAATGAATCCAACCTTTCCATAACTGAATGAAACCTCACATAACTTGAACAAAGCTAGTACATTTATACAACTTCCCAAACTGTTACACCCAAACAATTACTCTAAAATTGTCAAAAAGACAATTCCCAAATTGTTGAAAGTTCTAACAACTAGAATTCATTCATAGTAAACCAGCAAATCATTAAAGGCCATTCTCAAAAGCTGCTCATTTGCCAATTCATAATTGTTTCTAGGGTTATTCCGAAAAACCAAAACCTTCTCCAAGCATAAAAAACCATTCAAGCCTTGTGCATAAACATATTCGGAAAGAAATGAACTTCCATAAAGGTTCGAAGGAACGAAAAACAAAATCATAAGCTCACGATACAACTTAAAAACCATTATTTAATTTTAAGAAAATAATTTTACCAATCATAGCCTTGAATCCTGCTCTTTCAGGCTCTCCTTACAAGCTCCGCAACTATAATTCTGTTCTCATACACCTGAGATAGAAATGATTAGAAAAAAAGATTTTTTACTGAGAGATACACTAAATTTTGTAATGTTTTCTAATAAAATAAAAAAATAAGAACTTACATAGAGTTGGAAAAAGCGTATTCCAGGTCCGGTTGAAGTACCTTCCTTAACAATGGAAGTGTGGACCATGAGGGAAGTGTCTGATATTAGCACACAGAATGATTTGAATTAAGATTAAAAAACACGTAAATATTTCTTGAAGATTCCCCCAAGACACTATCAACTTAAAATATATTTTTTAATCTACTTCTTTCTTGTATAAATTACATGTTGCCACACTAATTCAATTGACTGTTTTCAACATCAAACAACATGGAATTATCGCACTTATAGTACTTATTTCTCAATGATTGATCATTTTTAAATTTACTTTACCAAAGAAGAAACTTAAAGCTATTAACTGAAACAAGAAAAAGTAGTAAAAATGTATCGAAAATTAGGAGGTAATGTGAAGTTGCTAACCATAATGGTGCCAGCAGATGAAGCAACTCTAATAGTTGCATACTCCCTCCCCTGTACAAGGATTAAGGTCAAGTTAAAGACTTTTAATATTTGTAGAATCTGTATATACGGAATTGACAAATTCCAAATATGTTACCAATTCAATATGTATTGTTTATACCTACTGTTGATATTACTTTAGTTTAAAGACTGTCAACTCAACATAGTACAAATACATATTTGAGAATAGGAAGATTCACAAAATAAAAGTTACAATTGAACTCGAGTAAGTAAAGACTTCAAGAGTTAAAGTAGAGTTCAATACTTCAATATTTTTGTAAATTTTGATGAGGATTAAAAATTTATCAAGTTGAAATGTTGAACTTAGTCTGTCAAAGCAGTGTTTACATACTAGGGAATTATGAACATTCTTTTCTTTAAGAAAATAAAATTACCTAGTGAGACATGAATTGAAGAAAACATTCAACATATCATCAGGGGTGAGCCATTTCCTGCATAGTTATAGAGAAACATAATAGGCATGGATAAAATTTAAGCCCAAAACAGTGGTGTTGAGCATGTCTACCTTGCTAACATCAATAAGTATATATGGCCAAAATCTTATATGAATTAAAAGAGGAATTTCATATGACATTAAGTGATTGTTGGCTTCAGCCATAAGCAAATAAGCTGGCCTATTTAGGCTTGGAAAAAATTTAAGGTTATTCGACTTGATCAAACTTCAAATATGAGTCTGACAAGTTCACACATAAATTTACAAAAACTAACACGAATAGAAAAGATCAAAAAATCCATAGAGAAAGCAGTTACGCAGTTAGCAGCGACCTCTACACTAGCTGGACAAATAAATTTATATACATATCATCAAAACTATAAGCAACTACACTTTAGATAGACTTGTTAACAAATATAGAACACCTAAACTATATTCATGGGCCGAGTATAAGAATCTGTTTACAATCTAGCGAAATAACCTTTTATTACCATCAAATTCAGGGGACAGGGAGGTCAAAAAATCATCCACACTACCTAATATCTCTTGGTACATAATTTGACCTAACTAACCAACACGACATAAAGATTGGTCCTTATGTACACTCTACTAAATTTAATAAATAGCCTACAAATTTCAACAAGTAATCTTTGAAAACCCAAAAAGTATATAGAGAACTACAATTAAAATCCCTAGAAATAGCATCCGGCTCATTTAACAAAAGTGTAAAACAGATCCCAACAAAAATCACAACTCTAACACAAATTCAATAAATTTTAAAAACCAGTTGTAACATTTTCATTCAACAATCCAACATGAGTCACAATAAAAATTGACAGCCTATAAGAAATTTAATTCTTTTTTAAAGTGGACAAATTTCGTCACTTTTATAAGTTTGATATTTCATCATTGGGTGCGTGATTGACATTAACTCAATTTGACATCAATAAAAACGTATCCTAAATTAGACCCAATAAAACTATATTTGGAGAAAAACCATCAAGTCACTTGTGATAAAACCCAACAAAACTATATATAAAGCAAAATCTATTGAAATTTGAAACCCTAGAGTGTAAAAACGTATCCTTTTTTAGCACGATAGAGAGAATAAATTAAACTAATTGATTCACACGCAAAAAGCGGGATATGAACGGTTTACTATCATGTACTTTATCAAAAATTCAACTGAGCTCGCGACAAAATTGGATCAATTGAGAACCACCAGAATTCAATCAAAGGCTCGTTTTTACTGTAAAATAAAATTTATATAGATAAAAAAATTGGTAACAAGGGAAAGAGAAAATTTTATCAAACACAGGCATAAAAAAGAGAAAAATGATGTGAGTGTACGACGAGAGAGCGTGGGGTGACGTTACGGAGCCAACGGTGCGATCCCTGCTTCATATATTGCTAGCATGCATGTGGGGGGTTGTGACGAAGTATAGAGAGAGAGAGAGAGAATAAGCGTGTGTTGGTTATGCAGATGTGGTTAATTTGTTAAAAATTATAGGTAAAACTTACTTATATATTTATAAACTTATTTTTTTTTTTAAAATGGTTTTTTTTTAACTTCATCCCTATTTTATAAATAAATAAAAAATTGTTAACTTATTACAAATCGATACATATATCATTAAAAAATCAAAAAAAATATATAAAAATCAAAAAATTTAAAAAATTATGTGTCATATTGGTTCACATATATATGTATATAGATATATAAAGAGACAACAAGACGAAGTGTTTATTCATTGAGTGTATAGATAGATACATCAAGAGACCCCTAACCCTGTTTATATAATAG
Source organism: Primula vulgaris (assembly GCA_963920805.1). Lineage (NCBI taxonomy): Eukaryota > Viridiplantae > Streptophyta > Magnoliopsida > Ericales > Primulaceae > Primula > Primula vulgaris. The sequence continues at coordinate 10,450,426 of OY987220.1, read as the reverse complement.
AGGGTAGGGTTACATATGGTAGGAAAGTCCAACATAGGCCCAATAGAGTAAGACTCAAGATGGTCAATAATATCCTGCAACACTCGCCCTTTGGACGTCTTGATTTCTTCGTGTTCATGTTGTCGATGTGAGTCGAGTTCATTCGCAATGCTAAACACATAAAAACCTTAGGGCCAGAAAACTCAGTGTGGGACAAAACCGCTACCTATGAGAAATTGTGTAGCCGAATAATATAGGCCGAAATATCATGTAAGTAACTAACCACAAAACAGTGTGCCTCATCAAAACATTGCCAGAGCAAACTCAATGGAAAAATCTCTGATCGAAAGAAAAAGAGTGCAACAATGGTAGTACTAGGGATCAACCACAAAACAGATGCTTCATCAAAACCTTACTAGAGTAAACCCAGTGGGAAAAAATCTCTAGTCAAAGGATAAAAGAGTCCATAGTGGTAAGAAATATAAAACATGATACTCCCCCTAATTTCGGCAATCTTAAGTGAGATATGATGGAAATGTGTCTCGCTAAAAACCTTGCCAAGGAAAACACAGTGGGAAAAAACTTTAGTCTAAGGACAAAAAGGGTACACGAGCATACAACTGGATGCTCCCCTTCACTTGCACACGACAGTGTGCAAGGATTTCGACTAAGTAGTAATTAGTACAATAAGCATTCACCTGGATGCTCCCCCCTCACTTGCACACGACTGGGTGCAAGGATTTCATATTTCAAGAAAGAGTACGAGCATTCGACTGGATGCTTCATTTACTTGCACACGGCTAGATGCAAGAAAATCTAACGTGGAATAGAACGAGCATTCAATTAGATGCTCTTAAACTCCATAGCTGAAGATTCATTTCGGTAAGAAATACTAAATAGCATAATCTAGTCATGTCTCTCTTGATCGATAATAACAAGTTGTTCTCAAATAAGACAAGTGTTTTATCTGGATCGTGAGACAGAGCATATGTAATTCAAATATGGCTAATACGAGCTCGAAGCCATATACACTCTCTAGTCATCTCATAGAGCACGAGTAGATCAGAGTGATTCGTTTAGAGTCATTCCAAGACCTCCAAGATATTTCCTTATTCCTAATGGTAAAGACAGACCATGTTAGGAATATACCTTATGCGGGTCTGATAAGTAATCGGCATCGGTATAACCAAAAAAGGGTTGCGTTAATTCGAGTATCAAAGGGGGTACGTACACTCGATTACGCAAATGGGATAAACTAGCCCACTTTCAAAATTACCATAAGGTAAGGGAATGTGTCTTTAGTGCCATTTCAATGGCAACGTGTTAGCGCGCTGCTGTGTCAAACTATATATACCATTCACAGCATACGAGATGTTCGTCCTCGCATATTAGACCAAGTACAATAATGCGCTTATTGTACTTAGATATGAACATCATGGTTCAATATCTCTTGATCGTCTCATTAGGGACGGATTGGGTCTATATCAATGTCTAGTGATTGAACGATCATGGGAGAATCTGACGACTTAGCGTCATGATGACTAAAAACGTCATAACACCTTCTGGGTGTTGTCTGAATCATGGACTTATATTCAATATTTACGGGACTCGATCATCGGGCCGAGTCACTACCGTGCCTTTCCAAGATCCTTCATCTCGAAGGGCAAATCGAAAACGTGGATTGCCTCATAACACGCAAGGGCATAATACTTGTTCAAGTATCCCAAGCTAATCAAGTACTCACTTAGGCGGTATACCACATCTGCTCGGATTATATTAATCCATATAGTGAACGCCTCAGTCAATTGAGATCGTGTTCCGTGGTCAGGAACTACTTGATTTAAGCACATGAAGTTACACAGGGACCTTCATCTATATCTCTTTGTCTAAATTTTCATAGAGATAAAACAGTGACCACAATCACATGCTACATAATCAGTTTTTTGGGAAACTACTAAACTGATAAAGTAGGGGACCGTTATGACGTCCATTACAAGAAAATCAACCATCTCGTAATCAATTTCAAGATGTGAGATAAGTCTTGCGCTACTAGGCGAGCATTCCACAATCTCATTATTCTCATCACTTTTGCTTACGAATAATCAAATAAACGAACTCGTTTAACATTGGTGGTATTGGAGCTACAGGTCCGAACACACTTTCGCTAAGGAGTCTACTTGGATTGCAAGTTTCCATTAGTTCAGTCTATTCTACGTTGACTTCAGGAAACGGTACATGGTTCCCTGTCATAATTTGCTCATATTATCTGTCGTCACTGAATATATGAAAAAGTAATCAATAACAATCTCATTTTGCTTCAATATCGTCTAAGATATCATGATCGACAGATATTTCGATATACTTAGGATGAGGAGGAAATCACACATCTTCTTGATCCTTTATAATCTCGTGCGATAAATGAGTTTCAGTTCACCACCTCTGGGCTGAACGAATTAAGAACCGGTCAACTTTCTCGTATCTTGGGAAGGACGATAGACTGACGGCCGACGACAGCGTCCTTTGCTTGGTGGGTTCGGCCAAAGCAACGTGTTACGACAGGAACACGGCGTCCGACAGGGACATCTATCCTTGCAAGCAATTTGCAGCAGGTATAAATGATCTCATGACATCTCATAACGTCATTAAATGTGTTTGGCATTTAGTTAGACTTGAGGGAGTCTATGCACTTACTTATCACTAAGTGCAATTTTGGGGATCAAGCTAAGAGTGAGTGGGTTATGCCACGTTACTTCACGTCGTTCCTTATCAATGGTAGCATGCAAATCTCCCCCTAACGACGGGGAGAACAGTCTTAGTGATGTCACTTTCGCATATCATGCGGTAAAGAGATCGCTTGCCAAGGTTACTCTATCAAATGATTGGCAGGAGATTCATAATCGACTTATGTCCCCTTCAGAGGTCCATATTTTGAACGCTATAGCGGCTCAATCAAAATATTAATTAATCACTCTAAAGACACGTTAATATGAGACTTCTGGCTAATAACCAGTAACCAGTTGGTACGCATATGATGTTTGAGTGTCTATGGGCCTCATGACGAACCAATGCAGCAAAATAGCATAATCCCACACGAAAATATAAATCTTGGTGTGCAAGACCAAGAAATGCGTGCAATCATTTGCAGTCGCATCATCAAACATTTCGTGAGTCCATTTGCGTCTGAACATAATCGACATGATGTTCAATTTAAATTTCCAAACTCAAGTAATTCAAATCAAAATTTTGATTTTTACTCTTCCGTATTATCAAGTCGACTAGACTTTTCAGGATAATCCAGATCATGAGCCATCAACTTAATGATAGGGCTAAAAGTTTGGGAAATGTTGCATTTCTGTGGACAACAATAATCATGTGACATTATTGTCGATGCATCAACCATAACCATTTATATTTATGGTCCGTCTTATAGTTGGATAAGTCCACAATAACTCCTTCAATTCTTTACAAGAATTCTACGAGTTTATTTCGTGATCTTTACACATACTAGTCTTTCAAAGTGAGTATTAGTGGCATGAATTTCGGATTAATAAAGAAATATATTCTCAGAGAGAATCCAAATGCGATGCTATTATAAATCAAGCATCGTCTTTTGACCCAGGAATATCTCATCTGGTCAATGCCACAATATCAAAATGCTCTTATCAATCGAAGACAGGCGAATGATAGTATAGACAATCATGTCTTAGCATCTAAATCATTTATCATTTCGACGACAGGAGAAATGATAAGATAAGTTTAAATGCTTTAAAGAATGTGGTAGCAACCACTTGAAAGACATTTCAACTCCTCTAAAATACGCTTTTGGTCATATTGAATAAAAGCTATGTAAAGAAATTTCAATTCTTTCATGAGCTATTACCAGATAACACTGGTTTTCTCGAATATTTTAAAACTCAACTAGGTACGGCAGGACCTACATGAGTATAAGACCTCATATTTGACAAATCAATTAGGTTTTACCAAAGATTTTGATTTGGAACGACAGGTCCAGAATCGTTGTCACTGAGTACTCTTTTAGGCAAATAGTTGGTGAAATTATGTGGTATACTTTTACCCACTATTTCCAAAAAAATCTACCCCTCAAGTATTGCCTAAAATTTCATAATTTAAAGTTTGGTCACATTTGTCAAAGGAATTTGCTCAAAACACTTTAAATTATTTCGAGAAATTTCGTAAACAGGCAAACCATAATCCAAAAGTATGTCCAAATGGAAAAATCATAATCCAAATGGAAAAACATAATCCAGATGAGCGAAAAAATGGCTCAATGATTTATCAAAATCAATAAAGAAAGGTACCAAACTTATTTGAGCCACAAAACCGGGGGTCTCAAGAGTTTCCTTTCAGTTATCTTTAACCACATTAGCATCGGTTTTTTCACCTTTATAATAGTTTTGAACTATTTAAGGAGTAACCGTGCATGACCTTTGTCTTTATATCATAGAGTTTCCTCCTTGAGCATTATCTCTTGCTTTGTGATAACGGGCCATATTGCTCCTTTCAATTACTGTCTTGGAACCACAGGTTTTCGATTTTGACGAAATCTAAAATCTCGCTTGGCTAGGCGATTTATTGGGATCATGTCAGTTCGAGACAAATAATACTTGTCTCGATTCTCGATTCATGGAAAAAGAAATGTACACGAAGAGCATTAATATCAGGCAAACAATTCGTCATTGACCCAATAGGATTAAAACTACTCACCGGGGTAATTTTCTTATCCAATAGCATATGGGCGATAAAGGAACATGATGAATATAAATTCATGATACTGCTTTTGGAATACAATTTCCAAGCTAGTATTTTGGTGAAGTATTGCTCCAATATGTCAATTTAAGACATTTGTTCACCATAGACGTCATCACGTCTCAAATGTGGCGGCGGAATTAAATCAATGCATTAGCATTCATCCTGAGGGTAACAACAAACTCGTGTTTTACTTATCAAAGATGACATCCAAAAAAAATTTTGGGCAGCATATTTTCACACATCAGGGTGAGTAACATGTGGTGACGGATTAAAATCAACTTTTAAACAGTCATTTCGCAAGTATGTTTTATGATTTTTCTCATCATAGATGGCATCCAACATGTGTTGGAAGTTCTGAATTATTTATCATATAAAATGACTGGTTTTTCGAAACGACATGTTCGAAAATATTAGTTTTGCTTCTCATGTGAATCGGTTCTGATTGATCGAACGACGGGTCGATATTGAAACACCAATTCGGCGAAACATACATCACTATATAAACACACTTGGGGAAATTATTATTTAGTCAACCCCTTTCGATAGCTCTACTTGAAAAACGATCAGAAAAGACAGTGAGGGTGGAGAGCACGAATGCCACTTAAAACCCGACCTCATTAGTATATCGATTTCCGCCTATATCTTTCCTAGACATCGTATCCAAATAGGTGAGCCTATTTAGGAAAGATTCATAATTTTTTCAACTTAAATGTGAATATATATGATTTCGCAACTCTACCATTCATGGCAATAAATAACAGATATATCTATTCTAGATAACCACATATATATACAAGGCAGTATAAAATATATTCATGATATATATCTAATCATGTAGTAGATTTGGTGATAAACGAAATCAATTCAGGATTATCAATTACACAAATTATATCATACCAAATCAAGTCAAATCAATTAGATCAAATCAAATAATTAACTGCCATATGTGATATTTATATCTATGGTAATATCAAAAGATATGTTGATTATGCTAACAAGATATCAATCAATTATCTACGGTTTATTGCCATATAAGTAATTCTATACATGGTAGTTTAACATGATAGCAATCAATATATTTTTAATTACCAATTTATTCTATATATGGTAATTTTTAACATGCAAAGTGGTTAAATTTACATGAAAACATATCAATTTATTCAATTAAGATGCAATTTTTATTCACTTGCTTTTTTAATAAATATATATATGCATGTGGCTGAATATTTATATACCGAATATTGACTTTTATAACACATATATACTGTTTTTATACATGTACTATACTACAGGGACTATCCGTGTAATTTCAGCAAACTATATATCTATTTACAGCATTATTACAGCTTTAGTCCATAATTTCAGACAAGTTTCAGTTTAGTCCTTTAGTAATTAACATGCACAGTCAATAGTTTCAGCGAGTTACAAAACAGTCCTACTGTTTTTAGTTTTTTTACAGATTTAATCCTACAGATTAATACATGTTTTACAATTACATGATTTCCGATTCACAACCCGATTATATGTATTTTACTGATTTTGTATGTATAAAAAAAAAATTCCAGTACACGATACATATTACATATCAATAGGTTTTTATAGACAGGTTGATCATGTTAGACAGTAAAAATAAAAATAAAAACTATCATGCATAGGGTTTTTTTCAAACAAAATACATGCAGTTTGGGTTACTGTGTATGGTCTTATCAACAAATATGATTTTATAATCAACAATATATGTGTTACGATCATGCTTTAGTTATCCATACAAATAACAAACTCTAATATACATGGATTATATACTACGGTATATTTATCATGCTTTATTTATCCATAAAATAATACGTGCAATCACATATATGGAATAAATTAAGTTTTGAATTCGGTAACTTACGCACGGTATGTTGTTGAAGGTCGATATAGCAAAACCCTAAAAAAAACCAGGATAAACCTCAAGGTTTATAGATACCCAATATTTGTGCGTTTACCAAAAATCTTCATTATTTGCGAGCGTATATCTTAGTCTCCATGAACAAAGTGATGATAACATGTTGTGTGTCATATTAGCTCACATATATATGTATATAGATATAGAGAGAGAATATAGAGAGAGACAACAAGACGAAGTGTTTATTCATTAATATGAGTGTTCATAAAGATACATCAAGAGACACATGACCCTCTTTATATAATAGAGGATAGGGTTACATATGCTAGGAAATCCCAACATAGGCCTAATAGAGTAAGACCCAAGATGGCCAATAATATTCTGCAATAAAAAATACATTTTTTATATAAAAAAATATGTGTGATCATGTTCAATCATTTATGTCTAATCATGTTTTATCTTGTCTAATCATTTCCAATCCTTACCAATCTTATATGTCTAATCCTATTTAATATTGTCTAATCATGCACAGGTTTTTTATTTTTTTTAACATTATTTTTAATTTTTTTTATTTTTTATTTTTTGATTATTTTTTTATATATATTTTGTTATTTTTTATGACATATATACTTAATTGTAAATAATTATATGTAACTAATTGTAAAAAAGTACACATATGTGATTTTTTTGAAATTAAATTGATCGGTATGTATCTATTTGTAAGTCTTCCAAGATGATACCGAATAGGGGTGGCCTTTTTGTGCCGACATGTACCAACCGACCGCTTTTCGAACCGAACCAATCAAGTCGGTACCAGAAGTTTAGTATACTGACATTATGGTACGGTACAACAGAACCAATCTTTGAAAGTCAGTTCGGTTTCGGTATTCGTTTAGCGAGTTCGGTATGGTACCGATTCAAACCGAAATATTAAAATATACTATATAGATAAATAAACTAAAAGACTTATATACACTTAATTATTAATATTTTTATAATATACTTATATTATTTTTTCTACTGAATACTTATAACATTTTTATTTATTTATAGTCTTTACTAGAAAAGTCTAGTAGTGTTTACTATTTTATGCAAATAAACAAGAAATATAACAATAATATAAATATATATTTTTTTAATCTACTACTTTTAAAACTTTATACTATGTTTTTGTTCTCAATACGCACCATTTTTCTACCATCACTTGTGAACTCTAAAGTTTGGTATAAAAATAAAACCGAACCGAACCAACCGAATAGTTTAGTATACCGAAAGTTCGGTATACTGAATTTTTTGGTTTGGTAGTGGTATAAAAATTCTCAAATCAAGCTAGTTTGGTATGGTATCGGTATGTAGTCAAAAAGTTCGGTATACCGATGTCACCTCTAATACCGACTAATAAATTTAGGCAAATAGAGGAGATTGGAGGTGGTTAATGATAAAATTAATTAAAAAATAATGCAGAAATTAAATGTTGATATGGTTCGGTCTGGTATAGTTTTAGGTGAAACCACAAACAAAGCATAAATTTCATATCGTTTCGTTTTATGTTTTCCTTAAATGAAAATTCAACCGGACCAATTTCGATCGGTTCGGATTTTTTGGAAAAAAGAAGAAAATTTTAAATTCAAAATAAAGTTAAAAATATACAAATAAATTTGATTAAAATCTACAACAACATAATTAATCGAGTTTGAGACAAACTAAATTGCAAAATATTCAACAAAAAAATATGTTAAGAAAAAAACAATGAATATTATCCGAGAAAAAAAACAATGGCCTATATAGTTTCGTTTTGGTTTGCAAAGTTGAGAAATAAAACCACACCAGATCATAATATTTCGGTTCGGTTGTATTTTTTCATTTTCAAATTAACAAAACTGAACCAAATCAAGTGATTTAGTTTCGGTTCGGTTTCCGATTTAGGTCGTCTTCAGGGTTTTTTCCCATCCCGCTAAATGGGTCGAAATTAGAAACACTTGTAAAATGATCATATGAGTTTCACAGGTTCTGGTAGAAGTATTTGTAACATATTTAGTGTTCCAGGAAATTTTGGAACACTTTTTTCATTATTTGCGTTCTAGATTCTATGAACATAAAATAGGTGTTCCAAATTGAAATAACACTAGTGTTCCAAAAAGACCATTTTCATCGCAACGAATAGGCACCTCTGAGCTAACCAAAACTTAATCGTCAAAATCATCTTCGTCACTAGCAATATTCGCATCTTCTAACAAAGGACATTCTGATTTCCAATGTCCGCTCTTATGGCAGTAAGAACACTCATCACGAGCGAGTTTCTTTCCCTTATCATGTGAACTATTCTTTGACTTATGACTTTAAACCTTAACGGTCAATGCCTTGTTTGTTGGAAAACATGTTTTTAAACATGGGTGTTTCGAGTGGTCAGGGACCATCTTTGAGTCAATATTCGATGCGACTACTCAGAATTTCTAAAGTCGTACTCAAAGCGTTTGAGTAGCTCGTGCAACGAGCTTAGCAACGGTATATCGCATGACCTATTCAAAGAATGGGTGTGAATGATAATTGGACTCGAAGGTTGGTACTCGAAAGAGGAAGAAAAGCCATTGCTGGAAAATTGAAAAGAAGATGAGATTTAAACCATGAGGGTTATCCCACATTGTGAAATCATGAGTGATTTTTACACTATAAATACAAGTTCATCTCATGTAGTTGTTAAACTATCAAGTCCACATACCCATGAGTGGGTTAGTGTGTAACACACACGCGCGTGCTCGCTCGGGTCTCGGGACGCAGGCCTCAGGCCTTGGGATTTGGGATTTGGGGAATGTCTCGGGTCTTGGGTCTTGGGTCTTGGGTCTTATACTAAACTAAAATAGGGACTTTTGTATATTTACAAGAGCAGTCCCTAAAGTTCTAGCAAGTTTGAAACTCCTGCAGTAATAGAGGCGGATTCTGGGGATGTAACTCCCAGAATTAAATGACCACAATAATGGTTACGGTTTCAGAATCCTCTACATGAGGCAACCTTCCCTTCATACATTTTTCCATAGCATATTAGAAACAGAGAGAACCACCCACCAACAGCTCGACCTTGACTCGTCGCCAGTTTCCGGCGAGTCATCCGAGACGTTGTACCTTGGGATCGAAGCGCCAACGCAACCAGAAACATCAAGGTGGTTGGGCGAATATCGGTTAAGGGCAGACTGTCTAACAGTCGCCTCGTCTTTTAATTTTTCCTGTTCTTTCAATTCAGTATTTTAATTCCGCAATTTACATTTCTGCATTTTTTATTTCAGTATTTTAATTTCCTGTATTTAGCTGTAGCTTTTCAATTCTGTTTTACCTTTCTGTAATTTATTTAAAGTACTGTTTTATTCTGTAATTTCAATTCTGTAATTTAATTCTGTAATTAGAATAGTTGCAATTCAGTCATGTTATTTCAATTTAAATCAGAACAGTCCGGCTGTTAAGTTTATACTTTCCAGTCCGGCAGTTTCTATTTGTTGCAATTCTGTACATCAGATTATTAAGTAATAATAATCTGAATAACGTTTGCTTTAATTACTATTTAGTACCTACATGTTGTAATCGTTAATTTCCTTTACAATTCAAAATTAATAAAGATTACACTGGTTTTGTTTATTTTTGTTTAGTCATTTATTATTGTTTAATTGTTATTTCGTATACGAAAACCAACATCGTTGTCGTTCTCATGACCCATAACATCCATCTTCATGTTTTCATTATTTACGAGTGCATTCGACACGTCTGTAAATTTTACCGAATCATTACCATACAACAAAGTAGTGGTAAGGTGCTTATATTTTTCCGGCAATGAATTTAGCAACAATAATGTTTTATCTTCATCTCCAATCTCTACATCTAAATTTTGCAAATCAACTAAAATTTTATTGTAACTATTGAGATGCTCGTTCAAAGAGATACCTTGCTCGTATCCGAAATGGAAAAGCTTCTTCTTCATGTACAACCGATTTTCGATATTTTTTGTCATGTACTTGTCTTCAAACGTCTTCCACAGTACTTGAGCGTCCATTCCTTTAATAACCGAGTATTTGACCGCCTTAGCAGAAACAATATTATCGTCCCACATACCGACTTATTCTTCTTCTTCCACTCCTAATCCGTCATCTTTTCGGGCTTGTTCTCAAATAAAAGATCTAGATCTTGCTGATTAAGCACATCTAGAACCTCGCACTGCCACATTCCGCAGTTGTTAGTTCCATCGAACTTCTCCACTTCGAACTTCATGTTTTCGACTATCCTTCCAATCGTAATCGGGCTCTGATACCAATTTGTTGTGCGGAAGCTCAAACAAATGGCAGGAAACAATAAATAATAAATAAAGAACACCAAAAAGAAGAATCACACGAATAAGAAAAGAAAAGACAATGATTTAGCGTGGTCTCCTAGGGGTTACGGTATGTAAACCTCTACACTAATCCACGGAGTAAAGAGAAAATATATTACTATAATAGTTGAAGAATTACAAAGATAGTAAAACTCATTGCTATTTGGCGTAAGAAATAATGAATTCCAAAGAGTTTATTTATAACTTCTAACTTAGACACATTCCTGAAAATTAACAATGTGAGATAAAGCAATTCTTATTATAACTCTAAGAAAGAGACTTATTCCTACGCATAACCAATGTGGGATAAACCCACAATATAAATATCAATTAAAGCCAACTTTCAACATATATATATATCACTACAAAATTATGTTTGATTTAGTGAGAGTCAAAAGCTGTCGCAAGCCTGTCGCAAATTTAAAATGCTGTCACAAATCTGTCGCAAATTGACTAAACTGTCACAAAACCGTCACAAAAACCGTCGTTAATAAGCTCGTAACAAAAAATACCGTCACTAATCCCGTCGCTATTTGTGTATTTTTTTGTAGTGTATATATATATATATATATATATATTTGTAATAATAAATACATAGAATATTATATTAGCTATATGAATTAATAAAACATATATAGTATAAAAATGGTTTATGAGAGAAAACAAAATGTTATATCTTTAATGAAAATAAATTTTTAGTTTCATCTCGTTTCACCTCATTGTCACCCCTATGACCAACAGACCTATCCTTATCTCTCTTTGGTAAATCAAACGACTGGAAATAGTCACATTTATTTCTTTGACTTTTTATATTCGACCTGAGTTCTTTCACTTTTTATGATGGGTGTTTTATTGCAGAAACAGTGGGTGTTTTGGGAGAGAGTGGGAGTGAGTGAAATATGGGTGTTTTGGTAGAAATATGGGTTGAATAGAAATAGATATGGGAGTTTGTTCTTTTACGTGAGTGGCATCAAATGAGGATAGTAATCTCCACTTTAATTTGCCACATGTTGCTTTTTTTTGTGTCAAATGACATTAGTTTATCGAATGGTTTATTTTAAGAAATTTAGTCTGTTTTTTGACAAAAAAATATAATTAGGTAAGCATTTTGTTAAAAGCATGAAAATAGTAATTACCCCTAGTAATAATTAGTATCAAGGAAGAATTACATAACGTGATAGAACGAACTACAAAATTTTATGCCCTTTAAACAGTTTCTTCTCTAATTGCAACTGACATTGCAACCAAACATACTGCACAAATTTTAAAGAAAACTCACTTAAGTATAAAGTCACTTCCTGTTTTCCATTACAATCGACAACAACTAAGATAGATGCGCAAGTCTTACAATTTAAAACGTAAAGCATCTAAAGCTTGAGTATGTTTGTATGTGTTACGGTTCAATCAAAAGTTAAACTGTTTAACTTGCAAATGAAATTTCCTTTACAATTATTTAGATTATACACAAACGGGGATACATGCAAACATTTTGAGTTTTAACGTAGTTTAAAGGGTAATACTCCATTTCCAATCAGTACTTCAAAGTTCAAAATTCCTGAAATTTACAACATTTTTCCTATTGATGTCTAAACTTTAAGGTCTTATATCTATTACCATGCATATATGTGTCTTGTTAACCGTATTATCATACTATTAATATAAGAAAACACAAAAAAGCTTGAGACTGTCCAATTTTACCCATTTTTTCTAAAAATGTCACTATTCTAATTTACTAATTAATCAAATAATTTAATGCAATTTAAACAAATAAATATTTCATTTTTCCACACTTATAAATTTATCTCCCAAACAAATCATCATACATGTATTTTTATATTACTATAATAATAAAACATTATATTTTTACGTATTCATTATATTATTTTTGTAAACTTTTTGAAAATGTTAAATTTATTTGTGTCGAATCATATTTATGCAACTACGTGTCACGCACGCAACGCATGTGCTAAGATTACTAGTTCTAATTATAAAGTTATTATCGAAGATTATCTATCCTAAATGAAGCTGAAAGAATATTATTTGGAGTAGCAATAGATTTTAGCTATGAACATTCCCATATAAGTAAGTTTCTCTCTGTTGTCTACTATATATATTGTATATAGTACAAGAGTCCTAATGTTTCAGTTTTACCTGTTCATAATTAGTTTTATTTTTGCTTTATTTATTTCACTATATCACCTATACTTCTCAAAATACTTAAATGTTTTATATATACGTAGTACAAAGTCTAATAAGATTTGAAAGCTTATAAAAGAAAATTAAATTATAGCAAGTCGAAGTTGGCTTTTATAAGTTCTGAGAGAGAAACGTTGATTGTGGAGCTCTTAGGCAGCTCGTCAAGAGCATGAAATGAGTACTGTTAGTGATCTGGCAATGCATCAAATTAGAGTCATTTAGAAACTACATATTACAGTTAATTAATATATGCCAATCAAAAACCTTGGCAGTAATGAAAATTGTACAAGCCAGTAAGGCTGAATTTATCAGTTAAAAAATACAACCACCACTGAGTTTATCATTCTTGAACAACGATATCAAACCCGATTATCGGTCTGTTAAGAATTTCCCAGGCTAACAGTTTAGATGATGAAGTATTAATTCCCAGTCTAAATTGTTTTTTTTTTCTTCCACACAGTTTTATGCTTAATATGATGTATCATGCATAAACTTGAATACAAGAACAGTTTAACCTCCTTTCCTGGAATACAACGGAAAAAACTATGACACATGAAAACCGAAAATGTGAAAATATACCTCATTGTACCTATTACAATTTAAGCCGCTAGCCTGTGTGAGATGTCGAGTTTGTATAATGTTAGGTCCTAGATGCAAAATTCTAGTAACACGTTGTTTGTCATCGTATTGGTAAAAATAGTTTGAGATATCCATAATAAACTTTCAGTATACACACCCGTATTGTGTACCGTTTTTATCAATATATGATCAAGTTCATGTGTAAGTTGCAATCTCAGTTACAACTGGAACTGACAGACAAAAACTTGGAGATTAGGATTCGGTTAAATATATTCTAAACGGTCCAAAATCGTGTTGACCAAGATATGGTGATTTGAAGGTTATTCAGAATAAAATAAAGGAAATATAATATTTTTATTATTGAGTCAAATATTTTGAAGAAAATGAAAGAGATTATGGTGGGAAGATCTTGAAGATAAGGAAAGAATATTTGGGAAATCATTACTATTTGATCTTTTGTAAATGTTGTATATAAATTCCATTAGCATTTGATATTTTGTGTGTTTTACAATGTAGATATTATGATTATATAGATCAAACACCCGTTGTATACGAGAGTGAATAAAACAAGAGAGATCATGGCGGGATGCCATTGATAAGAGTGATAGTTGAGAGCTACGAGAAATGCGAGATAGACATATGCACAAGAGAGTCATGATATTGTAAGTATTTAGTCAAACATTGTAATTTTTCTCAATATCACATTAATCTGAGCAACGGCTCCAGAGATGTAGACTTGATCGAACTCCGTTATCAAATGTCTCGTGTTCAGCGTTTTATTTATTAATTTTGCCAGAAACTTTCAGTTACAACTGAAACATCGTAACAACATTCAAAACATCGCACTAAACGTTTTTTCAATTAGTATCAGAGCTTCAAATCAGATATAATTGGTGTGGATCATGTGTTCTGAGAATATGAAGTTAATAAGGCAGAGAGGATATTTCTGCAATCCGTGATTGAATTATGCACCATGAAAATATAGATTCATTAAAACACAAAACGAGCAGAATGAAAGACTATTCTAAAGGGATGAGAAACTCAAATTCAGGGAGAGTTATGGTGATGATTATGGGTTACACGTCTCAACGTTTTTACCAAAATAATGACAAATACGAAGATTGTTAAGTGCTAGATCCGAGATTCTAGTGATACATCGGTTGTCATCATATTGGTAAAAATAGTTTGAGATATCCATAATAAACTCTCAGTATACACACTCGTATTGTGTACCGTTTTTATCAAGATATGATCAAGTACATGTGTAAGTTGCAATCTCAGTTACAACTGGAGCTGACAGACAGAAACTTGAAGATCAAGATTTGGTCAAATATATTCTAAAATGTCCAAAATCGTGTTGACCGATATATAGTGATTTGAAGGTTATTCAGAATAAAGGAAATATAATATTTGTATTATTAAGTCAAATATTTTGAAGAAAATGAAAGAAATTATGGTGGGAAGATCTTGAACATAAGGAAAGAACATTTGAGAAATCTTTACTATTTGATCAATTTAAGATTTTTGTAAATTTTATATATAAATCCGGTTAGCATTTGATATTTTTTGTGTTTTACAATTTAGATATTCTGATTATATAGATCAAACACCCGTTGTATACGAGAGAGAATAAAACATGACAGAATCCCATTGATAAGAAGGATAGTTGAGAGGTAGGAGTAATGCGAGATAAGCATATACGTAATGGATTCATGTTATTGTAAGTATTGAGTCAAACATTGTAAACTATCTCAACATTATATTAATCTGAGTAACGGCTCCGGAGATGTAGACTTAATCAAACTCCGTCATCAAACGTCTCGTGTTCAGCGTTTTATTTATTAAATTCACTAGAAACTTTGCGTTTTATTTATTAAATTCGCTAGAAACTTTCCGTTACAATTAAAACCGCATAACAACACTCGAAAAATTGGACTAAACGTTTTTTCATAGAATTTGACTGTGCTATACATCACTCCAAAAATATACATTACCGGGACTTCGCACTCTTATCTATCTTTCGGTGTTTATAGTTTGTTGTTTCTTTATTTCGCTTGGTTTCTACATTCAAAATCTCTGTTTTCCTCTATATCTCAGCACCATAGTTGCTATCGTCTTTTATAAAGTTTTATTAGTTAACTACTGTCTCAGCGCGTAAACATTTTACAAATGCAGAAGTTGTTTCTGCTCTTTCTTATCGAAATTGCCCTTCAAATGCCGATTTGCCATGCACAATACAAATTTACAAACGCAAATGAGTGGGATACATGATTGTAACATCTATATGACCACAACTATAGGTTAATAAAGGAGGAATATTAACTTGATCTAACAACCTCAATTGCCTTAACCAGATCATCAAACTTGGCCCCGGTCACTTCTTTAACAACTTTATTATCTTTAAGAATCTTGAATGTTGGAACCACCCTTATTCCTAACTCCTTTGCTAGCGGCTGCAATGGTTAACCGAGATAGAGATGATAGTACAGCATTCAGTTAGTAAATTAATGGCCATGTCACAACTGAAATAATGAATATACGAAAATAATGCTCCAAATGCACAAAAGGCGTTTTATTTATATCCAGTATTCCTCGTATAAATCTTGCTCAATAACAGTTGATGATTTCATCTGCATTCCTTGCCTCCACAAATTCGAAATGTTTCTTAGAAAGCTAATCCTTTTTTAACACATTCGTAAAATTAAAAGCAAGTAATAAGGCTCTCTCAAGGGTAATTTCTATTTTCTAACAACATCTCTGGACTATAATGATATGATACGGCTTTGATCAAATTCTCTAAAAGTTACAAGCACAACAAACATAAAATAAGATGGAAGGTGTTGGAAATTTATAAGACAAACCTTGTTGTCCTGGTTACAATCAAGCTTCAAGAAAATTACATCAGCATACTTCTCAGATAGTTCTTGATATTTAGGGGCAATGACCTTGCAGGGACCGCACCTGGAAGTCACATGTTCAGAAGCAATAATAGATGCTTAGCATAGAGTATTATCTTAACATAAAAAAAATTACTTCCTCTAAGTCAATAATATCAGTTTTATTATTTGAATGATCCACATTCATACAGTTGTTTAGACGTCGCTGAGTCATTCAGTAATACACTATGGACGTGGGATCGTTGGGAACACATGCACCAGATTCTTTTGTTATTTTATGCAAGGCCAAAACTCAGATCAGAGTTATGTTGCAATATGAAGCTGAAAGTAAAGTGGAAATGTATTATCCGTAAAAGCTTTCACATTCCTCAGAAATTCTCAATGAGAGCAATTATACTGATTGAATTGCTTTACAAATATAGAGAACTTAATAAGTAAATTGTCTCTAAACCCTTGCAATGTTTAAATTAGGTTTCATTCAGTTATTGATCTACCGTGTATTGCCGGATGGAAAATATAACCTAACAAATCCAATAAGTTGCATGCATTCTGGTCTATAAATCTCTTTGCAAGTAAATTCATTTTCACCGCAAAGTATCATTGCCACTGCACTATTTCAGTAAATGTGTGCTGAACTGCTGATCAATATAAATTGAGTAATAAATTGAAAAAATATTAATTTCCCCCTTTTTAGGACAAATATTTAAGAAAAGACCATGGCGAATAATATGAAAGTTCAAATAAACAAAACATGATCCATGTCATGTGCCATGGTAGCCAAACCAGAGATAAGATCGACAAGGTTAACCGCTCCGTAATTTTGCCAGTGACAACCAAAAAGGCAAACTCCATTTGTTTTTTTGTTGTTGTTATTTCTTTATAATGATGAAGTGGAAATACACGTTGTACACCCTCTGTAAACGACACTTAAGTTTCTTTTTTGATGATTGGCACTTAGTTTATTGCATTTGTAAAAAAAAAAAAAAAAAAGAAAATCTAAGCTGGATAAATCTCAATTTTTACCTGAATATAGATCTTGTTTTGTTTATCCGCTATTCATTTCCAGGATATGTTTTTGTCAACCTTTTTAGAAAACAGTTCTGGTTCCTCAAGACAAAGCAATCGGTTCCACTGGAAAGTATGTTCAGAAAGTTTGCAATTATATAAATCAAATTAGTTATTTTCTCTTGCAAATCTGTATTCCGGTGGCGGACAAACAAAATGCATATGTGCAACATAAATGTGAACAGCAAATCAGAGAAACTAGGAAATCATGCAATTTACACTCTCCAGGAGACCAAAATCAGACCCATAAACAGAGACCACAAATGTAAGCAACACAAACCGTATTGGGAAGCAGTGACGCCGTGTTAGTCTTACACCTACTTTCTAGGTATGGACCTGGTTACGGTTTTAGGTTGAAGTAGACAGATTGTCAATGTCTGGAATGGGTGGTGAGACAACAGCACTTGCAGTTATGCTGAAAATTTGATTTAAATGAAAGTAGTACGTAGCCACTAATTGGTTGGTGAAACAAGGGGGTGATATCGAAAAACTATATTATTATCATAGCCTAAGTTTGTCAATCATAACGGCTTCCCCAAGCCTTCCCACAACATTCCTTGTTTAACCACTAATGAAAAAGTTATGGGTACCCATAAATCGTATACGCATAGGCGGAACTATATTGTGACAAAAGGTTCCCATCACTATCCCACAATTTATTAAAGTGGCCTTTTTATATAAGGCTCTTAAAATAATTCTGGAATGCAATTTAGCCAATCTCTTCCACAAAAGGTTCCCATCACTATCCCACCGCTAGATACCTGGTTAGGTTATTAGGGTAAATTTTGTTTACTCCTAGGTTAAGTACTTAAATTCGGTAAAAGTACGGACAGTTTGATGTAAAACTTATATAAGTCGGGCAAAATGATTCTTTGCTAATTTACAGGTACCCCTTGAAATTAACCATTGTGCTAATTTACAGAGAGATAATATACCATTGAGTGTACATATCGAGAACGACAGTCTTGTCACCAGCGGCATTGACAAGAGGCCAGAAGGTGTCCTTGCTAACCTCCGTTACCTTCCCCACCGTTACCGTCACACCAGCATTTTCCCCAGTGCTCATACACCTCACCATTTTCATTCGTCCCGTCTTTTCAACCTTATTCTCTCCATCTCGCCACGACACCATGTTTGCAACAACCGTTGGCCTGATCGGACACTTCCCCGGCCAAGAAGACGAAGAAGGGCTGCTCAAAGGGGAGGCTTGTAATTGAAGTAGAGCCATTAGTTTTTTTGTTTTTTTAACTTTACAGAAAGATAGACTAATGTATTTGGTTTGGAAAATGAGCAGTAGTGTGTGTGAGTGGGAAAAATGGAATGTTTTTAATGAAATTACATTTTATGTAATACCATATTAGGCTTATTGGAAATTTATTGAGGTTATTTTTGTCAATTGATATGCTTACCGATAATAACCACCACATATCTAAGTCTTGAACTTGCGCCAATCGCCACACATTTGTATTTGGATTGAATTGCTCTAAAGGCTTTCACAGTTAGATGAAACTCTATTTGGTCCCCCTATATATTCTTAATTAAAATGATGTGGCACGAGAGTGTGATCTTCGAATTTTTGACAAAATGAAAATCTTGACATGGTCAAGGATTCAAGTTTCCACTTTAGAACAAAAGGTAAACATACTATCATTTAAATTAAATACCTATAAATATATCACATGGTTACTTGAAAAGAATTTATTACTTGAAAATCAAAATTATGGACCAATTAATACCCTTAGAGGGTATATAATATTTTAATGGTAGAAGTTGTGGGTACCAAATAGAATTATCTTAACTTCAGGTCCGTTATTGTCATCAACCTCGGTCCTCATCAATACTTGTGAATTCATAAAAGAATTTTCGATTGGAACAAAACATCTTAGAAGAAGAGGAGCTAAGACCACAAAACATGATTTATGTAGGGTCAAAATTTAAAGCCAATCAAAGCATATACCAGTTCATCGGTTTGATCCACTTTCACAAATTGCAAAAAACTATTTTCTTTTTAAGAGAAAAGATATTCGAATTTCAAACAGTGAGCTTGAAATGCCACCATTTGTAAAATGGAATATCCTCATTTAATACATATTGGGGAATTAGTATAAGAATAAAGATGATGTTTGTATATGACGTTCTGGTACACGTTTAATACCACAGAGATGTGGTTTTGAAACACATCCAAAAACTATCAACGTCTGCACATTTGCCCCATATCAGAATCACCAGTTCACATAATTCTACGTTTATACTAGTAATCGTATCTGATAAGAAACCAATTCAACATGAGAGTCCTATTTAAAACATTGCCGATCCACGGATCAGAATATGTTCTTATTATATTACAATAAACTATTAAGCACAACTCGTTTTTGTTCGAGAGACCGACTGCATGTATACATGGAACATAATCTTTAATATACATACAATATCAGAAAATACTTGGCAGATTTGTGAATTTCTTTCCTTTTCCTACATATTTCTCGATGCTAGAATTCTAAGGCAATAAAGAAAAACTCCTACAAAACAAAAACATAGCTAAAAGGAAAGGTTTAGCAATCCACCTAAATCACAAAGCCACTCTGCAACTAGCATTGAAATGATTATTTCACATTTGGAGAATCAGAATGGGAGAATCAAATAGCCAGACACTGATGCGGAAACATGAAACTTGTGGACTAAGTTTTCCAAACGCTAAACCAAGCTATATACGAATATATACTGCACAGCTCGAAAACAAGGAAGCTTGAAACTGCATCAACTCAATTTTAATATTTGGAACAAAATCAAGTCTTTTAAAAAAAATGACTAATCCATGACTTCATAAATAGAAGGAAAGTTATGTCATCAACAAAGGAGTACTACACCGGGCCATATTTTAGCTACAACTGCATGCCTCTTTTTTTTGCCGCGTCAACACACTTGGCATATTTCGGTAAAATGGCCAGATACAAAGTATGTTCGGTTGGGAAACCAGGATAACCCCATTGCTGTTCCAAATCAATAATAGTAAAGTTGCAATCGCACAACCAAAATAAAAAAAAATGCACACCATGATAAAAACAATGGCCTATCATGATGCACATGAAATGCTCCTCCTTGGTTTTTTCAATCATAACAATCTCAATCGCGTTATGAAAAATAACCTCTAAGCCAAACCATATGGTAGATTGGTCGTTCAAAACCGACATAAATAGAACAAGAGAAAACGCTATTTTTAACAAAAAAAATTAGAAAATAAGAGAACACATAATGACTCTACCCTCTTATGAAACCAATAAATTCGTTAACTTGTACCATATCTAAACTGCACATGAAAATGCTTAAAAATAGTCTTCTCAAGTGGCTCTGACAATCTCTGCAATACCCAGATTAATCATTTCACTCATATGTATATATACACTAAAAGCGATGAGTGAGACACAAATACTACGAGCACAATTGTCAATAATCCTCATAAACCCACAGAAGACATCAGATGAATATATTATTACGGACCAATAGGAGGATCTATATATGTACAAATCGAAGATTCGAAATTGATTTCACACTAGACATCTCAATCAAAAAATGTTAAAGCTCTAGTCACCCAATTAACACTCAAAAAGTTGCATCTTCATGTAAAACAGAAGTAAAATCATGTTGTACAGGAAGAACCCCCGTCTATCAATCCATCAATCATTTCCAGAGGAGCATAAACTAAATGAAAACAAGCAGACCCAAACAAAAGTAGCAAGAGGAAGTGAAAAAAAAAACACTGTTAAAAATTACCTATGGTATTAAGAAAGTAATATTTGAATGGTCCAGTAACAGCTTTTTAAACCCGTAGGTTCCGAAATGGCAACACGAGTCTGTAAAATACTAAATTAATCTCCCCGCAATATAAAACCTTATATTTCAGGTAACAAAAAGGAGTAGAAGCTGAAGCTTCCTCAAAAGGAATAATGGAAACAACAACAAAGAAAACCAACACAAGCAAACATACAAAACACATTCACAGCTTACAAGAGATGCAGAAACAATCAGCCAACAGAACTTTTGAAAGAGCCTCACCCCTTTCTTATTACCAAAATCTTTATGATTCTTCCCTCTTTACAGCAATTACCATGGTTAGAAATTTGGTAATCTTGAATGATCAAAATGGCAACGTGAATGATACAGTACAAGAATTAACCAATATAGTATCATTTTCAAACCTCTACATAATATAAATACAAGGGGTAAAAGGAATCTACCAGGACAATTGGTGGCCAGCATACTTGATAATTAACATGGTAAAAATGAACTGTGTGGCAATTAACATGGTAAAAATGATAATTTAATGATTTTTAACCTCTGCCTGGTTCTTTAATCATTTTTGAAACACGAACAATCCAAAATGGCAATGTGATTGAACAGAATACTAAATTAAAAGTATCTTACAGCATCAACACCGATTGACCAATAACTTGTTTTAGCATCATCATGGCATAAATGAACAAAACAAAGAAACCCACTAACAAAATTCACACCTACCTAGAACATGAGAAGAGAAGAGACACCTTTAAGGCCAACTTACATAAACAACACTCGAATAATCCAAAGAGCAGTGTGAGTTGGTAAAATTCAAAACACAATATTTTTAATTTACACAAATATGGGTGAAGTAGTAATCTTACCCCCTAAGTTACATCCCGATATTATTATCAACTATTATTCTTGGTATGTTATTTCATTTATCAAGATAACTAATCCTTCAATTTACATAAAATACTAGCACTCCTAGCACGCTAACTAAACACACGGGAATAGCTAGTTTAAATACAAGCTTGAATAATCTATCATGTAGAATGGTTAGGTACATAATTTGTAATACATATACTCCTATAAAGGATTTGGTGATATCAAAACTCACCTAAGAAAATAAATTTGGTGATTTCAAATAGATCGACAGTTAAATTAAGCTACTGTGAAGGTTCTAAAAAACAAATTTATTGTGATAATGCAAACCAAAAAAAAAAATATCATAAGCACACATATCAAAAGTTATGCATCAAAACTACTCCACTAAAAAGACCGTATATTATCTTCAAACATGCATAATATTTATGGGGGTAAGCTTCACTTACATAACATTACCAAACAAAAGAAACTCAATAAGTTATCCAAAATGGGCGACTGCTGGCCTGCAGCACCAGCATAAATGGGTATGCAGGGAGTTTTCCCCAAAACATCTACCACAAATACGAATAACCATGCTTAACCAATCTTGAAATTGGAAGGTATTTTAGCATTTTGCTAATCAGCTTAAAAGCTGACTTTCCTGGCCTTTTGCCTGAGGACGCTAGTAAAATATTTATATTGAACATAAAAAATCTATCTTAGTTGCTGAAAAAAAGCTAATCAAGCAAGCCCTAATTATGGTGACAATTCATAACATATTATAACCATGCATAACATCATTCATTTGATTTGCCCATATATCATCTTTAGTTCATCATGCCTACGTAACATTAAAAAAACAAAACATAATAAAATCAAAAGGTAATTGATGAAAATGCATAACAAGTTTAGCAATTATGGTGATACATTACATTTTTCCGTTAATTAACCCCATATATCACCCTCATACCTACATAAGAATCTTTTTTTCTTGCATAGGTCACATCTACATAACATAAGTAAACCAAACAAAGCAAAAAGTTACCCAACTAGGGGATTTGTCGGCCTGCAGCATCAGCAACAAGAGGCAAGTAGGGAGTTTTTCCCAAAATACTCGAAACAAAGCTGTAAACGAAGCACATCACCATAAACACAAAAACCGCATTATGACCCCACACCATCAATTTGTATCCAATTCCCCCCCTTGGGTTCCCAAAAATCCGTATCAAGAGCTGTGGAAGAATAAGCCCTACATCAAGCATCAATGCCTGCATCACATTGAATCGTGAAAAGTTTAGGTTTTGTAAAAAAAAATTAACACAAGGACTTTTCTAAAAACTTCTTATGACAAACATCATAAGAGTTTGATTTCGTGAACCAACCTAAAATGTTTTGTGATTCCGCTAGGGTAAGGTTTATGCTCAATTAATACACTCCCTGTATTTTTAGCATATTATTTAGAGTACAAAGGGGATAATTACCAATAGTTAAGTGTAAGTGTACAAAGTGAAAAAGAAGACCTGCATGGTGTTGAAGCGGGAGAGATTAGTATTCCTGGTAACCCCAAGGTAGATACCGAAGAAGGCTACGTAAGAAAAGAGGGGAACGGAGCGGTAGAGGGAGAGTATGGGGAAGAGAGGGGAGAACAAAGAGGTGAGGGGAGGGTGTTGAGACTTGAGAGAAGAGGAAGCGGGCGTATGGGATTGAGTTGAGAAATAGGTGTGTCTAGAAACCGGCGGAGATTAGGCTATCTGTGAAGGCAGAGATAATTGAATGGAAAAGTTCAAAATTTAAAATAAAACAAGAATTCAGTGTACTAATTGGAAAAACTAACAATTTAAGATACAAATCAAGAAACAAGAAACAATACAAGGTACAAAATTGCTAAAAACCCTACTAGTTAGTAGTAGTTCATAAAAGACCTGTTTATAATTATTAACAGAGTCGGTCCCTGTAGTAACTAAGGACAGACATAGCAGTACTAGGTAATAGAAAAGTAGCAGAAAACACAACTTATAGAAAAATATAGTAGCAGGAATAGGAAAAAAGACGTGTTTAATACTTATTTACACAACAGGTCCCTGTAGTAACAAAGAACAGGCATCGCAGTACCAGGTAATAGAAAAGTAGCAGAAAGGACAACTTATTATACCTGCATAGCATTGAAGCGGGGGAAGCGGGAGAGATTAGTGTTCCTGGCAACCCCAAGATAAATACCGAAGAAAGCAACCAAGGAAAAAAACGGTATCGAGCGGTAGAGGGAGAGTAATGGGAAGAGAGGGGAGAAAAGCGAGGCAAGGGGAGGGTACTGAGAGAAGAGGAAGCGGGCGTATGGGAGTGTGTAGAATGTAGCGGATATTAGGTAATTCAGGGTACGAATTGGAAAAAGTAAAAATTTAAGGTACAAATCTAGAAACACGCAACAATCCAAGGTACAAAAATGCTAAAAACCTAAGGAAGTAGACTCATATAGGTTAGTGCACAAAACAGTAGTAATCAAAAAGCCAAAAACAATAATAATATATATTAAAAAAAAAATAGTAGCAGGAGAAGGAAAAAAGACGTGTTTAATACTCATTTACACAACAGGTCCCTGTAGTAACAAAGAACAGACATCGCATTACTAGGTAATAGAAAAGTAGCAAAAAATAGTAGCAGAAGAAGAGCAAAAAAGACCTGTTTAATACTTATTTACACAGTAAGTCCCTGTAGTAACAAAAAACAGACATCACACTACTAGGTAATAGAAAAGTAGCAGAAAACACAAGTTATAGAAAAATATATGAACAAGAGAATAAAAAGGAGCTGTTTAATACTTAATTACACAGAAGGTCCCTGTAGTAACAAAGAACAGACATAGCAGTACCAGGTAATAGAAAAGCAGAAAGAGAATAATAAAAAGGACCTGCATGGCGTTGAAGCGTGCGAAGCGGGAGAGATTTTCATTCCTGGCAACCCCGAGGTAGATAGCAAAGAAAACAAGTAAGGAAAACATAGGAACGGAGCGGTAGAGGGAGAGTAATGGGAAGAGAGGTGAGAACAGCGAGGCAAGGGGAGGGTGCTGAGAGAAGAGGAAGCGGGCGTATGGGATTGAGTTTAGGAAAGGGAGTGTGTAGGACGCGGCGGAGATTAACCGGTCCGTAAAGGGTGTAGGTGAGTATGCGGCGGAGATAGGACGGATACGGTGGCGGATGAGAGGGATTGCGGTGGTCGTGGGTCGACGGATGGTGGTAGAGGGTGGGAGGAGAGAGAGTCGGAAGAGAGGGATTGTTGTCGACATTTTTGGATTTGCTTTTAATTTCTCCTTCTTTTTTTTGAAGTAGTACTGGAAGATAGATACTCGTACTAGATAGTACTCCTATTGCTATTAATATATTAATTATTAAAAACGTAAATATAAAATGTATTCCAGATATAATGTGTTTGGGCGTGTCAACAATTTTATGGTAACTCCTACTGCATGAAAATATTATTAACTTTTTATATATATGAAATTGGGAAAATAAAAAGTACAAATCACACTTGATAGTGAAATATAGTTATAAGACCGAAACACGTGTACATGTGAGTCATCCTCATATTATAACAAGTACAACTTTATTTTTTTGTTTTTGGATTTCTTTATTTTACATTTTTACTTATCTAATTATAATATATTGTGATATAATAAAAACATATAAACATAAAAAAAAAGGCTAGGCCGATATTAGGGGGAGCCTAGACGATAACTAAACTAGAAGCCTAGTAAATTAGGCGGTATTCTGCAGATTAGGGTGTGATTAAGCAGAATTAGATGGAGATTAAATGTAATTAGACAGAATTAAGCGCTAAACAACTAATTTCCGCACAAAACCAGCCTTGCATCTTTTTTGCTTTTTTGACGTTGCTAGTGTATTGGTGTCTGTTTTGCAAATATCTTTTTTTTCTCACCTTTTTTAGCTTTTTTTTCAACCTTTTTTAGCTTGTTCAGAAGCAATCTTTTGGGTAAGAAAAGGTATTTAAAAAAAAGTAAAAAATAACTCTTAAACAGCAGAGAATCTAGAAATTTGGGATTTTCTAGCTCTTCACATGAAATTTATTATTAAAAAATTTTAAGTAGGTATTTTCTAATCAAGTCACTTCGTATGTTTCCATTAGCTAAAGTCTAGCTGAAAAAATTCGAGCCATAAAAAGAAGCCGCAATCCTAAAAAGAAAGATATAGCAGTGAAACGCCACCAATACTCATTACTTCTCAAAAAGCATGTCCTATTTTATCTTCCCATAGAGGACCCAAGACCCGTGGAAGATTACGCTTTTTCCCACTTTACTCTATATGTAATGTTCAGAACTCTGAATTTTCTACCATTTTTCTGCTACATCATTAGAATTCAGAATTACTACAGCTAAAACGAAGCATATCATTTGCCTCGGGTAAAAGAGCTTTATCAAAATTTCGTAAGAGAAGAAGTTATAAGTCGAACAATCTACAAATTAGCAGTGCAACAATCTACAACTTGTTTAAACCAACACATCCTTCCTCGAACATAGCTACTCTATAGATGGTCTAAGGTTATAAACAAGATTAGTTTCTGCAATAGATCACAATCCAATACCCGAAATTGAGAAACCTCTTTGTACAAGATAAAATCTTTAGAAAATGCCAAATATGGAGTATGATACCTTAGGGACATGTTTGATGCCAGGATTTACCATTGGAAATTAAAACAAAAAAGCTGTCTTTGGTGCATGTACTTTAACATGCATTAAAGAACGACAACTCTCTTCTGTTTTAAATTTTTCTACCACGTACAGTCGTGCCAAACAATAGCATAAGAAAATAACAAACTTCAATACTCTTTCGCTTTTCTTCTCAATTCATTCAATTCTTTCTCAATTTCCGTGTCTCGGAAAGGGAATGACGAATCCGAACTTGCCATAGAACTTCTTCCCGGTGGAAGCTCTCCTTTCTATATTGCCAACAGGATAAAAAAAACAATAATTAGGGCTTTCACTTTTCTGCTTATTAGTACAATATCTACCGTGCCAAATCAAATAACCAACTTATCAATCTTAATGAAGTAAAAAGCATGGAACAAGTATTAAAGCCGAAGCAGTAGCAGATCCAACCTCTAGACCAACAGTTTCAAGCTTAGTATGGTTCTCGTGTCTAATTGGAAGGACTTACATCTCTATATATTAAATAGAATATAAAAAGCATGCTCTTTGTGAGCCATAATTGACGACCCTTCAAACAAAACTGTTCTGTGTGTATGCATGCTTTCTTATCTTAGGTCTTCATGTAAACGATTAATGGTCTCTCAAGGCTGTGCATCGTGCATATAGTATTATCTTTGTAAGAGTACACAATGGACTGGGAGTAAAAAAGAATAAATACAACCTTCCAGAAGACCAAAGCAATGAAAACAAATAATGAACATCTGAACATACCTTTAGTCCCCTTTTCAATTCTGCAAGGTCTTGGTCAACTGACGAGCTCTCTAGCAGTGCAAACTGTCGTTGACAACAGAAGACATGACAACAAAAAATAATAAATGACATGAAGATACATTAGGACGGCATATACACAAGAGTATTCAGCCCAACCAAGCTCAAACATGACTAAGTCAAGAGCAACGTTTTTATGTTGACGTTTTAATTTGATGATGTATAAAATAATCTTCAAATGAGGAACCCATTCGCGATATGAAACTACGTAACAGGGTTGAGACTCGGCATGGTTTTCAATGGCCACATAATTTTCACTGTTGATATTCACAATAAATGCCCAATGAAAAGTAAAATTTTGAGAAAGACGTGAGGACTAAATACCAATGAAGTGATTACAGCCACCCACCCAGTCGGCACTAATTTTAGTACACTTGTTTAACGGAAAGTGAAAACGTATTCTTGTTTGATGTTAAGCTAGTAGAAACTTAAACTGGGATAAGTATATAAAAGAAATGCTAACAAAAAGGTAGGTACTCTAATTCGTACTATGCCGAACAACTTTACTATGTCTGAAACAACTTCTGTCCATCGTTATGAAATATAGGGAAAATGCAATGGTGATACTGAAAAGATAGTTCGTTACAGTTTTACTAGCACAAATTTGATTACATGTGTCACATTTTTAACTATTTATCTGCCCCAACATCTTCAGTCAAATTTTGACAAAGTACATGCTGATCCAAGTAAGCAATTCAATGATCACATTAAATCAACAGAGTCGGTGCTCAATAAAAAAGCAGGGGTACCTCACTATCAAGTTTGTCAGTGGATAACTGGTTTAGTGCGTCTGCTGTAGATTCCAGTGCCATAACTATGGCCATAAAAAAATGTAACAGGGATCAGAATCGATGTCTGTACAAGTTTCAATACTGAACAGTTACATACAAGTTTCACTGTAATTTAAGAACCAAGAATCGAAGTCTATACAAGATTGAGTATATTTGCACGTAACTACTCCAGCATTACCAGAATAATACATTTCCCATATAGATTTAAATGCATCTCAAATGTACAAGGCTCACTCAAACAAGATAGGGAAAACATATCACAAGTTAATTAGCTGGAACAAAAATATGAAGAAGGTGCCAATACAGGTCTAACAGATTGTGAAAGGGTATTTGTTTTAGCTACTCAAATTAATATCGTTAATCAATTCACACACATTTTTGTTTGCTCTTTAAAAAAATTATATAAGAATCCTTGCCTGTGAATGGGTGTATCTTACACAAGAAAATAATTATTCAACATATCCAGTGCTTGGGCTATGTAACTTTTATCAACAGAAAGGCAGGTTAACAAGCTCATCCTACTGTCCAAGGGTTAAATCAAAAATTTCACATATGTTAAAGAATGTGGTCAAAATGGATAAACCAGCAAAGAGGCCAAATTGACAATCACGCACACACACAAACACAAACCTTTTTCTTCCATCTTCTCAAAAGCTGCAAGGGCACCACTGGTATTCACATTCCCCAACATTTCATTCACTTTGTTAGCAGTCCTGAGAAAAATCAAAAATAAATAACCAATAATAGTCTTTGTGCGAAAATCTCAAACTAATGTGCAGCCTGAAGAACACTAATGTGTGTGTGTGAGAGAGAGAGAGAGGTCAGTAACAAACTTTGCAGACTGGGCTCGTGCTTTAAGGGTATCTTTCTTCGATTTAGCCTCCTGTATCTTGCTCTCCAATAGCTGGCACGGAAAAAAAATCATCAGCAATAAAGAGACCTGTACCAGTTCTATTATGTTCTGCTTCATCGTGTGAGCAAGCAAAGACCTAATAATTCCCTGACATACTTGAATTCACTAATTAGATAAAATGTATCACTCTAATCGAATAATCCTTTGAAACACAGAAACTAAATATGATACAATGGAACAACTTTGATCATTTCGACCGAAAAAACCCGATACAGGTTTAGAATGCAGTTCCTCTTACGGCAAATACAATGTGTCAAACCCAAACCCTTCATTCCATAGCTAGTATAGAAGGAATTTTTAAAATTGACAGGTACTAAATAAGGAATAATACTCATAAAAGACAATTTCATTTGTTCAAATTTATCATACAAATGCTGATGGATAATAACTTTTTAAAAATAATTTTAATAGCAACACGGCAGGAAAAGTAGTCAATCGCATCAGCCAATATAAAAAGAGAAAAAAGAACAACCAACCCGTGTATTGGAAATAAGATTGTCAACAATCCCCTTCTGCTGATCGAGTTGAGCTTTCAAAGCATTTGCATTATCCTGCATGGTACAAGCAGAAATTCGCTTACAAAAATTGCAGGTTGAGAGTAGACCAACATGTTTATTTCTATTAAAAGTGGAGAGCAAATATTTTTGTAAGTTCCGGTGTTTATTAGACAAAGATGGTGTACATGTTGCATGTGCAGCATTTAGTGATCATTGTTTTGGGACTCAAATCAAAAATCACGACTTAAAGTAGACCTCAACTGGAAAAAAATCATAAGAAGTAAAAATTCAAGAACATAGAAGCAAGGGGTCCAAGGTAAAATTGAATAAATTACAAGGAAAACCCTTAGACCTCCTCACAACAACAAAATGAATTCTATGTGGAATGTGGGAAAAAGAAGAATGAAAAGAGAGCATGTCTTCAATCTATTGCCCATCACTATATCCACCGAAGTGGTACAAACAAGTAAAGGAATGGATTAACAACCACGGGAATGATAAAAACCCACCTGGACATGCAAACGGTTAAAAGAAAAACTGCTTAGACTTCTATAAACCCTAAAAATATCAAAACGGGATTCTTCGAGAAGGTTTATAAAAGAAATACTCACAGCAAAACTTTTACGCCTTTTCAGAGCTTCACGAGCAAGATCGTCATTTCCTTTACTAACAGCAAGTAGTGCTCTTTTATTCCTATCACAAAAGAAGATTAGCAACCAAAACGAACTAAGGATAGCACAAGAGAAGTATCTCATGTAATGCCTCGGATTACCAATCCTCGGAAGACTGTTGTGCAGCTTTATACTTGTTCTCCAACTGCTTTTGAGAAGCAAGAACCTTAAGGTGGAAAAAAGAAACAGATTTAGATTCATCTCTTGCATCTATAAATATCTAAGAAAAATTCCATATCCCTTAACAGTATGATAAATGCCAATCAGAAGATCATAAATATTAAAAATATATATTTATATATTTTTTTATTATTAAGCCGGCCCCACCCATAGCCAAGTAACGAGATGTCCTAAGGCAAACCACTCCTGGTAAGGAAATACTCAAGCTTACAAAATCTATGATTTTGCTAATAAATTTATGTTTGCAAAAACACGAAACCTCAATAACGTATTAAGAAAGAAAATTTCTTAACTTATTTTTTGTACAACAAACTACTACTTGATTTAGCAAGTATAATTTATAAAAGCAATTTAAAACTGTTCCAAAAAAAAAGGAACTGAGGCAAAAGTAAAATACTAGGATCAACTGTGATTTTGGAAACTAAATCCAGGAGCTCGTGATATAGTTTAAGAAAACACGATGGAGATAAGTGTTTTTTATCATATTTTTTCTTATTTTTTCTCAAGATTGGTATATTTGAAGTAAAAATCACTACAAGATGTTGATTATTTTTTAGGGAAAATTGCCAAAAAAAATTCATGTTTATCATGTTCCCATTAACCTTTTTTCTTTCTGGATCATTCTCATTAACTTGAAGACATCCAAAAAACAACACCAGCTAAGGCATCTCAATCATTATGGCCGGTCCAGTAAATCTATAACAAGAAGAGTAAGAATGAAAAACAAAAATATCCTTTACCTGCGCTGTAGCTTGGCGCATTTTTGTAAGGTCGTCATTCATTTCCAGTACAGTTTGTTCTAAAATCTTTTCAGGGTCTTCAAAAGAGCTTAGAATAGCATTTGCATATGACTGTAACAAACATAAGCAGAAAAATTAAAAGACCTAAGATGTAAGAAGACATAATGTACAAACAATAGAAAAAGTGGTTAACCAGATTTAGAATGCGAAGGAGAAATTTTAATAACTTAAGACACAATGTACAAACAACAGAAAGAGCAGTTAAGCAAGATTTTGAGTGGGAATGGAAAATGTCGTAATAACCTTAAAACTCTAGCCTATCGGTCAAAAAGGTTTAGAAGAGCTTAGAACAGCATTTGCATATGACTGTAACAAACTTAAGCAATAAATTCAAAAGACCTAAGATGTCAGACGCAATGTTAAAACAATAGAAAAAGTAGTTGGAAAGATTTAGAGTGAGAATGGAGACTGCTGTAATGACCTGAGACAGAATGTACAAACAATAGAAAAAACGGCTAACAAAATTTAGAGCGAGTATGGAAAATGTTGTAATAACCTTAATAACTCTAGCAAATCGATCGAAAAGGTTCATCCGAGTACCGAGAGCGCCGCAACGATAATTATTACGCCTTGATTGATTTGAAGTTAGATGTATTCTTGCAACTTTTAAAGCTCCTACACAAGGAAATAAACAGCACTTACAATATAGTTCACTAAAATAAAATAGAAAGTTTTAACTTATAAACAAAATGGAAGAATTATCATAATGTGAGCGGTGACAAAGATAGGCAATATCAAGGTAGAAGTGGTTGTTATCGTTATAAATTCTAGTTTGCACAACATTTCAGATTCAAATCAACAAAGTCCTTGGAAATACATAGAGTCGATTAATATTCCATGATCAAGTGTCTCTAGAAGCTAAATTTGTCATGTTTTTTGTTCTAAATTAACTAGAAGTTAAATTTAGTCTCCTCCGTTTCTCGTATTTCTCGTAAATTACACTGTTGACATTTTTTGCCTAATTGGTGATCTAAATATCTTTGTTTTACAAGAGCATTTTCCGGTTTTCTTCTTATAATCTAACATCTTAAAGATCTAGCCGTTTCTATACATATACTGTAGTTTACGAATCTTCCATACACAGTCTGACATCAATCCAACAAAGTCAAAAGAGGCAGGGTTAAGTCTTCAACGTCAAATTGAAAGGAAATAGGCCTTGATATGTAACACAAGTGACAGAGTGATAAATAAACGTTACAAAGATCTTCTGTTATTTGGAAGTCCAATCAGATTATTTAGCAACCAAAAGTAAACAACCCCACAAACCGCTATAAGTGGTATAAAACACACGTATTTTGAAATTTTTCTGCTTAAAAAACTTAAAAAAACGTAAATGTGTATTAAAGGGACTATGTACAGTATTTATTTGTTTACTTCAGAAGTTGGTTAGTCGCTAACAATCCAGTCCTCGACAATGTACCAAATATTAACCGCAGCACAAAGACTTTGTTGGAAAGTGATCCAAAAAAAACAGTAATCAAATTTATCTTCTTTCATACTTTTTCAGTTTTTTAACTCCAGAAACAACCCAAATCACTAATTATCAAACCCACTCCGATCCATCACTTTTAACTTCAAACCAAAAAGTTCCTAAATGTCGATTAATTTTTGAACTTGATGGCTTTTCTAAATTTTGACCTCTCACTAAGAGAGATACTAACTAAAAACAAAAACAAAAAGTAGTTACATCCTCCAAAGTATTTACCCTAATTCAAGAACTAATGTCTATTTTCCATCATCTTTAATTGTACGATTCTACTTTGTCGTCCAACAGTCTGTATCATCCGAGGAATGCCACAATCACTCATGCTACACTTCTCACGTTCCTTACAGGAGAGTTA
The DNA here is from genome assembly GCA_963920805.1 of Primula vulgaris. Taxonomy (NCBI): domain Eukaryota; kingdom Viridiplantae; phylum Streptophyta; class Magnoliopsida; order Ericales; family Primulaceae; genus Primula; species Primula vulgaris. Next base: position 10,416,879 of record OY987220.1, on the reverse strand, counting down.
GGACAAAAACACAAGATGAAAAAAATGGATTTTTGTCCCGACTCCTCTCACAAAGAGTGTAAGGATAAATGTACAAGGAATCAAAGTATCTCTTCTCCTTATCAAACCAACAAAGCAGGTTAAAGCATATGCAAACTCTATCTCTAACATTTAAAAGATACAAACTCACAAGTGCCTTGATACTTAGGAGTAACTCTGTAAGCACACAAAACCCTCTATTACCCTTTACCATGCATAGAACTAAAAAGTACGAACATGTAACCTAGAATCTGGATGACACACATAGCAAATGCATGATTTAGTAATTCCCAAAACAAATCAAATTACCTAAAAAACAATAGCACAACAATGAAATAAAAGAACTTGATACAACAACCTTAATGGGCCATCTTTTTTCTTAACATAGCATGACAATAAGTTAGCACAAAGTAACTCAATAAGAACTCAAGAGCTTGTTTAGAAGCACGCTTTAAGTTTAATTTATTTAATTTTCCCTAACAAGCTGCATCAAATTAAATTGGCCATCTTGAAAACAGAGATTCTTGGATCTTTAGCACGCTAAAACTTATATGATTCACCCAGCCCAACTTTTCTCTCAGCCTCAAAGAAGACAGCTTTTTAGTTACAGTCGCAGCCAAACAAGCCTTGAACTGCGCCGCAGCCAGAAATTACGTGAGGGGGGGGGGGCATGCAAGTCATACATATTTACAACATCTTTATTAATACATGATTAAAAGTTATGATAGGAAATGTGAAAATATTGGTTCACTGCCTAGGCCCTGATTAGGCCCAGCAACGCCTCCTTGGACCATGTAAGGAACTACAACTCACAATAATTAAATGTATTATTGCTTATTTTAACATTGATTTTTTAAGCAAAACGACACTAAACTTGTCCGAAAACATGTTCAGGCAGGGCTCGTGAACAGGCTCAGCTCGAGCTTGTTTTTAAACGAGCCGATCCTGAACAAGATTTTAGGGCTCGTTTAGTAGACGAGCCGAGCTTGAACAGAGCTAGGCTCGACTCGACTCATATGCATCCCTAGTCCCTAGCTCCGCCACTCTGTCTTGCAACCCCGTAAACTGACATTTTCTATTTAGCATACTAATAAAACCTCATCATGTAACTTAAGTGTAAATTCATAATTAAAACAGTACACAACCAACCCTTTTATAGCTTTATAATAAATAAATAAAAAGTGCATTCAGTCCAAATTCTAATTACAGTTTATACCATAGTCCAAAAAAAAACCTGATACTAAAAGAAAAGAATAATTAATAAAACAAGAACATTATTAAAAAACAAGGGAAAAAAACAAATAACCTCTGCCGAAGAACGAGGTATTGAGAGACATAGGTGGATTTCTAACAACAGAATATGAAGAAGAAGGCATGCACAACCATCCTGCCAGAATCGGTGCTTTTATTGCCATTATTTAACCTGATTTCGTATATGGAATTTCCCCACTACTTGTCTCCAAATCATAATTACAATTTAAACTCTATATGCAAACCCTAGCTCCGCCACTGTGTCTTGCAACCCCGTAAAATAACATTTTCTATTTAGCGACCCCGTAAAACAACATTTTCTATTTAGCGACCCCGTAAAACAACATTTTCTATTTAGCGACCCCGTAAAATAACATTTTCTATTTAGCAACCCCGTAAAATAACATTTTCTATTTAGCAACCTCGTAAAATAACATTTTCTAATTAGCAACCTCGTAAAATAACATTTTCTATTTAGCAACTCCGTAAAATAACATTTTCTATTTAACAACCTTGTAAAATAACATTTTCTATTTAGCAACCCCGTAAAATAACATTTTCTATTTGGCAACCTTGTTAAATAACTAGGTAAAATAACATTTTCAATTTAGCAACCTTGTTAAATAACATTTTCAATTTAGCAACCTTGTAAAATAACATTTTCTATTTAGCAACTCCGTAAAATAAAATCTTCTATTTAGCAACCTTGTTAAATAACATTTTCTATTTAGCGAACCGGTAATAGTAATCGCCCCATACTAATAAAAACCTCATCAGGTAACTTAAGTGTAAATTCAGAATTAAAACAATAAGCAACCAACCCTTTTGTAAATTTTAAAAATACAGCAACCAACCCTTTTGTAAATTTTAAAAATACATACATAATTTCAGTTTAGGATTTCAGTCCAAATCCTAATTACGTAAATAACATTTTCTATTTAGCAACCCGGTAATAGTAATCCTTGAATACTAATAAAAACCTCATCATGTAACTTTAGTGTAAATTCAGAATTAAAACAGTAACCAACCAGCCCATTTATGATAAATAAAGTACATAATTTCAGTCCGAATCCTAATTACAATTAACACCATAGTCCAAAAACCCAATACTAAAAGAAAGGTATAATTAATAAAAGACGAAGATTTTCTATTTAGCAACCCGGTAATAGAAATCTTGGCATACTAATAAAAACCTCATAATGTAACTTTAGTGTAAATTTAGAATTAAATCAGTAAACATTAAAAAGAAAGGAATAATTAAAAACAGTAAAATAAAAATATACATAATTTCATTTTAGGATTCAGTCCAAATCCTAATTACAACTAACACCATAGTCCACAAAACCTGATACTAAAAGAAAGGAATAATTAATAAAAGACGAACATTTTCAATTTAGCAACCCAATAATAGTAATCCTTGCATACTGATAAAAAAACATCATGTAACTTTAGTATAAATTCAGAATTAAAACAGTGAACAAACCAACACTTCTAGTTATTTCTCAAATCCAGTTTAGGATTTCAGTCCAAATCCTAATTACGGAAAATAACATTTTCTATTTAGCAACCCGGTAATAGTAATCATGTAACTTTAGTGTAATAAATTCATAATTAAAACAGTAAGCAAGCAACCCTTTTATTAAAAAAAAAATTTAAATACAATATTTCAGTTTAGGATTTCAGTCCAAATCCTAACTACGTAAAATAACATTTTCTGTTTAGCAACCGGGTAATAGTAATCATGGCACGCTAATAAAAGCCTCATCCTGTAACTTTAATGTGAATTCATAATTAAATCAGTTAGCAACCAACCCTTTTAAAATAAAATAGCACTCGCACATAATTTCATTTAATGGTTACAGTCCAAATCGTAATTACAATTAACACCATAGTCCACAAAACCTGATACTAAAAAGAAAGGAACAATTAATAAAACAGGAACATTACTAAAAACAAGGGCAAAAACAAAGAACCCAGTAAAAATGCTACTATAAGGAAAATCTCGAAGGATATAAAATATAGCGTGTATTGCAATCCCGTAAAATAACATTTTCTATTTAGCAATCCGGTAATAGTAATCCTGGCATACTAATAATTAATAAAAACCTAACCATGTAACTTTAATATAAATTCAGAATTAAATCAGTAAGCAACCAACCCCTCTAAAATAAAAATATACATAATTTCATTTTAGGATTTCAGTCCAAATCCTAATTACAACCAACACCATAGTCCACAAAACCTGATACTAAAAGAAAGGAATAATTAATAAAAGGCGAACATTTTCTATTTAGCAACTCGACAATAGTAATCCGCATACTAATAAAAAGCCCATCATGTAACTTTAGTGTCAATTCAGAATTAAAACAGTAAGCACCATAATTAAGGAATTTCAGTCCAAATCCTAATTACAATTAACACCATAGTCTAAAAACATGATACTAAAAGAAAGGAGCAATTAATAAAAGACGAACATTTTCCATTTAGCAACCCGATAATAGTAATCCTCGCATACTAATAAAAACCTCATCCTGTAACTTTAGAGTAAATTCAGAATTAAAACAGTAACCAACCAATCCTTTTATAATAAAAAAAAAAGTGCATAGTTTCAGTTTAGGATTTTAGTCCAAATCCTAATTATGTAAAATAAAATTTTCTATTTAGCAACCCTGTAATATTAATCCTTGCATACCAATAAAAACCTCACCATGTAACTTTAGTGTAAATTCATAATTTGTACCAAAAAAAGTGTAAATTCAAAATTAAACAGTAAGTAACCAACCTTTTCAAAATAAAGATATATAATTTCAGTTTAGAATTTTCAGTCCAAATCCTAATTACAATTAACATCATAGTCCAAAATAACCCTGATACTAAAAGAAGGGAACAATTAATAAATAAATAAATAAATAACATTATTCAAAAAAAAAAAAGGAAAAAAAGAAACAATCTCTGCCGAAAAACGAGGTATTGAGAGACATAGGTGGGTTTCTAACAATGGAATATGAGGAAGAAGACATGCTTAACCCTCCTACTAATATCGGTGCTTTTATTGCCAACCTAATTAAATTTCAGTTTTGGTTTTCAGTCCAAATCCTAATTACATAAAATAACATTTTCAATTTAGCAACCTGGTAATAGTAATCATGTAACTTTAGCGTAATAAATTCATAATTAAAACAGGTAAGCAAGCAACTCTTTTATAAAATTTTTTAAAAAAAATACAATATTTCAGTTTAGGATTTCAGTCCAAATCCTAATTATGTAAAATAACATTTTCTATTTAGCAACCCAGTAATAGTAATCATGTAACTTTAGCGTAGTAAATTCATAATTAAAACAGGTAAGCAAGCAACCCTTTTATAATTTTTTTAAAAAATACAATATTTCAGTTCAGGATTTCAGTCCAAATCCTAATTATGTAAAATAACATTTTCTATTTAGTAATCCTGGCATACTAATAATTAGTAAAAACCTAATCTCATGTAACTTTAGTGTAAATTCATAATTAAAACAGTAACTAACCAACCAACCAACCCTTTTTTAATAAATAAATAAAAAGCACATAATTTCAGTTTAGGATTTTCAGTCCAAATCCTAATTACAATTAACAACATAGTCCACAAAACCTGATACTAAAAGAAAGAAATAATTAATAAAAGGCGAACATTTTTCAATTTAGCAACTCGATAATAGTAATCCGCATACTAATAAAAACCTCATCATGTAACTTTAGTCTATATTCAGAATTAAATCACTAAGCAATCTACCCCATTTATAATAATAACACAATTTAGTCCACAAAACCTGATACCAAAAAAAAGGAACAATTAGTATAATAAAAAACATAAACATTATTGGGAAAAAAGAAAGAACCTCTGCCAAAAAACGAGGTATTGAGAGACATAGGTTGATTCCTAGCAACAGAATATGAAGAAGAAGACATGCTTAACCCTCCTACTAATATCGGTGCTTTTATTGCCATTTTTATTCAACCTGATTTCAATACACACACAGATATTATATATATATATCGAGAGAGAGAGAGAGAGGGAGAGAGAGAGAGTAAATAAATTACTATTATTATTTTGGAGTATGGAAACAGTTTTTTGGTTATGTGGTGGGCAGTGATGAATATGATGATACGATGGACCAGAAAGAGAGAAGAATTATATAAGGGTAAAGTAACAAATTATTAACCTAATCTATTTTATTTAACTACCTAGCAAATATTTTAGTAAATATTTAGTATGAAAACATTCATACTTCAATAACTTTTTTTTTTTTGTAAATATTTTCATACAGCTCCCAAATAAATCATAAAATATGGGAAAACATGACTGTTTTCGATAAAATGTTTTCCTGAAAATGTTTTTTTATTAAAAAAATAATTTCCAGTGAAACAAACATAGCGATAATGGATATAACAATGAGAAATAAAATAAAATGTGTAGCATGGTTCTAAAAAAGGTAAAATTATGACAATAAATATAAAAGTGGAATCCAACAATGTGCAAAAAAAAAGCCTCTTTTTTAATGTGTTATGGGGCCATTGTATTTCGTAAGATTATAGTATGAAATTTATGAACAAGTACTTGGAACTTATAAAAGAAATTACACTAATGATTTCATCCAATCACCAAAGCTCTTAACCTAAGCCTACCGCCTGGACCCGCTTGAGATTATACTTAAATGGCTCGTTTGGTTGCAGTATTAGTAGTAACGGGATTATTAATACTTTTGAAATATGACGGGATAACAAATGAAGGTGAGATTAATAGTACATATATGAAATATCAATTGAGTGTTTGTTTGCTTTTTATTGGGATTGGACTATTTTACAAATTTATATTTATATCTATAATAAATAAACTTACAAAATATATATATATATATATATGATTTTAATATATATATATATTTATATTTATATCTATAATAAATAAACTTACAAAATATATATATATATATATATATATATGATTTTAATATATATATATATTACACTCATTTTACTCCAAATACCCATATTTTTCAATATCATACCCGTATTACTCCAAATAGCTTAATTTACCATCATTTATGATCTCATCGCTAATTCTGACCCCAGTAGTGCACCAAACAAGTGACTTGTGGGGCCAACAGGATACCATGTCCAATCCCGCTGGGATATTGCAGTAAACAAACAAGCCCTAAGGGGTTATTATATTTTAGTGTTCTCAGTTTCAATTGCAGGTATAACCAGGGGTAGGGTCGGGATCCGATCCGTAAACGGTCAATTCGTATCACGACCTGATAAAAATCGGGATCCGACTTTTTCGGGACCCGAATTTTCGGGATCCCGTAAGGTCGGAATAGGTTTATCCCGAATCTCCCGACATATTTTTTTATTCTACGACGACGTCATTTTTTATTAACAATTTTCATTTGAGAAGTATAAACATATTATTAACACGAAACATAATCCAACTTTAAAAATAACATTCCTAATAAATGAAAAAAAAAATTAACATGTAGCAGAAACAACAGTGTGAAACTACAAATAATGGAGTAGATAAAAAAATTGATACGTTTTTTTATCAAATTCTTTTAGTATTTAGTTTTATTTACACAAGCAACAATTATCATAATAAATGAGATACATTATCAATATAATTTTTATAATCGGAAAATAATAATAATTTATCTTTCTTAAAAATAGTAATATAATTTTTATTTTAATAGTTTTATATATTCAAAACTATAAATCTATATTATACTTATATAATTATAACTAATATATAAAACAAAAAAGATTGTAACTCATATGGTAGAGTGTTTACATTGTATGCTAGTGGTACAAAGTTCAATTCTTATCATTTGCATGTGATATAAATTAATTTATATTTTTATATAAAATATAAATTAATTAAAAAATCGGATCAGGTCGGGTCGAGACACCCGACAAAATCAAAATTGTCACCCGATCCCGAAGTTTGTTGGGTCGGTACAAAACTGACATTTTCGGGTCGGATAGGGATCTCGGGATTTTTTTCCAACCCTAAGTATAACAATACAACAACTTCAGTACTTTTGTTTAAGGTTTCAAACAAAACAAACGGGGGTTATTATATTTTAGTAACTTAAAGTATTGTCATTTTTCGTAGTATCACAAACAATGGACTTTTTTTTTTTTAGTACGGTGAACTTTGATTTTTTTTTTTCAATTTAGTACAATTCCGCCAATTTCAACTAGGATGGAATCCGTTAAAATAAGTGGTATTTCGGTAACTTCATTTGTTTTTCAGTTTAGTATAATTTCACCAATTTTAACTACTTTTTGGATGGAATCCGTTAAAATAAGGGGTATTTTGGTAATTTCATTGCAATTGTTTCAATAAGATAACATTTCGTACAAAAATAATGGACGGAATGGTAAAAAAAACTAACGTTCAATAGTTTAGGGTACTATATGAAAAAATCCATAGTTTATGGTACTAAACAAAAACAAAAGACCATATTTAAAGACGTGTATGAACAAACTGGTGGTGCTAGTTTAAACAAATACCGTTTAGTCTGTTCAGTTTCAATTGTAAAGGAATTTAGCAGGTGTCCAAATTCGGTACAGATTTTTTAATTATATAGATTTCTGAGCAGACTAATGAATGATGGCTATATATTTCATTGTGCTGTCCAAACTAGTATATAGAGAGATCTTAGCATCAACAGATGAGATATGAGAGTACTTTCTTAGCATTCAAGTTTTGTCAATCACTACTGTATGGTAGTAGCCTTGCACATAGTTGCCAGGAAAGCGAAAACGGAAAGCAAAACAAACAAGTGTAAATACTAAAATCTCACATTTCTAGGTTTATTATTCTTACTGCATGGTAGTAGTCTTGCAACTATGCATATAGTTGCTAGGAAGTGAGAAGCGAAATGGAAAATAGAGTTAGAGAAGTTCTAATATTTATTCGTGAAACAATAGGAAATGAGAAACGAAAGCCGGGAAGCATGATTTGTGATTTATGAAAGGGGGGATGAGTAGTTTTGCATTTTGATAGTACGACTGTTACCTAGATAATAGATATGGATACCGCCACTGGGCAAGTTTGTTTTTGTTTTTTTGGGAGATGCCCAGGACACAATTTCCTATTCCTTTTATTATTATTATCCGCGGACCGGGTGTTTCTATTCAATATGGTGAAGATAGCGTCTCCTCTAAAAAGAATAAGACCCTGCAATAATAAAAATCCTCAGCATTTTATCACACAAGTACAGGAACCATCATCCCATGATCTTAAAATAGCCAAACATCTTAGAACAATCTTCTCTGTGAAAGAACATAACTTGTGTCTCCACACCCTCGAGTTCTAGCCTATCAAACAAAGATGATAATATTAAATTCTGACATTGCTTCTTTTAGGTGAGCTACTCCGTTAGTAACGATCATTACGCCTGTAGAAAAAACAAGTCAACTATTAGCATTTGAAACTAACACAGATTTTTTGTTGTTGTTGGATATAACAATATTAATATGGGATAGAAATATTAAGATATACCAAACTCGATCTAATACCAGAGGTTGGAGAATAGTTTACACTTTATTAAAAACCAGGTAATCTCAGTGCATAATAGATTGGTCAGCAGATTTATACAACAGTACCGTACAGAATAAGGAACTGAAAAAACTCTACCTGTGGCGATCATAGTCGCGCGTACGCTCCCTTGAGCGTGATCTATGGCGACTCCTGGAGTCATAGCCGCGAGACCTCTCTCTATCTCTATCACGCTCTCGTTCTCTCTCTCTATCAGACCCATGGTCACGATCTCTGCTCCTGCGATCTGAGTCCCTGCCACGGTCACGATTATCTCGACCATCTCGATCTTTGCTAACTTCACGTTCACGACTTCTTCGATCTTTGGATCTGTAAGATATATAAGATTAGGTGTAAAAGTACAGTCACGGCTCATAGAAAACAGGCATAAGAACCAGAAACACACTTAAGAGAGTTACCTTCTCTCATCGTCATAGGATTTCCTTTTGACGTTCCTCGACTCCTGGCAGATTCATTAAATATAGCATACATGAATAATGACAAAATAAAAAAATTGTGACAAAGTATAACAAATGACAACATACGCCTTCCAGCCTTGAACAACATAAGCATACAGGTTTGCATGTGTGCATTATACTTTTAATCCAAAACACTTAAACTATGCAACCGAACGTATAAGCTCAAATTACAATGCTTGTCAATGAGCTTACTATGATTAGTTGTGAAAAGCATTTGCTCTTTCCAACATAAGTACAAGCTCAGTTCATGAAGTCTACGAATTTTTATTCCTTTTAAACAGTTCCTTAATTACTTGCAGAATTCAACAAAGGATCCAGCCACCAGTGAGACTTTACCTCTCTTTTCAAGTGAGCCCTAGACATCAGTTGATATATTATATACAGAGAATGTAGGAAAATGCTCTTTTACAAGTTAAGAAAACTCACAGATGCATAATAAACTGAGAACCTTTAAGGAAGTAAGTCACACATTTATAGGAGCACCTGAGCCAACATATTCAGAGTACCAACTTAAGTATCCAGAAAAACAAAAAGCAGATAAAACTAGCAGCTAAACTCTTTAGAAACAGCACTATTGCACAAAGTTGGTGTTTGCCATTAACTGTGCAGATGAAAGTTATGATCTAAGGGGTAAATTCGAATAACAAACATGCCAAAAATAAAGAAGAATAACAAATTGTAGAGCTCCCACCACAGCTATGTATGTAACTATTAAAAGTACGATGGATATTTTAAGTAGGATAAATAACCTTAAATTATGAAAAGCGTATTCTAAGATGAGGGCATATAGATAATATTACCTGGATATCGGCTAATTTCTCTCGGATCTGCATATAACCCAGATGAAGCTTTCCCCCAAAATGATCAGCTAAACGTCGATCGCTGAAAGCCAATATCAAATCATAATGAAATCACATTGCATTATAATGGAATTAAGGTATTTCAAACTGATAACAGTACAGTTGCCCTTAAGTTTCTAGCTAGCAATAGCATGATCATTAAACATAACAAACAGAAAAGACGCACATTCTTTAGCTGCAAAAGTTTATCCACGAAAAACTGGCCCAAAAGCCTGTCGGTGACAAGGAGGTTAATCGCGAGGTATACCTGAAGTACTTAAACCCACAAACTAGTTCTTTGACGTCCTTTTAATGATAATCACCACATTTTTACAAGAGCAAGGATATGAATTTACCTGTCATAAACACTAAGAAATGCCCCACAAATGTCGCATACACGGAGCTTTTGATCCGTCTGTTCAATATTAAGATAGCAAGACAAGGATTAGTAAAATAAAACAGTAACATCTCAACTAGCATTTTAAAAAGGAACAGAATAATCTAAACAATATGCATGACAAAGAGCAGCGACGACCACGTAAAGGCAGCATGCATACACAAGTCAGGTCTCTCATAAAATAACCCGACCCAAATTGAGCAGCCTAGTTTGAACTACGTCAGGTCTCTCATAAAACAACCCGACCCAAATTGAGCAGCCTAGTTTGAATCACCCCATAACACATTTAGTCGGACCGTCTTTTTCGTTTCCCAATATATCAAGTAAACAATGTGTTTGAGATTTTATGTACCAGTCTTTGCTAGACAATTTCACATTAGACCTTTTTCAAAATATACAGAATAAAAGATTTCAAGGAATTATAAGCGGCAAGTACAACTTAATTGTTCATGATTTATTTACACGTGTTTTGTATATGATAGTCTAGATTTTCGTAAGCGTTTTCGTGCAATCTTAAACTATTTAATATTAGTATACTATCAATTATAATTTTTCATACAAATGTCTATTCTAAATTTACTGTTGATTTAATTTCCGTGTATATAAACTAATTAAATTTTCGTATGCATTTTCACTCTTTTAAAAAAGGTGTTTATCTAAGGGTGATTCCAGGATTCCAGGAGAGAAACTAACATACAAAATCTAGAAAGGAGTGGACTACAAATTAGTTACTAATTACTATCATTACCGTGGAAGGATGAGGGTTAGTTTATAAATTCAACTAGAGAAAAATGAGGATAAATCAGTATGACTTTTTTCATAATAAGTTGTACTAAATCAAAATTTTCCCCAATAACCAGCCTGCATTTTGTCACAAACTATAAAAATCAGCTAAAAGCATTGACACATAAATGTAATTAAGCATTAGTTATAAGCGGCTAATGGTAAGCCTAAAAATTCAAGATGCTCTACCAATACAAAATGAAATGGAAAAGCAAGTTAGAGTGCTCACAATGCGGACATCAACAGCAGTGTACTTGGAGGAATCCGTAACTGGTTCAGGTCTAGGGGCCAGCTAGAGTTGCAAAATAAATTGTGAGAAACAAATCAAATGCCACCTACACCATCGATATATAATAGAAGAAAGACAAACTATATATTTTTTTGGTGTTAGAAGAAAGACAAACTATACATATACTAAGGAAACATGACTTAAGAGCGTATTCTGATCATATGCACTGCCCTAAAATTGGATGTCATTATCATACATACGTAGTTCTGACATAACAGACTTTCTTTACAAGCTCTTCGGCTTTTACGTTTAAATACATCCCTCTATATTGTCTAATTTTTTGCTTTTCGTGTGCAGGATTCTCTTCCAATTACTGACAAAACCCAGAAGATTATAAGCCTTTCAACTCTTTCCTAGGGGTACAAAGTGCTTTTAAGTTTTAATCGCATGGAGGGTTATCATTGATAGTGTTCTAAAGGTGTTTTGGCCAAACGACTCGACTAAAGGTAGTCGGCTGCTATTAGTCGTAAATTGTAAAGAAACCCAATTTTTTTTATTTTTTTTTGGGAGGGGGGGGGGGGGGTGTTAATGAGGTCAGTTGGGGATAAAAAGATGAACCCGAGCCTTGAATTGAAGTCTGGAGGGTGGAATTGATAATCGGAGAAGCAAAATTTAAATCCCCTCGGCCCTCATTCAATTAGGGTTTACAAAAATCTGTCAAGTTATTCATGCATTTTCTAAAGCAAAATTACACCAACATCCCTGTTCGGTCTATTTGCCACCTTCAACTCTGTATAGAGAATAAAAACTACACCTAAAACACCTAAAACAATATCTTTAATCAAATTGATTTCAACCCAGATTTAGATTCAATCAACAACGGCATTAATTAGAAGAGGGTGAAAAAAAACGCTACCCTCTTTAGTGCTTCAGCTTCTTCCAAGGCTTTCTGTGCTTCATCAACCATTCCTTGCTCACCTAAAATATATAAAACATTAATAACACGCTGTTAATTGGAGATAAAGCACCAAGGAAATAAATAAAAGAACTGTTTTGGTAATTCATCACCAATTTCCAAAAGAGAAATATTTCATAAATGAAGCACCCTGATAACCGAGTTTTGTACAAATTTCACTCAACAAATAAGGGGCTGCCATTAGAACTAAAAGCCATTCAATCATGCAAACTCTATACACAAGTAAAACCTGCGAACAGACTTTGCCTGTATACATAACACATATTCATAGACATATGGGTGTGTATGAAGTCAACTCACACTGCCCTATTATCAGAAGGCTGTTTCTAGATATCAGACATATGACCCAGGGTCACATAAGAAAAAAATAGTCATGAACTAATTGTACTTCCCAAAAATACTCAGATACCCTTGCCTTAGTTTAAAAGAAAGCCCCTGATCCTTAAACCCTCGTCTCAAATACAGCTTCAGTATAAATTAGAAGCTGCAAAGTTATGACTGAATAGGATACTGCCTAAATATATACTACATCGTTTCAAATTTTAAAATCTCTTTTAGTAAAGGGTGAGGCTCTTCAAGCATGTTAATTGATTGCTATTTGTCAAGCAAAAATTGGAAATAAAGTCTAAACAGATTTCTAATTTTAACAAAAAATGACTTTATAGTATAGTGGTGGAACTCAACATCAAGATAGGAGAGAACATAGCAAGTATAAAATAGCATAAGAATGATCGCAAAGACTAATAATTTGTAGACTAAAGAATGATGTAACAGGATTAATGACCAATTGCAGCAGTATCTGGAAAATTTTACTTAACGAGTTAAAAGTGTGTGGGCATAAAAAGAAGTATCAACACCACTTACCAAGATCTTCCGCTTTTTTCAATTTCTCATTAATCAGTTCTTGTGTACGAGCATCTGGAGCAGGCAAGGGTGTGAGTGGTGGAGGATTTGAAAGCGGCTGAGGCAATGAAGCTCTGTCTTTGTTGAAAGCTTCAAGTAAAAGTGTTGACTGTCACACGGAAATAACAGTTAGCAACATATAAGGAAAAAAAGTCGTTCACTAGCCGATCCTACAAGCTTTTAACAATTTAGTACCCCACATATAATACTTTTCCATTTTGGTACCCAACTTAACAAAGCTCGGCCAATCAAGGTACTCTTGCTTGTTGCAGGTTTTTAACTAATTGGAAAAAAAAAAACTGTTAGTACCTCCTATCAACTTTTACTAATTTGGTACTCAATTTACAATACACGTAACCAACCTAACACCATGTCTTACCAACTTTCAGCAATTTAGTACCCAACCCATAATGCTTAATTGGACAAGGGTGCCTTGATTGGATGTTAAACACAAAGCTCGAATACTTAATTCATTAATTGAAATAGCAGGTAGGCTAGGTACTAAATCGTGAAAACTAAAAGGATAGGGTGGTAAATAGCTTTTTCATCATAAAAATAATACTAAATAATAAATTAACATTCACAAAGAAATGTCCAATGAGAATAAAAAGTGTCAGAAGTGTTCTTTGAGAAATCATGCACCTGTTTATCTGCTCGTGTTGTTCTAAGTTCATCCAATATTTCCAAAGCACGAATTTTCATATCCGTCTTGCCTTCAAGATCTACAAAGTACAAAAATTGCAGACATTAGTGATCTAACAATTATATATCACACCACTACATGTACAGCATCTTAGAGATCAGACTCCACATCAGAGTTTATTTTAATTGAAAGTTTCTTCTAACAAAGTAAAAGAAGACGGAGGGGCCGGGAAACCTTTGCACAATAATTATCAGTAGAAAACGTAAACTAAACAATCGAAGAGAATGATAGTCTTTAATTGAAGAAAACAGAGGGGAAATGATACTGTACATTTCCAAGCTCAGAATTTTCTTTTTACGTAAACCACACAAAATCAAAAGATATTTATAACCAAATACTAAGGTCATTTCCCTTATTAGAAACACGCCATAGAGAAACTCAGAAACATAACTCTTAACTTTCCAAAGAGGTTAGCCAACAAGGAACTTACCACACTGATCAACTTCAATCAACTTTTCCTTGATTTGTTTCGACAACTCGATAATTTCAGGACTCTGTGGACGAAAAGAATCAAAACAACATTGATAAGAGAGGGGGAGAGATAGAGAAAATGTAACTGCAAGTCATGACTGTTAAGGGAAGCGAGTAAGGGGGACTGAGTCACCTGTGTTACTTCAGACACGGATATAGCTATAGCAGCTTTAGCATCTTCATCTTCCAGACGTTTAAGAGCCCTCGAAATTTTCCTATCACAGTCGATAATAAGCCGGTCTATGATATCTTCCAAGTCCCTATCATAGTTATCTTGACCCTTAGCTTTCGCTTCCTCATAGCTACGAAAAGTTAAGAGAAAATGCAAAATACAAAATCCAAAAGCAAATCGTGTTCACAGTATAGTATCTTAAGTCTCACGTTAAGAGTATAGTACCTCCAGAAACGAAATTATGTATAATCCTTTGCGTTGTCTTTAAATTGAATTTAAACAAAGAAAAAACTCAAAAAGATACCTATAAAAGATCCGAAGATGATGATATATGTAATTAACACATCAAGAAAAACAAGCAGGATGCCCGTTATCTTGTCAGATTAATATATAAACACACATTTTTTTTAGTGAAACTGACCCCTTTAGTACTGAAACATAAGTAGTATTCACAAGGAAACAAGCCTTCGATGTGTGTATATATAATATACACAAATTAGATTACCCGTCAACAATTAAAAAAAGCAAACAATAAAACAGATGTAAAAAGGATACTCTTTTCTCAGCTGCAACGAATGCACCTTCGAGCATGGTCCCAAATCCATTTTCTAAAAGAAAAACCAACATGAAAGTGTGTAAATACAAACATTGGGCAAATAGAAAGTACTGCAATGAGAGAATTGAATAAAAGATAATTTTGTAAGCTGACTTACGAATATACTTATAAATAAAGATTTTAAACTAATTGTATCTTACAAATAAGAATTAGAACTTAACAAAGACATCTCAAACTTTATTATCATCTAAATTATAGTAAATTAATAATAAAAAAACACACTAAAAGACTTGAGCAAGAAGTTTACACATGTAATTTAGTATTTCAGTCGAAGTCCATAAAAAGCTAATGAATACTCAAGGCATCTTCATAACTTCGAAAGTGGCAAAACAAAAGGTATAAGAAGAAAGCAAATGAATAAAAAGTAAACCATACGTCATATCTTGCATCCCGGTAAATGATTATTGCTTTACCACGACAATCAATTTTTAATACAGAACTCGATGCTGATTTACCAACAAATACAAGAGAAGGTGCTTGTTTCGCAAACTATATTACAAGGGTTAAAGTGTCTCGACCAAAGGTTTATAGTTTAAATGGTTAATACAGATAATTCTCCTGTCAAAAAACCCTTATAACAAAGAGTAGAATATTTGTCACACCCGT
Source organism: Primula vulgaris (assembly GCA_963920805.1). Taxonomy (NCBI): domain Eukaryota; kingdom Viridiplantae; phylum Streptophyta; class Magnoliopsida; order Ericales; family Primulaceae; genus Primula; species Primula vulgaris. The sequence goes on along the minus strand of OY987220.1, from coordinate 10,400,859 downwards.
ATAAATCCATTGACTGATGTTAACTGCACGGTGAAACAAAGCTTGGTCCCACAAAACTAATACAGAGTTCAACTTCCACGCAGAGATAAAATGTTAAATTCTACTATAAACTCAGCACCGACACACATTTCTGATTCTTACCAAATATCTTATAGCTTACAATCAATGCAAAACTGAATAGGTCAATTCCAGGTCAAATTAATTAGATAATTTGTTTAGCCCTCCAATAACACACCAGACTAATTTTTTCTGTTAAGCTTCTAAGCTAAGTAGTTAAATATTCAAAATAGCATCTCCAATACACATACATATATAAATCCACTGACAAAAAAAGACCAATTTATCGGGAAGAATCTTTAAAGGTCCAAATTTATTAATTTTTTGTTTCAACCTAACGCATTTTTTGGCTATTTTTTAGATCTGATTAAAAGCAGTAACGGGGTGAAGTTCAATCCCTAATAATCCGGAGACCAAATTCCGTTAGCATTATCGAATCGTAATAAAACTACTTCAGAAACTAGCCCATGTTGAAATTTATCATAAAAAGAAAACACGTTTGTTTGGCTGCATCATTAGAAAAGTCGAAATTGGACAATTAATCCTATCGGGACCACAAATGATGCGTTTGGTAGCGTAAAGTGCAACCGGACTATTAGTGCGGAACGGACTACACATGATGCGATTCTGTTACATGTTTGTTTGTGGTGTAAGAGGGGTAAAATATTATTGTAATGTGGACCCACCCTATATCATGTATTCAAGTTTGTTTACTTACTTTGTAATTGGTACAAAACAAGGTATAATACTAATTGTACTACATTTTATGCTAATACGTGGTGGTATAACTAAAACTGACAGAATTAGTCATGTACATCAAATTATACTACAGTACACCAATTTATAAAAGATTACAATATAGTCCAGAGTTTATATAAAGTTACACATTAGTCCAGAAACTACATTATACTTGATACTAATCCGACCTTAATTTTAATTCCTACTCACAATTCGTACGGGATTAGTAGTCCCGGCACAAAGACACGCATACACAGACTTATAACATGTAAATATGAATATATATATATATATATATATAGGGAAAAAGCTGTTTCCTGTACTATTCGCTTTTGTACTATTGGGTTTTACCAGTTTGGTACCCAAATTTTAAGTTTTACCAAATTTGACCCAACCTATCAATTTTTGTTTAATTAAGGGTCCGACAACATAAATTCACAAAATTGCATTCACTATATCTCATATTTGGAGATCTATTTTTTGTGGATGTTGACGCAGTTACACTCACTATGTGAGAGAACGTAACTACAATTTCATCATTTTGTGATAGGATAAGACCAAATTGGTAAAATCTAAAGGTTGGGTACTAAATTGGTAAAAGCCAATAGTACATGATACTAAACAGCTTTTCCCCAATATATATAGATATAGAGAGAGAAGGATAATATTACGGTGAGTTGAAAGAGCTCGTGATGACAAAGACCAACGAGCTAGAGACGACAAACGTCATGATCGTAGTACTTTCTATTAACTTCTGTGACGTCGCCGTTACGGTTTGCCCCCATCAGCACGTCTAGCTGCTTCTTTATTGCAACCATCTCTCTCTATCTCTCTCCCCCTCTCTAGAAAGTTTACTAGTTCTGAAAAGCTCATCTAGGGTTTTGTTTAATTTGGGGGAACATAAGATACGAGCTAAAGTAGACACTGTGTAAATTGCTACTTCTGTTGGGTAATATATACTTTTTCCCAAATTAAGAAACCCTAAAAAAATAGCTTATTTTTTCCCAAAATAACAAACCCTAAGACAAAATGAATTCAAATAGACAGGTTTTCCCAAAAACCCCAAAAAAATAGCTTAACTTCCCCCAAATTAATAAACCCTACAAAATAGCTTATTTGTCCTCATATTAAGAAACTCTTAAGAACGGTTCTAAAGATTAAAAAAACTCCGCAAATTACTCTGCTTTAGAGATTTTTTTTTTGCTTTTTCGACAGAAAAGCTACATTTCTAAAAGCAAAAAAATCCAAAACCCCAAAAGCAGGATTTCTGACCACTAATCTGTTGCCAAACAGCCCCATAATATTAGCAATTAAACCAAAATAAAGGGGTAAAATAATAGAGCGTGAGGGAGAGAGAGAGAGAGAAAGAAGGGGGCATATTACCCCATAATTACAGTTTCACTCCTCAATGACCAGAAACAGAACATCAAAGTAAAACTAATACATATAAAGAGAGAAGAGAGAGAGAGAGAGGGAGAGAGAGAAGGGAATATTACTTCTAAAACTAAATCCAATTATCCAATGTTAGCAATGAAACTTAAATAAATAAAAGAGTAAACGAATAAAGTGGGATATATATATATAGATAGATATATAGAGAGAAGGATAATATTACGGTGAGTTGGAAGAGTTCGTGAGGACAAAGACCAACAAGGTAGAGACGACAAACGTCACGATCGTAGTACTTTCTGTTAACTTCTGTGACGTCACCGTTACGGTTTGCCCCCATCAGCACGTCTAGCTGCTTCCTTATTGCATCCATCTCTCTCTCTCTCTCTCTCTCTCTCTCTAAAAAGTATTGAGAGTTCTGAAAAGCTAATCTAGGGTTTTTATTTTATTTGGGGGAAATAAGATAAATACGAGTTGGAGTTATATACTGTGCTGGGGTGTAGAAATTGCAATAATCACTACTTTTTCATATAATTGCACAAATACTACCTATTCCACACAATCTGTGTTTGCCTCGACAAAATAGGTCGGGCTTCATTGTTATCGTCAAACTCATTTTCTATTAAAAAATTGCGTTTATCGTTTTCGGTATACATGATATCAAGGGGTATAATTTGTACCGTATTTCATTCAGCTTGGAATTGGTGCCGTATATGGTATATTACTAATTGTACTGTATTTTATTCTACCAGAGAGGCATAACTAGGATTTTATTGGGAGAGTAGAAATTGCAATTTTGACTCTGTTTTTCCACATAATCACACATAAACCTTTAGCTCATTTTTGTTTGTACTAAAAAAGGTATTTCAGGTATTGTGTGTTCAGGTTGACATCGATTCGTTACCGAACTTTTTGACTACATACCGATACCGTACTAAACTATTCGGTTGGTTCGGTTCGGTTTTGGTTTTATACCAAACATTAGAGTTTACAAGTGATAATAGAAAAATTGTGCGATTTGGGAAAAAAACATAGTATAAAGTTTTAAAAATAGTAGATTAAAAATATATATTTATTTATATTATGGTTACATTTCTTGTTCCTTTGCATAAAAGAGTAAATACTACTAACATTTCTAGTAAAATTTATAAATAAATAAAAATATTATAAATATTCACTAGAAAAAGTAATATAAGTATATTATAACAACGTTAATAATTAAGTGTATATACGTGTTTTATTTTATTTGTCTATATAGTATATTTTAATATTTGGGTTTGAATCGGTACCATACCGAACTTACCAAACGAATACCGAAACTGAACCGACTTTTAAAGATCGGTTCGGTTACACCGTACCGTAATGTCGGTATACCAAATTTTTGATATCGACTTGATTGGTTCGACTCGAAAAGCAGTCGGTTGGTACAAGTCGGTAAAAAATGGCACCCCTAGTGTGATCCCACTTATATATTGTTGTTTACACAATTTTAAATTGGTATAAACAAGCAATATATATTAGTAGATGTACTATGTTTTATGTTAGGGGTATACAACTAATAACACTTATATGGTGTTATTATTATTACCAGTCATAATAATTAGTTACAAATTATATCTCGGTATACTGTATTGTAAACGGGACAATTAATATAAGCATACCTTACCCCTATTATATTAATAAAAATATAGTCTAATAATTTAAATTATTAAAAACACACCTATATATACTTATTATTTCTCTAATTCTAATCCGACCATAATCTAATCTCTCTCTCTATAACCGCAACTCTCTCTCTAATCGCACATCTCTCTCTAACACACGATAATCGCATCTCTTTCTAGCACGCGCTAATCATCCATCTCTCTCTATATAAATGACTAAAAACTCATAAAATATCCATATGCTATTTATAAAACGTTATACCCTAATTTTAAAAATTCATACCCTAAATGTTCTGAATCACAATCAAATATCTAAAAAAGAGTTTATACCCTAATTTCAAAACTTAATACCCTAATTTCAAAACTTAATACCCTAGTTTTAAAAGTTCATACCCTAATTTCAAAATTTCATACCCTAATTTTAAAACTTCATACACTAATTTTAAAACTTCATACACTAATTTCAAAACTTCGTACTCTAATTTTAAAATTTCATACCCTACATATGGAATTTTCTCAATACTGTACATATGGATTCTCTTTTTTCAACTTGAAACCCACAAGGTTTACAATAGTCTCAAACCTCAATAAATAGAAAACAATTTCACCAATTCCATATATTTTTCATATATTACGGGTTATCAAACAGTGTAATATTTGTGTATTACGTATGTATATATGTGTATTTATATGTATGTGGATGTCTGTATAATGTAGATGGTATTCGGTAGTCAGTGACGGGTTTTCGTGGTGGAGGAGGGGAGAGAGATGGAGTGAGATATGAAAGAAAAATACAGAGAAGAATGGAGGAGAGAGATATACAGAGAAGAATTTATGAGAGATAACAATGGAGGAGAGAGAGTAAGATGAGAGAGAGAGAAGAATGAAGGAGAGAGAGTAAGATGAGACAGAGAGTAAGATGAGAAAGGGAGAGAAATAATAGAATAAACAGCATTAAATTTGTTTGGTATGTTTTTGATAATAAAAAGTTTTTTGGTAGGTTTTGTTAATTTAGTTTAAAAAGTAAAACATGGGTAAGTTATATTATGATGTTGTTAGGTAAAAAAATTGTTTTGACACATTACCTTAATAGATCGGTTGTAATGTCTTAGGATGATACCAGAGTAGGTATAAAATTTTGCCTTTTATTTTTTATTGAACTCGTTTTTTTTTCAATCATTCAGTTTAGTAAGTCAGCTTGTACCATGTTATTCGTAGTGGTGAAAAGATCTTACAACATATTGATTGACTCAGAATCAAAAGAAATTAATGAGGTTGTTGATGACAATGGTATGAAAGGATATGCAATAATACTAGTAAAACATGGAAGAAATATAGCATTTTTTAGGACTTGTCATATTGAAAAACGAATATAATATGACATAACATTGATGTACATATCGAAAAAAATGTTATCATGAATGTGTACATATAGTTATTGATAGAAAAACAAAAGATAACGCAAAGGCTAGAGAAGATATGGAATTATTATATCGTTGAAAAAAAATGTATAATTTAATTCGAAAACGCAAAAGTAATGAAAATCCATGTACAAATTTAAGAAAGAATGGAAACAAGCCGTATGTAAATGGAGTTGAGATTTCATGACAGTTATATGTATCTAACATAGGTCGGTGTGTAGATATGAAAGAACATAAGTTAAATAGTTTTATGAACAGTCATGACTATCATGTGTTTATGCAAATACTTATCACAATCGCATCTGGTGAACTTTTTCACAATAATGTGTAGGAAGTATCAACATAACTAGTTATATTTTTTAAATAGGTTGGCGTGTACTACTATCAAAGTAGAAGATATTGATAAACTTATTTCATAAATTTCAATCAACTTATGCAAGTTACACATGATTTTTCCCCATAAAATTTGGGAATCGATGAACATCTTATGGTTCACTTGGCTTACTAAGCACGTGTAGCTTTTTTAGTACAAGGTTGATTGATGTATTATTTTGAAAGAATCACAGGGCACTTTAAGAAAATAAAAGGAATTATGTTAAAGTTGAAGGATCATTATACAACGCGTACTTAAATAAATAAGCAAAAAGTTTTTGCTCCGTTATATCGAGACACATATACCCACAAGGCATAGAAAAGTGCCCCAAAATAATGCTGGTATGCAAGAGGAAATTCTTTTAAGGGGAATATATCGATTTTTTCTCAAATTGGCCAAAAATATGAAAATTCCAAAAAAATACCATTTGATGATTTAAAAGAGTATGTGGCCGCTTATAATTACATTTTTCTCAATTACTTGGAGATTCAAGAATATGTGGTTTTAGTAGTTTTTTTTTTTCAATTTATATATTCTACTATGTTGTGTTTATAAACTCATATATCATTTTTTTTTCAATTTATATATTCTACTATGTTGTGTTTATAAACTCATATATCAATTTTTGTGTTACAGTTTACAGCTCTAAACGGCTATTAACTCTATTAACTAGAGGAAAGGAAGATAGAGAAAAAGGAGGGGGGGGGGGTCTTTTTAATTAAATTTGTGCAAAATGTGTCAAAATGGCAAATACATGATTATCTTATTTATTTGGGAGAAATATTGATTATTTATTTAGCATCATGCAACATCAAAGTATAAGACAATGAGTAAAAATGTGCAACATCATGTAGTTGTATCATGTAGCATCTCTACTAATTTTTAAAAGTGTTTTGACATATGTACCTTTTAATAATTAAATACCAATTATATGTATATTTTCATCATTTAATATACTTAGTTAGTGAATAGTGTTATCTATGAGTGTTTGATCACAAAAATAACAACTCTATGTTTCCATTTATATATTAGTATGATATTTGCGACATAATATGTAGCTGGGTTACTGTGTGCATATGTATTTATATATTGATGAATAGTATGAACACATATTTTAAATATCAACATCCCTCGGTATTATTTGTAAGAGTTAATCTTCATTCTTATGATACACACAATAGCAGGGCAAAAGGTGACCCTCTGCATAATTTTCCGATTTCCATCTCCGCCGACATTATTGGTAGTAGTGATAGTTACAATATCTGAATTTTATATTTGCTTGAAACTGATGTTTTTCATTAATGTTTCGTGTACTTTTTGTTTCGTATTTACATTTTCTTTTCATTATATGAAATTCGCATACTTTTTAGGCCACTGTGCAGCCTCTTGTAGGTTTTAGAGATGGTTTCGCCAAATATAAAGCATGGTAAATCCGAGAAGATTATATCAAAAGTCACCCGACGAGTTTGTGAGATGAGAAGTTATCGAGAATCTGGTAACAAATTTTGGTTTCAACCTTGAATAATTTATTTCATTATATCTTGAGTTATCTCTTGTTTGTTTTGTCAAAAAATTTAAATTGTAGCAAAACTAAGAAACAAAACCATAAGTTAAGAATTTTGTTAAGAAAAAATGTGATAACATAATACTTTTGAAGCAGGTAACGAAAAGGCTCAACCTCCTATGATGAGAAGCAAACAAAGGGTAGGGGAAAATATTGAACGAAATGCTCCTGTCTCGAGGCCTAGGAAGGTAGGCGAGATTTCAACTTCAAAAAACTTTATAGGTGAAACTAGTAATGAGAGAGATCAATTTCATGTGATGAGAAGTAATCAATGGACTTGTAAGAGTTTGCTTAACAACTTGTATTAATCATCAATGTCATGTTTATGTGTCCCCTGTGACAGTTCTTACCCCACATAATAGATTTGGAGGCTATCCAACATTGTCCTGGTCGAAGTATTGAAGTGAATGGTATTGTCCCTGGGCCTAGGAAGGTTGGCCAGGTTCCAACTTTGAAAAATAGCGTTGCTCAAATTGATAATAAAAGAGATCAACTTCCTAATATGAAAAGTAATCAAGGGACAGGTTAGAGCATGGTTTTTGATGTGTAATGTTGTCATGTTTTATGTCATGTTTTATAAGTTAGTTAATCATTGGACAGGGTTGGAGGCTATCCATCAATCAATCGAAAAGAATACACCTCTCTCTATACATATGAAGGTCGGTTTTAATCTATGCAATGTTCTATAAAACTGCATATACGTTCTATTAATTGAAATACACTCGCAGAACGTGCAAGATATGTGGTATCGTCGTAACAACTTGTTTTCCGATCGAGCAGCTACATTAAACAACGTACATGGTATTGAACTTTAATTGATAGCTTATTTCTTACCATCTTGTATGGTATCTTATTTCCTATTGTATGTTGCTTTTAATTTATTAATCTAATGTATAAATGTCATGTTTGATAAGTTAATTACCCATTTGATAGGGTTTGAGGTTGAGTATCATGATCCTAGTCAAAATGTTGAAGATAACATTCTTCGCTCTAGGCCTATGAAGGTTAGTTTTCACTCATAGTAAAGTTATGTAAAGCTGCATTTATATAAGTTACGTATTGGAATTACTACTTGCAGCACAAGCAAGATATACAGGATTGTCGTGACAACTTTTTTTCCGATCGAGCTGCTACATCAAAAAACATATATGGTATTGAACTACAACGATAGCTTATTTCTTACTATTGTTGATGGTATATTATTTCATGCTATAAGTACTAATAATTTATTAGTGTGGTGTATTAGTGTCATGTTTGGTAAATTTATTCACTATTCGACAGGCTTTGAAGCTACCTATCATGATCCTAGTCAAAATATGGAAAACAATTCTCTTCTCCCTAGCCTTAGGAAGGTCAGTTTCACTCCTAGTGGTCTTATGTAAAATTGCAAATGTCGTGTCATGTACTGAAATTACTTCTTACAAAATTTGCACGATATGAGGGGTTGCCATGAAAGCTTGTTTTCTGTTCAAGTTGAAACATCAAAGAATGCAAATGGTTGTAGTGCTATGATAGTTTATTTCCTATTATTTTAATTGATATCTAGGTTTTTTTTTAATCAAAAAGTTCTAATATATAAGAGTTTTGTTTTAGGCTTTTGCGGATCCACAAACACTCAAATTTCTCCACTTTCTGATGTTGATATTATTGGTAAGTGATTCGACTTTTGCTCTTGACATTTTGTATAAAAAAGTATTTTCAATCATATTTTCTTTCTTATTTCTAATATGTGGCGTAACACTCTTTTTAGGATGTTCCAAACCCAGAAAAAAGCGTGGAAACACTAAAGGCGTTGAGTTAGCTAAGACACATGAATGTGGGAACAAATTTGAGATCCTATTTCCAAGACATGTCAATAGAGCAGTCGGTGAGCACTCCAACATGTTTACCACTAAAATTGGATTTCTTGTTCGACAAATTGCGCCACTTCAAGCAGTTTATTGGGTTTCCATTAGTCATGAGATAAAGGATACCATAATGAGCTGGCTTCGTGTAAGTAGTTGATCTATGTATTCTTGGCTATACTAAATTTATTTATTAGGTAGCTTTTCTTTGCACATTGTGTGATGGTAAGACATTGTGGAATACAGTAACATGCATCTCAAAGTGGTAGCCAACGAATACAGTAAAAAAAAAACTTTATTCATTAGCTTCATCAATATGAATGTTATGCTTTTTTTATCAGGACAAGTTTCTATTCAGTGAAGAGGACAAAGTTATTGAATCTGTCAAGCATTCGATGGCAAGACGGTATAATACTTGGCGCTTTAATCTGCATGATAAATTTTTGGAGCATCGAACCATCGTTTCAGCACTTTCAAATCCACCCAAGGGTATAAAAAAGGCAGATTGAATGTATCTTTGCGATTTGTTCACCACTCCAAAGTTTAAGGTACCAATGAGCAGCTTTGGTTATTACTATGCTTTAAATTTATTTTGCTTTATTTTACTAAACTCGTGTTATATCAGGATAGAAGTGAAAGAAACAAGAAGAACAGAGTAAAACTAAGAAATCCACATATAGCCGGAACAAAGTTTTTTTCAAAGATCAGATACGATAAGGTAAAGCTTGTTAGCAATTAAGGGTTTAAACGTTATTTTGGGTCATTTGAAAGGTCAACATTACAAAGATATTTTGTACTCGTTTTGAATTACTTTTTGTTTGATTTTTCAGCGAAATCGTGACACACAAAAGGAACTTGAATTTGATGAGCTTTATCAGAGTACTAATCAAAGGGATTATGGTACTTGGGTGAATGAAACTGCTAAGAATTTTCATGTAAGATTGTCCTTTATTTTTTCTTTATTTATGGCCAACTACATGGTGATTGTCTATATCTTAAAACGTTGTGGTCATTGTAGGAGAACTTAAAGAAGCATAAGACTAATGCAGCTTCGGAAGGGATTATCCTCACAGATGAGGAGTTGTCTGTGCTGACATTTGGAAGAAACACTGGGTATGTTTGTGGCCTAGGACACGGACCAAAGACTACAACCTCGATCAAAGGTAAACGTACTCATGCAGATTTAGGAAGAGAAGCTCATGAGGCAGTTAAACGAGCCGAAGTGGCTGAAAGAAAGAATGCAGCGATGGCTGAAAGGTTAGAATTGATGGAAGCTCAATAAGCGGATTTTTCAGCAAAGTTAAGAGAAGAAATGAATTCCCAGCTTTCTTCCATTCGCCAGGAGCTATTGGGGAGACAAAACAGAAGTAAGTACATGATTCAATAGCGCTATGATTTAGAAGTGATTTTGTTATGCTGATTTGGCGTTGCCATTTTATAATCCAAATGCGTGTTTGTATCCTTCATGTGAAAAACTTGGCGTAAGTCTTACTGGTAACTGGCAACCATGGTTGTATCTTAACTTTTGGTGCATAAAGTGATGGTGAGCAAGTTAATTATAGGTGAGCGGGTCTTGTTTACATTATATAAGTATGAAGTTACCTTTTGATGAGGGTGGGAATGTAAATGCTTTTAAGTGGTACTTATAATATTTTACATGTTTTATAACAACGCAAGCTGTTAACCTGTTTTACGGTTAGAAGTAATCTGGGAAGATAACTTTATGTCTGATTAAATAGGTGATATCATATAGCTTTTAGGAAGAATATGAATGGATGTACTTAACATGGTATATTAATGTACCTGGTTAGTGGAAAATGTTAGTTAATGTAAATAAGAAATGTAATGAAACATAAAATGGGCAGCTGATTTACTAGGTATATATTCATTTTTGCTGAATTTATGTTTCCTTTGTTAAACATGTGGGCAGGTTTAGAAGAGTAGCTGGTATACCAAATCAAATGTTTAGTTTGTGCTGAAGTCGAAATGGATTGAAAAAGAAGTGTTGATCATGATTAGCACGCAACAAAGTTGTTGCCAGAGTTGATGATACACTTATATTCTCATTTTGCTATTAATAAGTGATGTACTCATGAATTCTTGTAATAACACTGATTTGGTGATTTTGCTATTAAAATGGTTGATGGTAATGTTGAATTCGAAATATAATAGCCATTGTATGTTCATTATGGTAATGTTGAATTCTGAAATATGACATGCTTGTAAAATTCAAACGTTGGCATGATGGTTTGTTCTTTCGGTTTAATTAGCCAATATTAGTTATTTTGTTATAATAAAACAGATATGTGAAGTATTGTTTGGACCACCAACTGAGATTGTTTTGTTTTCCGAAAAATAGTCCGACAGTGTCCGAATTTGACTGTTTAGTGACGAGATTTTTCTGTTAGTAAATATTAATGGTTAGTGATGAACTCATTTGTCGTCACTAAAATGGTTTTAGTGTCCACAATTTAGTGACGGTGCTGTGACGGGAATATGTCGTCATTGTAGACACTTTAAGTGACCAAATCTTGTCTTTTGTGACTACTTTTTTCATCACTAAACAACCTAACTGTTGTAGTGATGATATGAATCAGTGGTTACCTAGATGAAGGGAAAAGGACCCGGAACGATATTTAGCCTTCTCTCTTTCTCTGATTGTATATACTCTCTTTGCACTTCTTCCTCTTCTTATACGTAGATATATGTATATATAGAGTTAATAAACCAATGCTAGAACTGTGTCTAAACCTTCTCTGTATATGCTTGTATATAAAGGAATGGTACTGAATGATAGTAAGGTGGATACGTTATAAAATTAAAGGTAGACTTTTAAGTTTCTACCGTTTCTTTCTTCAGACTCTTCAATTCCATATATAACCTAAATTAGTTAAAATAATTAAGGCTCCTTATTACTAGTTGCTAACAATATTTATTGCTAATTACTAATTAACCTATCAACTAGGCAAAACATCAAAATAGTCTCTATACATTAAAACAAAATAAAATACGGGATTTTACATTGAGAATATTCAACAACATAACATTAAAAATGAGTTTATTAAGGATTTCGTGAAAGGCGCACTAAACCGTGTTTTTTCCGTCCATGTCTGCTTTGTGAATGGGTTCAAATTTTACACTGGCTTTTGGATCAAATAATTCCACAGGGGCAGGGGTGAGCCTACACTGCACGAAGGCTTTACATCATATCGTAATGGTAGTGGCATGGTGAAGTCTCGATGTGTGGGGTTTTTGCATCGGCGGGTGGTGGCCAGTGCCGTCTCCAGCATTTTGGAGACCCAAAGCCGATAAAAAATATGGGCCCTAAATACTAACATTATTTTAACAATTAAAATATATAAAAAAACACTCGAACTGATAATTTATTATTTTCTCCACCATGTTTTAAGTAAATTATCCGGCACAACCGCATCTGATAAATAATAAATTACTGAATCAATCATATACACAAAATTGAGAATAAATCTATCCAATTAAAATATTAATTTAAAACCCCCAAATTTAGTTGTTTAAATAATCATAAAAAATCTCATGAGTTATAGGCCCATATGAATAAACCGGATCTATTTTTGTTGTCCTACATTTTTTAGGTTAGACTATCCTAATTTTTTTGGGTCATTCAATCAAAATCAATCCCAACCAATATTCAATAAAAATTATGGAAATATTACTATATAGGATTGCCTACATACACTCCTCAGTAACACCAGTAGTTAAAAAAAAAGTTCTCGTATTTTATAGTAACACTACCGTAAACCCGGTAAATGGGTGTCACCCACTAAAAACCCAACACCTATTAATGAACTCAAAATAACTACTACCCTAAAATTAATTTAAAATTAATTAAAACTAAAATATTCTATTGGTTAACACACCCTAAATTATAGTGCACCGTATGAAGAAAAAAAATTCAAATTTATCAACCGTACCGAAAAATTATCGGATGCATTTCAAATACGTTACGTAAAAAATCAAAATCAAATTTATCAATCGTACCTAAAAAGTATCGGATATGTAATCGTGTCAAGCTTTTTTTACTTATATTTTTTTCATAGTTTTTGTTGACCATTGTATTGTTTTTGATCCAATGACCCATAAAAAACTAAGGTAGGCTAGCTTAAAAAAATTAAGTACCTTTGTTACGTTTTGTGAGAGACAGAGACTGTAATGTGTTTTTTTTTGGAATAAAACTTGGATTTTTTTTTGTGACCAGTTGTATATTAGTAATAAAATAAAATGCTATAATTTATTAGGGGTATATTAGTAATTTCATATATATATGAAAAAAAATGGTCACCTATAATTTTGATGGCACCAGTTTTGTGCTTTCAAAACTGGCCTGTACAGCCGTTCCGGATTGTGGCGAACGTTTGTTCCAAGCTCCAGGGTTAACAGTATTTGTGGTTACTACCCAAATTTTGAAACGATGATGCCTGACCGAGTGTCACACACCACACAATAGCCACACCCATGCCAATATTTTCTTAATCTTACACAATTGTCACATTATTATGAGAGAGGTAAGATAGTGTCGTCGTCATTAACCTTTTATCTTGAGGATGAGCAAGAAGATGAATAAGTAGAAAGAGATGACAAAGTTGATGTGTAAATATTTCAATTTTACTTTGCAAGTTTCATTAGGTTAGAGCCATTAGACGACTATGTTAGGTGGATCACTGTTAAATATTTGAGAAAGTCACGAGAAAGAGTTTTTGACTTGTGATTTTGTGTCCCTTGAAAACCCCCCGATGAGTTCATACTTCATAGTATGTATATTTATTAAATTTTGTTTTTTAATTTATGAATTAGCATTCTGGTATTGAAATTTTAATTAACTATATTGGAAATTAAACTATTATTTAAATTTGTCATTTAGTGTTGAACTTTCTTGTTTAAAGTCAGAGGTGAAGAATGGTGTTGAGCAACTACAAATTTGCAACTTTGAAATTTTAACTTAAATTTGAGAGAATATTTTGTAACCTAGGATATAATATTTCGTAATTTTGCATCTTCAATTTTTTCATTTTCAATCTAAGAAGAAAAAAAACAGGATTCTTAGAGCAAGCACTATAAAAGCCCTATTTGAATCACGTATATTATGAGAAACAAGACCACTTTTTTAACAAAAAAACATCACACCAGCTTCCCTTAATAAGCCCAAAATTTACATGTAGTCAAAATGTTTATTAAATCTAAAAAACCAAAAGTGTTTCTTATAATTTTTTATAATAATTTTTGATAAGTGTATTTGCTCTTATATAATTACAAGATATGACTTAACATTTAAATAATATAAATAAATAAATATCAAATACTTTTGAAGATGTAAGGAAAATTATAAGCAAGCCGCTGTTTTGTAAATGGAAAAAGTGAAATAAAAAACTTAAAAAATGATAGTTTTCTCCTTCATATGAGGAATATTATGGGACACTATCTGTAGTGCTTGCTCTTAGCCTGTTCAATTAGCCTGTTCAAATAGACAGATATCGACACTAATTAATCATATTGCTAGTTGCTACCATATCACTAGGCCTGTAAATGAGATAACATATTTGTGAAATCGTTTGTGTTCGGCTCGGTTAATGTTCGGTTCATGTTCGTTCAATTACACGTATGTAAAAAATAATTTCTAATTTATTAGAATATATAAACTTAAAAGCTAAGACAAATTTGTGTTATAATGTCAAATAAATTAATTAGCTAATGATTTATTTATCTGTAGACAAATTTATCATAGTAAACACTATAATAATAAATGATAAAATTAAAATATATTTTAACAGAAAAAAAAAATACTATATTTTTTTTAATTATTGAATGTTTTGAATGAAATTAGATGTTTACGAACAACTCGTGTTCGGCTCGTCAAACGTTCGGTTCATGTTCGTTAAATTTTCGTTCGTATTTAAATGAAAATGAACTGAACATGAACATGAACAAATGTTTTAGTTCATCAACATGAACATGAACATAGTCCTGTTCGGTTCGTTTCATTTACAGCCCTACTTATCACAGTTCTGTGTTTTAGTTGTAATTGCAATGGTGCTAAGAAAAAGTTGTGGTTGCAATAAGTAAAAGATAAAGGACCATTTAGCAACTCTCATTCTTCAAACCACTAATGAAACTAAACTAAACTCAAACTCCTCCTTCCCATCCACCATGTACAGTTGAGTTTAATATTAGCTAGAAAATATCCTTGTTAAATTTATATTATATTATAGTATTCATTTAGATAAAAAAATAGCCCATTTTTTTTTGAAAACGTCTAAAAAAGTGTAAAACCCCCCGGAAAAGGCAAAATTCTATAAAAACCGAAAAAACCCCAAATTACAAAAATTCATTCATAGGAATGCAGGATAGAGCGGATACAAGATCAGACATGATCGCACGTACACATGACCACACAAGATCCTAAAGATGATATATATAAATATTAATTAACACATTTTTATTTTTAGGGCTTTCTTAGAAGAACATTATTTGAGGAACCAATATTTTGGCACTTAAATATATTTTTCCCATTCTTTTTGGTACTTAAGGAACCATTTTTTTTAAAATGTAAATTAGATCTATGTTGGTTCCTTAAAATATTTAGATCTAGGATCTTGCCATTTGTGTTTGATATGATTTTAGGAAGAGCATCCACACAAAAAATCAAATTATAAATCTCCATCAGAAGAATTACAACAAGGAATGAATCTAGGGATAAATGTTGAAATCACAACGGTGGATAAAAAATCAAAAAATTAGTCCACAGATACGCAGAAAACGGGTTAATATCAATTTAGTGGCCTGTGTTTTATACCAAAACTGATTTGGTAGCATAACTTTCAAAAATCTTAATTTAATGACCCGTGTTGTACACTTTAATGATTTAGTGAGCCGTCATTAATTTTTTGGACGAAAAACGTTAAACTTAACTTTAGAAGTTTAAAACATTTACAGTAAGTCCTCGTAGATTAGAAATTAATAAATAAGCTAGAAAATTGATGAAAATAACCAAATTAACCCATTTTCAGAAAGCAAATAATTTTATTTTTGTTGGGAAAAGACACATTTTGAATTTAGCAACTTTTCTAAAAAAAATGCATTTTTTCAAAGATTTTTTTTCAAGAAAATACGAGTTATTTTTAAAAAAGGTTTAGTTTATGATTTTAAAATTTATACTAAATTGGTTTCTCTTTTACCAATATAATGACTACTTAAGCATTTTCTTTTGAATTATTTACTAAATAAAAAAACGACTTTAGAAAGAACTCAGTTTTTTTGGAAATTTTTTTCTTTAGATAAAGCAACATTTTCTAAGAACTATATTTATTTTGGAAAAAGATTTATATATTAAACAAATTTTTTGAAGAATAAAGCCTTACTTCAAAAATCGATATTAGTTCTTAGTTCTCTTCTTTTTGAAAAAAAATATTAATATTATTTCTTACTTTCGAAGTAGTTTTTAGAATTTTTTATAAGAAGCATGATTATTTTACACAATTATAAAAAAGTAAAAAATAAAATACATTTTTACAAGCTTTTAAATCTTAGAGATTTTTTTTATCACGTTATAAAAAATTAAACCGGAGTATTATAATTTAACTTTTTTCAAACTGAAATTTTCATTTATAATTTTGAGGTTATACTATAAAGTTCCAAAAAAGTTGACGGGAGGTCACTAAATCATTAAAAATGCATAGCACAGGTCAATAAATCAAAAAATTTGAAACTCAGGTCAACAAATCAATTTTGGTTCAAAACACATGTCATTAAACTGATTTTAACCTCTCGGAAAAGTGACTACAAGAGAAACTATAAGTGTATCTTAATTTGTAATAAAAAAATTGCTATAACACAATGCACAATCAAAATCTGAAACACAAATGCATATCGAAAGAACAACTCTATAATAAAATTTGAAACCAAACAGGTAGATGTAAACCCAAATCCCAAGAGCGAAAAGTGACCAAAATTAATTATTTTACAATAATAATTCTTGATCACAATTCAATTCTAAGTGAAGAGTTTGCGGAGTAGGGAATTGACTAAAATTATAGCATTAGGAAGGGGCATTCCTAATTTACATGAGATTCGGAAGATGAACTTCTTTGAATGTATCGAATCAAGTAGGCTTTCTTCCCGGTGGGTTGCTTGCTTGGGGTTACACAGAAAACGTGTCATCAGAGTAAATACCAATTACACATATGATGACTGAAATCAAACCGGAGGACTTTTTCAAAGACCTATGTCTCCTTGAAATTATTAGTATTAATTAGGGGCGAGCCACGAACCTTGAATGGGTGCCGAATTTGAAAAACTGATGTTTAAGTGAAAGAATAAATAATGGGGAGGTGTCAATTTTTTTTTTTTAACAAACTGTGATTAGCGATAAACCCAACAAATCAATCTTCAGTTCACATAACTCACAGAGACATCTTAGTTGCCATAAAGATCGAGGAAGGAAATCTTAGTTTTTACTTGAAAACTAGGAAATGCATAAAAAATCTTATTAATTCGTTAGATATTTTGAAAACGGTTTGGTTGAATTTGAAAATATGTACTAATGTTTCAAATTTTTTATTCAGTGTACTCATTTTAGCAAATAAACTTGATTTCGTATACAACTCTCAACTTTAACTCGTACTCTAAATCAAGTTTAACTGTTAAACTCGGCAAACCAAATCAAGTTTTATTGTTACTCGCTACACTTTGACGTGTTCTGATTTAATTAATAAACTCCGTATACTAAATCAAGTTTTATTCGTTTCTGCCGACTAATCTTCTGATTTTTTTTTTCACCATTGCTATTTCAACGGTTGTCCCTAGATTCATTCCTTGTTTCAATTCTTCTAATCGAGATCTATAATTTGATTTTTTTTTCTGGATGCTCTTCTTAAGATCATATCAAACACAATTGACAAGATCCTAGATCTAAATTTTTTAAGGAACCAACATAGAGCTAAATTACATAAAAAAATAAATATAATTGGTTCCTCAAGTACCAAAAAAATGGGAAAATATTTTAAATGCCAAAATATTGGTTCCTCAAATAGTGTTCTTCTAAGAAAGCCCTAAAAATAAAAACGTGTTAATTAATATTTATATCGTCGATCTTGTGTGGTCACGTGTATGTGAGATCATGTGTGATCTTGTGTCCGTCCTGTCTTACATTCTTATGAATGAATTTTTCAAATTTGGTTTTTTTCGGTTTTTATAGCATTTTGCCTTTTATGAGGGGTTTTAAACTTGTTCAGATGTTTTCAAAAATAATTGGTGATATTTTTATCTAAATTAATACTATAATATAATTTTATAATGATATTTTTTTAACTAGTATATTAAACTCAACTTTACAAATATAAATAACTTCGTAAATTTTTATTTTCATTTAAAACATTGGGTTTCATGTGTAAACAAAATACCCTTTCCCCCATATCGTGACGAGTGTCCTCGGAATGTCAATCGTGGTCAACGAGATGAATTTTCGCATATCAGATACATGTTTTTCCGTGTCTCACCTCTCCATGTTTTGCACGTGTCGGGCACTGTAATTGATTGTTGGTTATGATTTTTTGATTCCAAAAAAAATATTACGGTTCGGATTAGTTTTTTTATTTGGGGAAAGTTTGATTTGAGTTAGTATTATGGATACTTAATTTTAAAAAATTGTTTAAAGTTATTTTTTAGAGTTTTTACTATGAAAAATTCGATATGTCGTTTTCTTTGATGTTTTTTAAAATTTACACACCATTTGGTTTGCACATGATGATTACTATGCCGTTCAAAAAGATATTGATGTTTTTTTAAAAAAAATTGGGTTTTTTGAAAAATATATAAATTAATATGCATTGTTAAATGTTCACACCAATTGGTTCTTATGTTTAAGTTTGTTTATGCACTTTTAGAAGTATATACCACACGGTATGCAGGGGCATTCCTTATGCACATTTTAAAAAAATCTTACGTATTGTTATGAAAAGAAAAAGGAATATTTTTAAGTGTAAAAAATCGAGCTTTGAAAGGTATAAATTGTTGATTGGCATACACCTTTGAAGTACATACCTGATACCAATAGATATGCATTTTTTCAAGCGCATACCTATAGAAATGCACATTTCAATCACATACCAATAGCTATGCAGGTATGCCGCTGCGCATTTTTGAGCATCATACTTATGTGTTTTTCATCTTTGAAATATATTAACTAGAAGACTCCGGTTGTCCAGTTCCCTTTTTTTTGGGTTAATTAAAGCATTAACGAAACTCCGATTAGCCCAACACTGCGTCACGGAGTCCGTTATACCGTCGGGTAGCTCACTTGAGCTTTGGCCAACTCACCAAGGCATTGAACATCTCCCACGACAAAACTGTGGACAACAGTACGTTGCCTTGTCCAGAGCTCTGATAAGCTCGCCAGAGCTTTGTTAGAGCACTGGTGGGAGTGGGTAGATGGTTGTTGGTGATGGTGGTAGGTAGCGATGAAGTTGTGTGTTGGAGTGGTGTTTTGAATTATTTGTTGGATAGTTGTACCTTTAGGGAAGAAATTTTTAGTTATGTAAATTTTGACTAATAAGGTTTTAGTCGTTGTATGTTTTGGGCATTGACCCAAAATGATGTAAGTATTGATCTTTTCTCCTAATAAAATTCTATTTTTGTCTCTTGTTTGTCTGGGTGATTTAATCACTTTTATATGCCAGTTCTCGAGAATATACCCTCGAGAATATACCCGTAATCATTAGTTTACAACAAAAAAATACAACATAAAGAAAGATTGTACAAGAGTCTTAGCATATCCCACCTTACTATGTCGTTTGAACCTCACCATACGCGTGTGGTCGTCTTTTACGGAAATTACATGAATAACTACCGGTATAGTCTAAATAACATTTAGTGTCATCATACACTTTCTTGATTCCTTCAAATTTTCTTCATTTTTATTAGCCTGCTCAAGAATAGACATCAATATCCTAGATCTTAGAGAATTTTTTCCCAAAAATTCTGTAGAAATCCAACGATTGGGTCGCTTTTAGGTTTTTTCAAAAGTGTTTTAACATAATACTATGTACTATTTAAAGTATACACAACATATGGCTAGCGTGATAAATATCAACCTTACTCATCATATATTATATATGTGTGTAGTGAATAGTAATATACAGAAAGGATGTATCTTACAAAGTGCACAGTCCCAGATAGGATTACAATATATAGCAATAAACAATATTTTCCTTATTTCCTTCCGGGTCTTGCTAACATATATTGAATTACAATTATATATTAATTAAATTAATAAAGATATACTAAATTGATCCCTGAATATAAATGATACATTAAATAGCATTCAGGCTTACCCTTTTTAATACCAACATTTATTAAAAATTAAAACAATGTGACATAATATAGAGTAATGATACGTTGAACAATTGCGACACTAATTAATGAACACACTTATAGGCGTCCGAACGAAAGTAAAACAAGATCATTAACATTTGATTTTGTTTGGTGTGTGGTCGTGAGTACTGTATGAGTTTGTGAGCTTAATTATCATTTTCCTATAGTTTAGATTAATGGTGCTGGACGATAAAATTTTCAATATGCTATCTTTTATAAGTTTGCTTTATTAGCTAATTTGTTATGGAGACTTATCATATGTTCCCATAGTGAACAACTAATAAAAAAGTGATAAAAGGAACTTGCAATTTAGTACACCAATATGCACTCGTAGATTACACAAAATGATAAGAATTAATTTTGTGAAAGATTTCTTTTCTTTTGGAAGATATGGGCAAATGAGATTTCTTTATTAATTTTTATGTTTAGCAAAAAATTTTCATGTATAATCAGTTATCAGTACCAGCTAGTATAATCAGTTATTATAAAAGGTTTTGAAGTAATGAACATTTTTAATCAACTTTTGGAAAAAAAAAATCAGTTAAGATCCGTTAATTAACTGCATTTAATGAAATGTATTGGTGAAATCAATCTTGTTCAGAATTTATTACCTTTCCGAAGATATGGGATTTTTTTATTTTTTTTTTAAATTTTGATGATTAGGTTGAAATCAATCTTTTGTAGGGTTGTTACCGTTGTAAGAGAGACCGTTAAACAGATCCGGACCGCATGATTAAAGATCGGATTGGTCCGGATTCGAACTTAAACGGATTGGACTTGGACTCGAAATATAAAAATCGCTCATCACAGATAGAACTCAAACTCGAACTCAATATCTCAAATACAATCCGAGCCTTCCAAGCCATTCCACCTACATGGTAATCCAATAAAAATTTGTAAACCGAATGACAAACAACGATCAGACATTTATGGTCAAAATTGTAAAACCTTTGGATATATCAAATTAAACAATTTTTTTTGGGCTTCAAGGTTGTCGAGACTAGTGGAACAGCCATTTGAGACATAATACATGACAATTTGTGACACCGCAATTAGATCTACAATTTGATTAGATCAACTCAAGTGGATTCTAACCAATGGCGTAACAATAGTGTCTCCACCTCATCCACACAAAATTACTTATGCAAGTGCGGGAGTAATATAAAAAAAAATCATGCAGCCATCCAGGGGTGAATACTGAACATTAACTTTGGTGTTTCCAAATTTTTTTTATCGGTTCTAAGTTTCCTCCTTTTAGTGCGGACTGAAAATTTTCACTATTACAAAAAAAACCCACCTCACTTGTATAAGAAAATAAAAAATAGTTTTTTTTTTTCAGAGCGTTACTAAGCCAGCTGGCTTTTTTGGCTAAGCTAAAGAGCTTTAATTAACTTAAGTTTTTTTACAAAAGGAGCCAAATTTATATTTAATACTCAAATTCCCAAAATATCCAGTAAATAAATTTATAACATTTTTTTATTTCCTTTTTAAATTTTCTCAAATTGTTAAAATTTTTGAAGAAATATTTATAAATTTAAAATTTATTGAGAAATTTCATAATTTATGGACAACATGTTGATCAAAATATAGAATTTTTTGATTTATAACATTATTGTTTTCTCTAAATTTAAATATGCATGATTTCTTTACATATGAATTTTTACAATAAATAGGAAAACATTTAATCTTAATTTTTATAATTGTTTTGTAATTATGGTAATAATAGTTTGACTAGGTAGATATTAGGGCTTAGAATATGTTACATTGAAAAAGATAAAAATCATCCGGAACTATATATAGTGTATGTGATTAGTTGGTATTGTAACTAAAGTTACTACAATCTCTTCTGAATTTTGTTTTCTCTTTATTTGTTTATAGTTTTGGTATTTTATTTCTTTACTTAACCTATAGAATTTAGAATTTAGAACTATTAATCTTTATGTAATATCATTACACAAATGTTATGTAATTAAACATACAATATATAATTTTGAATGGGGTTGCATGAAATAAATTTAATTGGTTGCTGAAATGATCTATTTACAAATACATCTGAAAAACACTAAAAAAAATTAATCAAATTATTAAAAATTGTGAGCTTGCAGTGTTGAGCCCTGGTCATATATTGTAGTAAATAACCGGTAAAGTACCCAAATTATTGAATCGAGGGACGGTATTGGTCTAAGATTAAATAGTGTTTACGTTGTGTTTCTATTTCTCTTTATTTCCACCAATATATTTCTACTAACTAGACCAATTAACCTAAATAACATACGGAGGTCGTCAATCCTAACACTTTTATATCGAGCAAATTACAGCTATGTTTTCGATTAGAGAGTTTTCCTAACAATTTATACTATGCAATATAGAAGTAGTCAATTCCTAACATGCAAAAATATGTATAGTTGTACTATCTATAATAATAGTCAAATAGATAATAAAAACCTGTAACAAGTAATAAAAATGATAGCTAAGTTCATAAAAAGAACTTATCTTGCAAGCGTTAATTATTGAATTGACAAACTATCCCAAAATATATGTAAAAGTGGAAATATTTAGAGAGAGAGAGATGTGTTATGAGACTCAAATGAGTTCTGAAAAAGTGAATAATGAATGGTATATGGAGGCCAGATGTTATATATATGTGTCTCAAACCCTACAAAAATTAAAAGCCCGTGACCTAACTGTTTAGGCCCAACAAGTTAGCATCTTTTTTGGGCTGGGCTTTATTGTGGTCCATTTTTGACTTCTTTTGGAGTTGATTTAGATCCTCTATCTTCCGATTTCTTTATTTATGGTCTTTCCTTGGGTCTTCTTTCATCTTTATCTCGTTTTTGTGCTAATTATGCGCTTCTTTCTGAAGAAAAAAAAAGTACAAATAAAGCAGGAAAAATGCATAATTCACTAAATATCCCTTAATCAAGCTAGTAACAAAACAACACGAATAACTATCTTTTTACCTCCATGAAAACTAACATTTCGTGGTCCAATTAGTTACCCTCCACACCTCCAATACATGGACTACGAGGATCACAAGATCCTCACAATTACCTCAATTTATACACAAGTCGTACAATCGAAAAGTTTAATATCAACTGATGGGGGTAAAATTTTGTGGTTCTTATTCCCTTATTAATTAATATGACCCTGACATCATTATACTCCCTCCGTTCCGAAATTTTTATTCATCATTTAGAAAGTAAATTTTCTATAGACATGCAATTATTGTTTTGTCTAATAACTCATATACCCATTATACCCTCATGCATTACATTAAAAATTGACATCAAAGACATAACTAAGGCTTAAATGGAAACATTTGTGAAACTTTTAGTTGAATTTACAAAATGGACAAACAATATGTAAGTTTCTAAAAAGGAAAGATGGGCAAACATTTTAGAACAGATGGAGTAGCATATAATATTAGGGTTCACTACGATTGTTCAAAATAACCTAATAAATCAATAAAAGAGCATTTATGGCGAGATTAATGCTATATTGAAGAGATAACATAATAACTGCCTTAGGGAAAAATATATAATATATTCATGGTTATTTATAATATATGTAGGATTGCCACAATTAATCCATGATGTATCCAAAGATATAAATAGATATGAGTAATTTTACTCTTATGAGAGTGAAAGATATGTTTGTATATGTAGAGGATATATGTTTATATATGCGTCGGAAATAAGATAGAAAAAGGAAATACTTCTCCTCCAAGAAAGGAGAGATCTAATATTATTAATAAGAAAGTAAGGGCTAAAAGATCTATGAAAATATGGCAATACTGGACCGAGATTCTCCTTACTTCAGCTTATATAAAGGAAGTAATACTCATCAATGAGGTACACACAATTTAATTATACAATTCTTACTGCAATACAGAAATACACCTTAAATGTTCCCCCTCCGGATAGTTGCTCTTGGCGACGAAGGGTGAACCTTGATCTTGGCTTTAAGTGCAGTCATGAACAGTTATACCAAGGAACACGGGTTACCCCTAATTCAGGAAAAGAGAGATATCGCTGATAAATGATATATTTAAGAATACAATATTGATGGCTTAAACATAAACTCTAGACAAGACGAAGGTATGAGCTACTCACCCTAATGAGGTAGGGTTTAAGTTTGAGTCCCATATCATTAACCTTGTACAAAACTTAGAATCGATGTGATTCAAAGTATGACCAATGTTAATTTCACACACTTCCAAATTTATAAATGTTAACAAATGTTTCCCCAATATAAACTTCTCTTTTTCTCACATTAAAATATGATATATGATATGATATTTGGGAGGGATTGATTGAAAAAATGGCACGATCAAGTCTATATAGAATTCGAAGGCTCTGAATCGATGTTTTTAAGTGTACATAAATTGTCATGCCTTTGTATGTTGAAGGAATATAGCATGGTAACTGTTTTCAGACATTAATGAGTCTATTTATACGCTCCAAGGATGACCCAACTTTTGTTTGGGCTACAAAATCGATTTTCATAATTCAGCTTCAAAGTAAGTGCTTGGATGTTAAGTCACTCTCATTTGACTCAAATTTGAATTTTTTTAATTTTCGATAATCTTAAATATTTATACTAATTCCATATGAGTATACACACACACAAATATATATATATATATATATATATATATATATGTGTGTGTGTGTGTGTGTGTGTGTGTGTGTGTGTGTGTGTGTGTGTGTGTGTGTGTGTGTTAAACATCAGTCTAAGTAACAACACTTCTCTCTCTCAATTCCACAACCCTAAAACCTAAAAAAGTTAAAGCCTCCTCCGCCTAAGGCGGGGGAGCCACCTTCGCTCCTCATTCCCCAAGGCCATCTTTTCTTCCCTTACCCCCTTCCATCTATCTCCTCAACTCCATCTTCGTTGAGTCCTAGGCTCCTCATCTAGTCATCTCCATCTCAATTCTCCTCAACCGTTTTAATGAAAAGAAGACCTGCTCCTTTGTAGGGCAGGTCTGATCTCGAGCCAGTTCATCTCGCATCTCCTTAAAATGCCGGTTTAGATTTTATCTATGATTAACTTTTTAATGCAATGGTTAATAATTGGTAAAGATAAAAAAAATTCACAAAAGTAAGCTGTAAATCCTATATCGAGTAAGTTTCTCTACGTCTCTTTAAATTGAATTGGATGTATGCTCATGATTTTGGGTCATAATATTTATTATGATCATTTAGATCAGGTTAAATAGTGTAGTGGTAGCCCGATGGACCTTACAGTTAGTCTTATTAATTGGATTCATAAGGCCCTCCATTGTGCTATTCTAGCCAAAGCAAATTAGCGATTAAAGAATTGTTAGTTAGAGATACTCGATGAGAGGTATGTCTCTCAAAAAATGTTTAGTCAAAAAGCCGAAGATATCAACATATGCTGCTACAAGACGTGGAAAAGTTTGGAACAATAACATGAAGTGTGTAAAGGTACAGATCCAAATCTGAAAATTAATTTATTTACTTAGAGCTTGTATTAGTTCTTGAAAGTTTTGTTTTTATTGTTTTTAACATTTCTACTGTAATATGGCCGTTTCGATCATTCATTAGTATTATTAATGAAATAGTAGGTCTTCTTCAAAAATTTATATATATACATATATATATATATATGTTATAAACATCTACAAGGGTCACTAATGATTTAAATTTCTTGCAAACAATTTTAAAGCATTTCTTAACATGATTAATCAATATTTAAGCTATATTAATCAATTCTTTATTCTTTGATCTTCATTTATCATTATGATCAAGAATATTACCGATTGTCTTGAATATTATATTCCTTTATGATATTATTTTTTTATTTTTATATAATGGTGGGGAAAACCACACAAAGGACTACATAGTTCAAAATTAGAAAATACATGCTTAAACGCTAATAACTGAAAATTTTGGCTGACGCAACAGTAATTAAAAACAGCTTAAGGACAAACTTGTATAAACAAAATTTAAAAGCTTATTCACTTAATTGTACTTCTACATATAAGACATTGACCTTCATTCTCTATCTCTCCTTAAAAACAAAATTTAAAAGGTAATTCACTTACTTTTACTTATACAGATAAGCCATTGACCTTCATTCTCTCTCTCTCTCCTAAAAACGAAATTTAAAAGCTAATTCAATTTGATCTTCTCCACTGATTCTAAAATTAGGTAACGCCATCTCATCTGCTGGTAGGAGACCTTTTATTTCATACGGGAAATCATTTTATATTATAGGAATTGATGTTCAGGCTTGAGATTCTCCCTTGTTTTGCCAATAAATCTGCAACTGTGTTGCATTCTCTAAGAACATGTTCAAGACCAGCTTCGATTTGCTCCATCAGGTGCCAAATCTTGTAAATTATACATCTAATCTTCCAAGGACACTGTTTTTTCTCTTAATTATTAAAATAAGCTGTTGCGAATCTGATTCCATTTGAACTCTTGCGAATATGTATTCTGCACATATTTGAACCCCTTTAAGCATTGTTAAAGCCTCTATTTCTAAGATGGACTTAGATTGAATTTGACCAGCAAAACCTCTAATAAATTTACCTTGAGTTATTCTGAATATACCCCCAATACCTGCTTTATCACGTTTTTCAATATAGCTACCGTCCACATTTAATTTGACGTTAAATCCGTCTAGTGGTTTCCATTTGATGACTTTAGGAATTTTTTCTCTTTTTGTAGCCGTGCTAAAATTTACGTGGTATGATGCTTTCGGAAATAGAGCATCTTTTTTATCTTGAATCTTGAAATAGTTTGGAATATAGTTTACGATGCCTTCGGCTCTCACATTAACACCTTCGAATATACTTTTGCATCTTGATTTCCAAATAAACCAGATAATAAAAAAGGGGATGATTTTGCAGCTTTTTTGTGTTAAAGAACAATATTTTTTTGTTTTGCAATGAATTACTATTTATTACTATAAGGAGGTGAATTTTATACTAATGGAACAACACAAAATTACTCGAATATGGCAATATAAAGTTTATTCTTATTTATAACGGGCCCGAGTTGTGACCGAGAATTTTTATGAATATAGAGCTTATTCCTATATAGAATATTCTTGTAGAGAGGTTTTACTTTATATTAGAAGTGGGACTATAAACATGAAATACGGTAACGGTAACATCATCAAATACTTTATAAACTCCTTATAAATATTATAATTTATCTGGTCAATTTCATCATATTTTACTGCATAATCTATTACAAATCATGTAAAATCGAACGATATAACATTTATATACTAATATGCACTCATCATAGCGACTTCAGCAATTCATATTAGAACTTCTTTTTTTTTCTTAGACCTTTTGCAAAGCATGATTATTGGTTTCATGGTCATCTAAAACTCATAACCAACACTAGACTTATTGGGTTGGGTAAACCGAGTAGCTGTTTTAAGATTGGTTAGTTCTATGATTTTAGCGGTTCAATTTTTGTGTTACAGTTTACAGCTCTAAACGGCTATTAACTCTATTAACTAGAGGAAAGGAAGATAGAGAAAAAGGAGGGGGGGGGGGGTCTTTTTAATTAAATTTGTGCAAAATGTGTCAAAATGGCAAATACATGATTATCTTATTTATTTGGGAGAAATATTGATTATTTATTTAGCATCATGCAACATCAAAGTATAAGACAATGAGTAAAAATGTGCAACATCATGTAGTTGTATCATGTAGCATCTCTACTAATTTTTAAAAGTGTTTTGACATATGTACCTTTTAATAATTAAATACCAATTATATGTATATTTTCATCATTTTCTCTACTTATTTCTTGTGGTTGTGTTTTCTAGAAATATAGTTTATTTTTATAATGTCATCAATGTATAGAAAATCAAAGACGCAAATTTACACCAATGAATAAATCTTGAATACCAATAATCACGAATCAAATAACTGAATGAAATCATTAACATGGCATCATAAGTCATTTGAGTTATGGGAATTTCGTTATAAAAGCAGAAACTATAATGTAATAAAACCCTAAAAAGTAAAGTCTGAAGAATGCCTCCCTCTCTTTCTATCAGGGCCTTATTTGTTTCTATATCTTTGAGGTGACTAGTAATCTTTGATCTCTTTTTCTCTCTCTATCAGGATCTTCTCTGGTATCTATCTCTGTGTCAATGCATCTGCCTATATAGTTTAAGCCAGATTGTTTAAAAACAGGTTTACTGCATGGGGTTTCACCAAACATTTTACCCTATATGGAAACCCTAATCACTATTTTAATGTATTTTTTTAATCTAATTTCAACGTTTGTTTTGCTTGATATAGTTGAATAGTCCCCAGATCTATAATACTCCATCGGTCATGTGTTTTGGTTTTCCTTTTTGATATGTTCCAAAATAAGCAATAATGATCACCTTTCTGGTAAAAAAGAAGAACATTTTTTGTGAGTTAAAATATATCAAATTTACAATTATAGTCTCACAGTTTAAGTAAGATTTGGTTTTTGGTTGAATTTTTTATGTTTTGATTTTTTCTTTAAATTTTAAGTGAAATTGTTGAAGACCCTTAAAATATAACATTTTTCAAAGCAGAACACTTATTTAGAAAATCTTCCAAGAACGTTGCTAGTTCTTTTATTAAAAATTGATTTCATTAGATAGATTATTTAGTAAATTGTATTAAACTAGAAGTGGGAAATCTTCAAGTTAGGTGATACAATGTCCAAAACAATTGGTGTTTGATGCATTTCAGGTCTTCCATGAAGCTAATCCAGTTAAATTAGTCTCGTTCAACTCATGAATTTAGTTAGCTAAAATTCTTATTCTAACTCCAAATTTATGATAGCATTCATTCAAATTCAATTGGTATTCTTTTTAATTTGTAAAAAAAATAAATTGGTCCGATTAATGTTTGTCTTTAAACTTGGTGGTTTTGGAAAGATTATTGAATGACCTGATTTTGAATACTAACGCGTGATTTAAGCAGACTATTTAGGGTTTCATGGAAATATGCATATCGTCAGTACTGGGGGTACATCATTGACGGCATTTCCCACTTCACAAATGAAAGGACCGTTGTTCAATGCTATTTAAGTGTCTGGTGGACCTCCGCTTAATTGGGTAAGCACTTCTTCCTTTACAGTCTGCATCTTTGTATTATAATAACCCGCTCTTATATATATCCAAAGAAGCATTCCGTGTCTTGTGTCTGTTTGTAGATTCCAGTACATCAAAAAAGGAACTAATGTTTTGTAAAACGCATAAGGTAGGGGTTTAGTTGAGAACTGTTTTATTCAAAATACAATTTAAATTGTAAATGACAATATATACAAATGTTTTCCTAGGACAACTTTTGTTAATTCAAATAACCCCAAAAAGCTGTGGCTTTTTCTTACTGTAAGTTTGGTTGTAGATTGTGGACATTTTATTTAACGCAAAAAAATATCCAAGACAGTTTATCTTTGGCTATATTGATTAATTTCTAGAACAATGCAATCATTATTATCAATTCTTTTTGTGCTTTCATACGAACTTAGTTAATAGTTACCCACATAAATGCGATATAGATGCTCTTCATATCTTCATTAATAGCCATAACTTATGTTTTACCTCACCTATGAATTAGTCTCCACTGCGGTTGTAGATTTTTGTTTCACTGGTCTTGTGTTGTTCTTTTTAGATAAAGTTAACACACTTTTTACAGTCGGCGACCTTATCATTTTCGTTATGTCTTTAGAGTTAATCATATTGTGCTTATGACCTCAAACATTTTCTTTCTACTTGTAGTCTTATTATACCTAGGTGAAAGACCTATCTTAGTTTATTTAGTACGATATCTAAAAGTCCGTATAAAATAAATTAATATAAATTTAGAAAGCTAGTGATCATCAATAACAGATTAGTATTTCCTTTCGTGACATAATCATTATTGAAAATAAATGACCAAATTTCTTTCAAACCAAACCAAGTAGGTCTAAATCTAAATTATATCTTGCGGCCAAGTTCTTCAATTAAGTAATTTTTCAGAAGTTATAATATTCAGATCTTTATGGCACCCAACTAATGATGCTACCTCACCGTATTTCCACCTTCTCGAATAAACAAAGTCCATAATTCTTATACACTTTGAAAGCAACCATAATGATTTCAAATTATATACATAGGAGTATATGATCCGATAAGTTAATATACTCCATTAGAAACATTCAACCAAACACTCGCAATATATCATACCCTTGTTTATGGTAAGTATGAGGGTGATTATCTTTGATTTTAAATTTGTGATTGTCGTTAATCTTGTATGGATTCTGATGCACTAATTCAAACGATTCCCAATCATGGTCGTTGATCATGAAAAGACTCTTGAGTAGTCTACAATGCAATATAGTGCTGGAAGGACTTTATTTTCTTCTTAAATGACAATATCTACATAAAACATCTCAATGAATGAGATTCTATACTCGTATTCAAATCAAAGTAATGCTTTCTTTGAATATAATCGATGTGATAAAATTTTGTCATTTTCTCTAAAATAAATAAATACAAGTGTCGTGAATCAAATACTATTCTATATTCCTAGTGAAAATTATCTGGTTTAGCCTAAATTTGATCAATCAATCTCAACTATCAATATGTTGGCTTGATGCCCTTAATAAAGTAAATCATATAATCCAACATATCTACAATATCACACTGTCACATCCCTGAATTGATGTAACCATCTTTTAGATCTCAATCTTCACAAGCGTTACACACACTCAAATTGATGTGACTCTATACCAATTCTATTTACAGAAGCGTCACCCAAACTCAAATTATTAAACAATAGAGGAGTATACAAAAATTTAGTTAATCTAATCTAATCTTGTAGTCAATGGAAGAAACATCTTTCCAAAATATTCAAACCCACTATAACAATTTCTTATGCTACATTTTTTTTTATGTTTTACATAGTTAATCATCATAGACCATAGCACAGTTAGGTAAGTTGGTAACCCATCATGTATTTGAGACCGTGACTCTCAGTTTAGCACAAATTTAATTGTTCTATTCATCCTATCCGAAGTTTAAGATTCTACATGTCTAAAATTTTCTAATGGATTAAATGGTCCATTGTTCTTAATCTAAAGGACATCTCATCCTATTCCTGATTGTTGGTGAAATAATATCAAATTGCACACTATTTTTTAATGCTAATCGTTGACAAATTACATTTTTATCATTTGTATCAATCTATGCAATTTTTGTTCGAAATAGTTCCTAGCAACCCACTTTTGCTTCTATATTGTTTTATCATTCCCTTTTCTTGTATCTTTAAGATGAAAGAATTTTCACATGAAACAATAAAAGCCTTGTTAATGCGACAGAACTATGTTCAGTTACAAAGAATCCATCCCAGGTATCATTCACCGCTCGTTATTATCTACAACTCTCCAAATCCGCTATAGGTGTCTTTTATGTTGTGCAGAAGCACTAAGTATCAAGAAATAAATACGGAATAACAAAATATAAATTCAATCAAGTGTACCAATATTTCATTCCAAAGAAAACAAATTATCCTCTCACTAACAAACAAACGACAAAAACTAACAAATAAATTTAAAAGGAAAAAAACTAACCTTTCACAAAACCAACTTACTATCTTTTTAACCTTCATTCTTTTCTTTCTTGTGTGTCAAATACAAAGGTATAAAAAACTATATGTAAATTCTAAGAGGAGCCTATTATACATTACTCTCCAATGTGGGATCAAGTAACTATATTTATGTTACAAGAGAAGCCTAATATATATCTTGTGCGATAAATCACTATACAACACATAAACTTATTCTTAATTATTAATTTAATTGAAACTCTAATATATCTCCACATTGCATTCAATTCCAAGCGTAACATTATCGAGCAAACATAGACGCAAAATATACATCAACTAATCATCTTCATAAACGGTATACTATTTTCCACAATCAAATAGCTTGAGCAGTAATTGCACATCCTACCCTATCCAAAAAATAGAATCCGTTCTTTTGAGTTCCTTTCATAACTAAACGCGATGCACTCTTAACTTTGAGACCTTCACCTGTTAAAGTACACTTGTATCTTATGGCATCCAAAGTTGCCAATGATATTAGATTATTTTTAAATTCCGGTACATACCTAACATATTTCATTATTACAAATATTTTATCAGAAACTTCAAATCCAATACTTCATATACCTTTTACCTCGCAAGTACTATCGCTGACCTTATAAATTTCCGCTTCATCCACTTCTTTTATTTCAAATACAGTCGATTTTTCATACTTTTAGTCATATATCTATTCTCAAGTGTGCTCCATAGTTTCTGTGTATTGGTTTCTTTCATCAATGGATATTTGATTTACTTAGTCAAGAACAATCTCATTACACCACATGCCTGACGGTTTAATTTATCTCATTCACCATCTTTAATCTATTCTAGTTTGTCTTTATTTAATGTAACATCCAGATTCTGATAATTAGGCACATCCACCATCTCATGCCTCCATATCTCGAAATTGGTGTGTCCATCGAACTTTTCAATTTGACCCGATATATATACCTAAAAATGCATAAGTGCATTTAACACTCATATAAATTTAAGTCTCCTTTAAAATGATTATTGATGATAATGATTAACTACACCTCATGTACTACACGTAAGTACTTAATAAACCCCTAAAAAATGTCACTTTTGGAGTGCGATCACATCCCCTAATTTACTTAGTGGTCGGTTTGAGGTTTAGAAAATAAATCTCGCATTCACCAATTTAAATAATCTTTAAAAATATTAAATCAAATTAAAAAAAAATGGAAGAAGAAGGAAACTAAATTAAAATTAAACACTACACTATTCGCTACACAATTCGATCAC
The DNA here is from genome assembly GCA_963920805.1 of Primula vulgaris. Classification (NCBI taxonomy): domain Eukaryota; kingdom Viridiplantae; phylum Streptophyta; class Magnoliopsida; order Ericales; family Primulaceae; genus Primula; species Primula vulgaris. Next base: position 10,367,550 of record OY987220.1, on the reverse strand, counting down.
GAATAAACACATTAATGGCAAGTACTATTTTTCAATGAATAAATGAATTTGTGACTAATGGATAGCAATAAATAATCCGCGTGCTATCATTTTGGTTAACATATATATATATATAGACATCAACTTAAACACTTTTATGCAAAAACGCTCCAAATCAAAATTTGATTAATGCAAATCTCCACGGTTTCACGACGGGAACACAAATATGCATCTTGTATTTTTTTTCGAGATGTATAATTTCATTTATTGAATTTTTAAATTTTACCTTAATTTTTAAAACATGCAATTATACATCTCGATAAAAAAACAAGACATATATTTGTGTTGCCGTCATGAAACTGTGAAGATTTGCATTAATCAAATTTTGATTTGAAGCGTTTTTGAATAAAAGTGTCTAAAATTGTGTCTAAATTGATGTCTCTCTATATATATACGAGCTTATGCTTTGCGGTGGATCCATCCTCAATAGGAAACATTGCCATCTCAATTTATTTCTATTTCATTATTATTTCCCATTTTTGCTTTTATTTTTATTTATTAGTTGATGATTAGATAGGAAATCTAACTGAATTTTGAGTGCTATTATTTGATCTTCGTTTATTGAGTAAAACCCTGTAATTCCATTTTGGGCTTGTCACAGGTCCTACTTTTAGTTTCTTTCCATACACACAGTAAGACTATGCTATAGATTAATAAATACCTTAGATCAAACCCAGAAAACGTTCTCATACTTTAGTCCCTGATTTAAATAAACTTCTCCCTCTATTTGTACCAAGGAAGTGAAAAAAAGATAGCAGACCACCCAATATCGTCCCATGCAGGACCTGGAAGAACCTACAGGAAAACAAAGTCCCCATCCTCAATAGCGGTCACAAAATCCAAAAATATTTGATCCAAATATTTGGATTTAACTGTAAAAGTTGTTCATGATATGTCTGATAATGTAATCATAATTAATAAAAACTTAACCATCGAGGCTGAAACTGTCCTCACCGTTGGTTTCCCATCGGATCCATTTACAGATGATAAAACACACAAGGAGATAATTTCTACAGTTGGGGGATTGAGAAAATAAATTATGTATTCGTAAGGAACGACATTATTACAAAATGGCACGAAAACGTGTGGAATTGGATCCCGAAAGAGATGTTAATCAAAATAGTACCTCCATATTGTAGTAAGTTGTTGGTATCTTCTTAAAACTTTTTAGATTCGTATAGGTACATAAACTATGGGGTTGCTATGGAGAAATTTAAGGTTAATCGTTTTTGCAAGAGATATGGCCTAAAAAGGGAAAATGCGAGCTTTTTAAGGTTTTTGAAAGCTTTGAATCCAGAGTTTTTTTTATTTTGCTCTTTAAAACAATGGTTGCTAGTGAAATAAAGGAGAAAGTGGGTAAAACTGATATATTTGATTTGGAACTCAAAATAATTTTTTGTTTGTGAGAAACAATAGGCTTTGGAGTGTATGTTCAGGATAAAAATAAATCAAAACTTCTTATTGAAGTTAACACACAAAAACCCACACAGACAAAGATCAAAAGACGAGATCTAATTAGATGAAAGTAAGTATCGGGGATCCCTAGTATATTTCTTTTCTTCTTTTTCTTGATGGGACGTTTCCGAGCATTTGTCTAGGTACTTGATCGATGTCATCATCTCTCTCAAACAAGTTCGCAGCCTTGTTGAAGAGGACAACATTCCACTATAAGAAAAACAGTTACATAATAAACCTAATAAATTCAAACGTTCCACTTGTTTATTTTGTGTTGGTTTTGTACTATATCGAGAAGCAATAGATTAAATAACAAAAGACTGAAATGGAAATAAACAATTTTATTTCTCACAAACGGAATATAAATTACAATTCCTGACCCATACAAAATTTTAAATTACACTAATTAAATTCCAGACAGATTTAATATAAATTATTAAACTGCTGGACTGAATTGTAATTGTTCAAAATTGTCAGACAGAATAGTATAATTACTAAACTGCTGAACTGTTTAACAAATAAAAGAAACTGCCAGGCAGAATAGTATGATTACTAAGCCGCTGGACTGTTTTCATAAAAACTGGAAATTAAATTACAGAATTAGAAAGGACTGAATTGAAATTACAGAAAGTAAAGGTACTGGAAAGTAAATACAGAAACGTAAACAGTACTGAAATGAAATTACAGAAAAGTAAACAGTACAGAATTAAAAGGATTGGAATGTAAATTACAGAATTAAACAGTACTGAAATGTAATGAACAGAATATAAAAAGACTGAAATAAAAAAGAAGAGGTAACTGCTGGGCAGTTTCCCTCAAAAAATATTTCCCGAACCACCTTAAAGGTTTCTGGTTCTCGGGACTTTGTTCTCAAGGTACAACTTCTGTCTCAGAGTGGTTTGCGTGGAAACTGGCACCGAACCACAGGTCGAGCTGTTGGTGGTGCGATTCTCTCTCTAATATGATGTTATGTATGCTGTGTTGTGTGTGTTTGTTTCTGTCTGAAATGAGAGGGGGAGGGGTGCCTTTTAAAGGCTTTCTTGAAACCGCAACCATTAATGGTCATTCAATTCTGGGAGTTACACCCCCAGAATCCGCCCATTTAATTTCTGAAACTGCAGCACTTAATCTGCAATTTATTCTCATTGAATGCTGGCGTTTCAATTTGCTGGAAACTCTAGGGACTACTTTTGTATTTTATACAAAACTCCCTTTTCAGATTTGACCCAAGATCCGAGACATTCCCCAAATCCCAAATCCCCGCGCCCATGCCCGCGCCCGAGACCCGAGCGAGCGTGTGTGGTACACACTAATACACTTAAAGTGTATGTGGACATGTTAGTTTAACAATTACATGGGTTGGACTTGTATATATATTGTAAAATTAACTCTTAATTTTCCAATATGGGATAACCCTAATTGGTTTTCCATTTATTCATTCCATTTTCCAGCATTGAGGTTTTTTCCTCTTTCGAGAACCCAACTTTGAAGCCGATTACTATTCACACCCATTCTCCGAATAGGTCATGTGATATACCGTTACGAAGCTCGTCACACGAGTTACTGAAACGCGTTGAGTACGGTATTAACAACTCAGCGTTGCCATATATAAGTGGTGGGGGCAATTTAGGGAGTATCTTTCATGATTGATATGATCTTACCAATCATATCTTTGTTATATCTTTCGTTTCCCTAATGCCATGCTGAGATATATCCTGCAATATCTCCTGTATCTTTCCAACGACTTGGTTAGTATGAAGAGGTCATGCCGCTTCTCCTCGCTGGCAAGGAAAGTTCTTTCGAGAGACAATGTCTCTTTTGTTAGCCTTCGGAGGCATTGATCTTATAGCTTCATCCCTTCGGATAGTTGAATATCCCTTGGTGAGGAGGCCCTGACGGGAGTTCCTCGCCTATCTTTTAATCTTGTTATCGGATATGCTTTCGTTTATGTTCAAGGAAAGTATTTTTTATGGGATATCTGATTGATTATCTTAGATACATGAGTATCTTTTAGAGGATATCTCGCTGATAAACTGCTCGGTGAGGGAAGCGGGTTCAAAACCCTATACGCTCCCCTCAAGGGGGTCATTAAAGGCTCATTAACTCCGTTATTCATTTCTAGGTTTTAGGCCACGTGTATTACAATCGATGTAAGGTCCTAACCCTAATTTTTAACCTCCATAAGATAGATTGCGAGTTGCTTCACGAGTTTCAATAATAGTCCTTAAAATTTTAGTTACAATTTCTATTATATATTAGAGTTTTAGATTTCAAGTAGTCCCGAAATCTTCTTATTAAAAAAGGGGCAAGGATCATGAATATTTCCGCCTACTTGCTGTTCCGGAGTAAATTATATTGGTAGTATATTTTTTTTATTTTAATATAATTGGTGGGGAAAACCTATTTTTTTATTTAGTCCGTTAACAGAATAAAAAAGCAAGAAAACCCCCCCACAAAAAGCACCACATAATGTGATACTAAAATATCACGGGAATCTAGATCCAACGAAAAATTGAAAAGATTACAACTTTTAAAACCAAAATAAAACTAAATAAGTCTTCAAGGACTTTTATTGTAATATCTGCACAACTTATATCAGGTAGGACACGCGTTTCTATTTTCCCAAACTTGTCAGAGCGCTTATACACCAACTAAACACAGAGAGCGCGCTTATACACGAACCAAACACAGAGATCGTAACCACCATCTAAAATTAGGGTTTGAATTCGCATCCAACCTTACGATGCCCTTTAGAAGATGAGGAAAATCCTCAATCCTATAAAATTAGGGTCTGAATTTATGTTTCCTTTGTTAAACATGTGGGCAGGTTTAGAAGAGTAGCTGGTATACCAAATCAAATGTTTAGTTTGTGCTGAAGTCGAAATGGATTGAAAAAGAAGTGTTGATCATGATTAGCACGCAACAAAGTTGTTGCCAGAGTTGATGATACACTTATATTCTCATTTTGCTATTAATAAGTGATGTACTCATGAATTCTTGTAATAACACTGATTTGGTGATTTTGCTATTAAAATGGTTGATGGTAATGTTGAATTCGAAATATAATAGCCATTGTATGTTCATTATGGTAATGTTGAATTCTGAAATATGACATGTTTGTAAAATTCAAACGTTGGCATGATGGTTTGTTCTTTCGGTTTAATTAGCCAATATTAGTTATTTTGTTATAATAAAACAGATATGTGAAGTATTGTTTGGACCACCAACTGAGATTGTTTTGTTTTCCGAAAAATAGTCCGACAGTGTCCGAATTTGACTGTTTAGTGACGAGATTTTTCTGTTAGTAAATATTAATGGTTAGTGATGAACTCATTTGTCGTCACTAAAATGGTTTTAGTGTCCACAATTTAGTGACGGTGCTGTGACGGGAATATGTCGTCATTGTAGACACTTTAAGTGACCAAATCTTGTCTTTTGTGACTACTTTTTTCATCACTAAACAACCTAACTGTTGTAGTGATGATATGAATCAGTGGTTACCTAGATGAAGGGAAAAGGACCCGGAACGATATTTAGCCTTCTCTCTTTCTCTGATTGTATATACTCTCTTTGCACTTCTTCCTCTTCTTATACGTAGATATATGTATATATAGAGTTAATAAACCAATGCTAGAACTGTGTCTAAACCTTCTCTGTATATGCTTGTATATAAAGGAATGGTACTGAATGATAGTAAGGTGGATACGTTATAAAATTAAAGGTAGACTTTTAAGTTTCTACCGTTTCTTTCTTCAGACTCTTCAATTCCATATATAACCTAAATTAGTTAAAATAATTAAGGCTCCTTATTACTAGTTGCTAACAATATTTATTGCTAATTACTAATTAACCTATCAACTAGGCAAAACATCAAAATAGTCTCTATACATTAAAACAAAATAAAATACGGGATTTTACATTGAGAATATTCAACAACATAACATTAAAAATGAGTTTATTAAGGATTTCGTGAAAGGCGCACTAAACCGTGTTTTTTCCGTCCATGTCTGCTTTGTGAATGGGTTCAAATTTTACACTGGCTTTTGGATCAAATAATTCCACAGGGGCAGGGGTGAGCCTACACTGCACGAAGGCTTTACATCATATCGTAATGGTAGTGGCATGGTGAAGTCTCGATGTGTGGGGTTTTTGCATCGGCGGGTGGTGGCCAGTGCCGTCTCCAGCATTTTGGAGACCCAAAGCCGATAAAAAATATGGGCCCTAAATACTAACATTATTTTAACAATTAAAATATATAAAAAAACACTCGAACTGATAATTTATTATTTTCTCCACCATGTTTTAAGTAAATTATCCGGCACAACCGCATCTGATAAATAATAAATTACTGAATCAATCATATACACAAAATTGAGAATAAATCTATCCAATTAAAATATTAATTTAAAACCCCCAAATTTAGTTGTTTAAATAATCATAAAAAATCTCATGAGTTATAGGCCCATATGAATAAACCGGATCTATTTTTGTTGTCCTACATTTTTTAGGTTAGACTATCCTAATTTTTTTGGGTCATTCAATCAAAATCAATCCCAACCAATATTCAATAAAAATTATGGAAATATTACTATATAGGATTGCCTACATACACTCCTCAGTAACACCAGTAGTTAAAAAAAAAGTTCTCGTATTTTATAGTAACACTACCGTAAACCCGGTAAATGGGTGTCACCCACTAAAAACCCAACACCTATTAATGAACTCAAAATAACTACTACCCTAAAATTAATTTAAAATTAATTAAAACTAAAATATTCTATTGGTTAACACACCCTAAATTATAGTGCACCGTATGAAGAAAAAAAATTCAAATTTATCAACCGTACCGAAAAATTATCGGATGCATTTCAAATACGTTACGTAAAAAATCAAAATCAAATTTATCAATCGTACCTAAAAAGTATCGGATATGTAATCGTGTCAAGCTTTTTTTACTTATATTTTTTTCATAGTTTTTGTTGACCATTGTATTGTTTTTGATCCAATGACCCATAAAAAACTAAGGTAGGCTAGCTTAAAAAAATTAAGTACCTTTGTTACGTTTTGTGAGAGACAGAGACTGTAATGTGTTTTTTTTTGGAATAAAACTTGGATTTTTTTTTGTGACCAGTTGTATATTAGTAATAAAATAAAATGCTATAATTTATTAGGGGTATATTAGTAATTTCATATATATATGAAAAAAAATGGTCACCTATAATTTTGATGGCACCAGTTTTGTGCTTTCAAAACTGGCCTGTACAGCCGTTCCGGATTGTGGCGAACGTTTGTTCCAAGCTCCAGGGTTAACAGTATTTGTGGTTACTACCCAAATTTTGAAACGATGATGCCTGACCGAGTGTCACACACCACACAATAGCCACACCCATGCCAATATTTTCTTAATCTTACACAATTGTCACATTATTATGAGAGAGGTAAGATAGTGTCGTCGTCATTAACCTTTTATCTTGAGGATGAGCAAGAAGATGAATAAGTAGAAAGAGATGACAAAGTTGATGTGTAAATATTTTAATTTTACTTTGCAAGTTTCATTAGGTTAGAGCCATTAGACGACTATGTTAGGTGGATCACTGTTAAATATTTGAGAAAGTCACGAGAAAGAGTTTTTGACTTGTGATTTTGTGTCCCTTGAAAACCCCCCGATGAGTTCATACTTCATAGTATGTATATTTATTAAATTTTGTTTTTTAATTTATGAATTAGCATTCTGGTATTGAAATTTTAATTAACTATATTGGAAATTAAACTATTATTTAAATTTGTCATTTAGTGTTGAACTTTCTTGTTTAAAGTCAGAGGTGAAGAATGGTGTTGAGCAACTACAAATTTGCAACTTTGAAATTTTAACTTAAATTTGAGAGAATATTTTGTAACCTAGGATATAATATTTCGTAATTTTGCATCTTCAATTTTTTCATTTTCAATCTAAGAAGAAAAAAAACAGGATTCTTAGAGCAAGCACTATAAAAGCCCTATTTGAATCACGTATATTATGAGAAACAAGACCACTTTTTTAACAAAAAAACATCACACCAGCTTCCCTTAATAAGCCCAAAATTTACATGTAGTCAAAATGTTTATTAAATCTAAAAAACCAAAAGTGTTTCTTATAATTTTTTATAATAATTTTTGATAAGTGTATTTGCTCTTATATAATTACAAGATATGACTTAACATTTAAATAATATAAATAAATAAATATCAAATACTTTTGAAGATGTAAGGAAAATTATAAGCAAGCCGCTGTTTTGTAAATGGAAAAAGTGAAATAAAAAACTTAAAAAATGATAGTTTTCTCCTTCATATGAGGAATATTATGGGACACTATCTGTAGTGCTTGCTCTTAGCCTGTTCAATTAGCCTGTTCAAATAGACAGATATCGACACTAATTAATCATATTGCTAGTTGCTACCATATCACTAGGCCTGTAAATGAGATAACATATTTGTGAAATCGTTTGTGTTCGGCTCGGTTAATGTTCGGTTCATGTTCGTTCAATTACACGTATGTAAAAAATAATTTCTAATTTATTAGAATATATAAACTTAAAAGCTAAGACAAATTTGTGTTATAATGTCAAATAAATTAATTAGCTAATGATTTATTTATCTGTAGACAAATTTATCATAGTAAACACTATAATAATAAATGATAAAATTAAAATATATTTTAACAGAAAAAAAAAATACTATATTTTTTTTAATTATTGAATGTTTTGAATGAAATTAGATGTTTACGAACAACTCGTGTTCGGCTCGTCAAACGTTCGGTTCATGTTCGTTAAATTTTCGTTCGTATTTAAATGAAAATGAACTGAACATGAACATGAACAAATGTTTTAGTTCATCAACATGAACATGAACATAGTCCTGTTCGGTTCGTTTCATTTACAGCCCTACTTATCACAGTTCTGTGTTTTAGTTGTAATTGCAATGGTGCTAAGAAAAAGTTGTGGTTGCAATAAGTAAAAGATAAAGGACCATTTAGCAACTCTCATTCTTCAAACCACTAATGAAACTAAACTAAACTCAAACTCCTCCTTCCCATCCACCATGTACAGTTGAGTTTAATATTAGCTAGAAAATATCCTTGTTAAATTTATATTATATTATAGTATTCATTTAGATAAAAAAATAGCCCATTTTTTTTTGAAAACGTCTAAAAAAGTGTAAAACCCCCCGGAAAAGGCAAAATTCTATAAAAACCGAAAAAACCCCAAATTACAAAAATTCATTCATAGGAATGCAGGATAGAGCGGATACAAGATCAGACATGATCGCACGTACACATGACCACACAAGATCCTAAAGATGATATATATAAATATTAATTAACACATTTTTATTTTTAGGGCTTTCTTAGAAGAACATTATTTGAGGAACCAATATTTTGGCACTTAAATATATTTTTCCCATTCTTTTTGGTACTTAAGGAACCATTTTTTTTAAAATGTAAATTAGATCTATGTTGGTTCCTTAAAATATTTAGATCTAGGATCTTGCCATTTGTGTTTGATATGATTTTAGGAAGAGCATCCACACAAAAAATCAAATTATAAATCTCCATCAGAAGAATTACAACAAGGAATGAATCTAGGGATAAATGTTGAAATCACAACGGTGGATAAAAAATCAAAAAATTAGTCCACAGATACGCAGAAAACGGGTTAATATCAATTTAGTGGCCTGTGTTTTATACCAAAACTGATTTGGTAGCATAACTTTCAAAAATCTTAATTTAATGACCCGTGTTGTACACTTTAATGATTTAGTGAGCCGTCATTAATTTTTTGGACGAAAAACGTTAAACTTAACTTTAGAAGTTTAAAACATTTACAGTAAGTCCTCGTAGATTAGAAATTAATAAATAAGCTAGAAAATTGATGAAAATAACCAAATTAACCCATTTTCAGAAAGCAAATAATTTTATTTTTGTTGGGAAAAGACACATTTTGAATTTAGCAACTTTTCTAAAAAAAATGCATTTTTTCAAAGATTTTTTTTCAAGAAAATACGAGTTATTTTTAAAAAAGGTTTAGTTTATGATTTTAAAATTTATACTAAATTGGTTTCTCTTTTACCAATATAATGACTACTTAAGCATTTTCTTTTGAATTATTTACTAAATAAAAAAACGACTTTAGAAAGAACTCAGTTTTTTTGGAAATTTTTTTCTTTAGATAAAGCAACATTTTCTAAGAACTATATTTATTTTGGAAAAAGATTTATATATTAAACAAATTTTTTGAAGAATAAAGCCTTACTTCAAAAATCGATATTAGTTCTTAGTTCTCTTCTTTTTGAAAAAAAATATTAATATTATTTCTTACTTTCGAAGTAGTTTTTAGAATTTTTTATAAGAAGCATGATTATTTTACACAATTATAAAAAAGTAAAAAATAAAATACATTTTTACAAGCTTTTAAATCTTAGAGATTTTTTTTATCACGTTATAAAAAATTAAACCGGAGTATTATAATTTAACTTTTTTCAAACTGAAATTTTCATTTATAATTTTGAGGTTATACTATAAAGTTCCAAAAAAGTTGACGGGAGGTCACTAAATCATTAAAAATGCATAGCACAGGTCAATAAATCAAAAAATTTGAAACTCAGGTCAACAAATCAATTTTGGTCCAAAACACATGTCATTAAACTGATTTTAACCTCTCGGAAAAGTGACTACAAGAGAAACTATAAGTGTATCTTAATTTGTAATAAAAAAATTGCTATAACACAATGCACAATCAAAATCTGAAACACAAATGCATATCGAAAGAACAACTCTATAATAAAATTTGAAACCAAACAGGTAGATGTAAACCCAAATCCCAAGAGCGAAAAGTGACCAAAATTAATTATTTTACAATAATAATTCTTGATCACAATTCAATTCTAAGTGAAGAGTTTGCGGAGTAGGGAATTGACTAAAATTATAGCATTAGGAAGGGGCATTCCTAATTTACATGAGATTCGGAAGATGAACTTCTTTGAATGTATCGAATCAAGTAGGCTTTCTTCCCGGTGGGTTGCTTGCTTGGGGTTACACAGAAAACGTGTCATCAGAGTAAATACCAATTACACATATGATGACTGAAATCAAACCGGAGGACTTTTTCAAAGACCTATGTCTCCTTGAAATTATTAGTATTAATTAGGGGCGAGCCACGAACCTTGAATGGGTGCCGAATTTGAAAAACTGATGTTTAAGTGAAAGAATAAATAATGGGGAGGTGTCAATTTTTTTTTTTTTAACAAACTGTGATTAGCGATAAACCCAACAAATCAATCTTCAGTTCACATAACTCACAGAGACATCTTAGTTGCCATAAAGATCGAGGAAGGAAATCTTAGTTTTTACTTGAAAACTAGGAAATGCATAAAAAATCTTATTAATTCGTTAGATATTTTGAAAACGGTTTGGTTGAATTTGAAAATATGTACTAATGTTTCAAATTTTTTATTCAGTGTACTCATTTTAGCAAATAAACTTGATTTCGTATACAACTCTCAACTTTAACTCGTACTCTAAATCAAGTTTAACTGTTAAACTCGGCAAACCAAATCAAGTTTTATTGTTACTCGCTACACTTTGACGTGTTCTGATTTAATTAATAAACTCCGTATACTAAATCAAGTTTTATTCGTTTCTGCCGACTAATCTTCTGATTTTTTTTTTCACCATTGCTATTTCAACGGTTGTCCCTAGATTCATTCCTTGTTTCAATTCTTCTAATCGAGATCTATAATTTGATTTTTTTTTCTGGATGCTCTTCTTAAGATCATATCAAACACAATTGACAAGATCCTAGATCTAAATTTTTTAAGGAACCAACATAGAGCTAAATTACATAAAAAAATAAATATAATTGGTTCCTCAAGTACCAAAAAAATGGGAAAATATTTTAAATGCCAAAATATTGGTTCCTCAAATAGTGTTCTTCTAAGAAAGCCCTAAAAATAAAAACGTGTTAATTAATATTTATATCGTCGATCTTGTGTGGTCACGTGTATGTGAGATCATGTGTGATCTTGTGTCCGTCCTGTCTTACATTCTTATGAATGAATTTTTCAAATTTGATTTTTTTCGGTTTTTATAGCATTTTGCCTTTTATGAGGGGTTTTAAACTTGTTCAGATGTTTTCAAAAATAATTGGTGATATTTTTATCTAAATTAATACTATAATATAATTTTATAATGATATTTTTTTAACTAGTATATTAAACTCAACTTTACAAATATAAATAACTTCGTAAATTTTTATTTTCATTTAAAACATTGGGTTTCATGTGTAAACAAAATACCCTTTCCCCCATATCGTGACGAGTGTCCTCGGAATGTCAATCGTGGTCAACGAGATGAATTTTCGCATATCAGATACATGTTTTTCCGTGTCTCACCTCTCCATGTTTTGCACGTGTCGGGCACTGTAATTGATTGTTGGTTATGATTTTTTGATTCCAAAAAAAATATTACGGTTCGGATTAGTTTTTTTATTTGGGGAAAGTTTGATTCGATATGTCGTTTTCTTTGATGTTTTTTAAAATTTACACACCATTTGGTTTGCACATGATGATTACTATGCCGTTCAAAAAGATATTGATGTTTTTTTAAAAAAAATTGGGTTTTTTGAAAAATATATAAATTAATATGCATTGTTAAATGTTCACACCAATTGGTTCTTATGTTTAAGTTTGTTTATGCACTTTTAGAAGTATATACCACACGGTATGCAGGGGCATTCCTTATGCACATTTTAAAAAAATCTTACGTATTGTTATGAAAAGAAAAAGGAATATTTTTAAGTGTAAAAAATCGAGCTTTGAAAGGTATAAATTGTTGATTGGCATACACCTTTGAAGTACATACCTGATACCAATAGATATGCATTTTTTCAAGCGCATACCTATAGAAATGCACATTTCAATCACATACCAATAGCTATGCAGGTATGCCGCTGCGCATTTTTGAGCATCATACTTATGTGTTTTTCATCTTTGAAATATATTAACTAGAAGACTCCGGTTGTCCAGTTCCCTTTTTTTTGGGTTAATTAAAGCATTAACGAAACTCCGATTAGCCCAACACTGCGTCACGGAGTCCGTTATACCGTCGGGTAGCTCACTTGAGCTTTGGCCAACTCACCAAGGCATTGAACATCTCCCACGACAAAACTGTGGACAACAGTACGTTGCCTTGTCCAGAGCTCTGATAAGCTCGCCAGAGCTTTGTTAGAGCACTGGTGGGAGTGGGTAGATGGTTGTTGGTGATGGTGGTAGGTAGCGATGAAGTTGTGTGTTGGAGTGGTGTTTTGAATTATTTGTTGGATAGTTGTACCTTTAGGGAAGAAATTTTTAGTTATGTAAATTTTGACTAATAAGGTTTTAGTCGTTGTATGTTTTGGGCATTGACCCAAAATGATGTAAGTATTGATCTTTTCTCCTAATAAAATTCTATTTTTGTCTCTTGTTTGTCTGGGTGATTTAATCACTTTTATATGCCAGTTCTCGAGAATATACCCTCGAGAATATACCCGTAATCATTAGTTTACAACAAAAAAATACAACATAAAGAAAGATTGTACAAGAGTCTTAGCATATCCCACCTTACTATGTCGTTTGAACCTCACCATACGCGTGTGGTCGTCTTTTACGGAAATTACATGAATAACTACCGGTATAGTCTAAATAACATTTAGTGTCATCATACACTTTCTTGATTCCTTCAAATTTTCTTCATTTTTATTAGCCTGCTCAAGAATAGACATCAATATCCTAGATCTTAGAGAATTTTTTCCCAAAAATTCTGTAGAAATCCAACGATTGGGTCGCTTTTAGGTTTTTTCAAAAGTGTTTTAACATAATACTATGTACTATTTAAAGTATACACAACATATGGCTAGCGTGATAAATATCAACCTTACTCATCATATATTATATATGTGTGTAGTGAATAGTAATATACAGAAAGGATGTATCTTACAAAGTGCACAGTCCCAGATAGGATTACAATATATAGCAATAAACAATATTTTCCTTATTTCCTTCCGGGTCTTGCTAACATATATTGAATTACAATTATATATTAATTAAATTAATAAAGATATACTAAATTGATCCCTGAATATAAATGATACATTAAATAGCATTCAGGCTTACCCTTTTTAATACTAACATTTATTAAAAATTAAAACAATGTGACATAATATAGAGTAATGATACGTTGAACAATTGCGACACTAATTAATGAACACACTTATAGGCGTCCGAACGAAAGTAAAACAAGATCATTAACATTTGATTTTGTTTGGTGTGTGGTCGTGAGTACTGTATGAGTTTGTGAGCTTAATTATCATTTTCCTATAGTTTAGATTAATGGTGCTGGACGATAAAATTTTCAATATGCTATCTTTTATAAGTTTGCTTTATTAGCTAATTTGTTATGGAGACTTATCATATGTTCCCATAGTGAACAACTAATAAAAAAGTGATAAAAGGAACTTGCAATTTAGTACACCAATATGCACTCGTAGATTACACAAAATGATAAGAATTAATTTTGTGAAAGATTTCTTTTCTTTTGGAAGATATGGGCAAATGAGATTTCTTTACTAATTTTTATGTTTAGCAAAAAATTTTCATGTATAATCAGTTATCAGTACCAGCTAGTATAATCAGTTATTATAAAAGGTTTTGAAGTAATGAACATTTTTAATCAACTTTTGGAAAAAAAAAATCAGTTAAGATCCGTTAATTAACTGCATTTAATGAAATGTATTGGTGAAATCAATCTTGTTCAGAATTTATTACCTTTCCGAAGATATGGGATTTTTTTATTTTTTTTTTAAATTTTGATGATTAGGTTGAAATCAATCTTTTGTAGGGTTGTTACCGTTGTAAGAGAGACCGTTAAACAGATCCGGACCGCATGATTAAAGATCGGATTGGTCCGGATTCGAACTTAAACGGATTGGACTTGGACTCGAAATATAAAAATCGCTCATCACAGATAGAACTCAAACTCGAACTCAATATCTCAAATACAATCCGAGCCTTCCAAGCCATTCCACCTACATGGTAATCCAATAAAAATTTGTAAACCGAATGACAAACAACGATCAGACATTTATGGTCAAAATTGTAAAACCTTTGGATATATCAAATTAAACAATTTTTTTTGGGCTTCAAGGTTGTCGAGACTAGTGGAACAGCCATTTGAGACATAATACATGACAATTTGTGACACCGCAATTAGATCTACAATTTGATTAGATCAACTCAAGTGGATTCTAACCAATGGCGTAACAATAGTGTCTCCACCTCATCCACACAAAATTACTTATGCAAGTGCGGGAGTAATATAAAAAAAAATCATGCAGCCATCCAGGGGTGAATACTGAACATTAACTTTGGTGTTTCCAAATTTTTTTTATCGGTTCTAAGTTTCCTCCTTTTAGTGCGGACTGAAAATTTTCACTATTACAAAAAAAACCCACCTCACTTGTATAAGAAAATAAAAAATAGTTTTTTTTTTTCAGAGCGTTACTAAGCCAGCTGGCTTTTTTGGCTAAGCTAAAGAGCTTTAATTAACTTAAGTTTTTTTACAAAAGGAGCCAAATTTATATTTAATACTCAAATTCCCAAAATATCCAGTAAATAAATTTATAACATTTTTTTATTTCCTTTTTAAATTTTCTCAAATTGTTAAAATTTTTGAAGAAATATTTATAAATTTAAAATTTATTGAGAAATTTCATAATTTATGGACAACATGTTGATCAAAATATAGAATTTTTTGATTTATAACATTATTGTTTTCTCTAAATTTAAATATGCATGATTTCTTTACATATGAATTTTTACAATAAATAGGAAAACATTTAATCTTAATTTTTATAATTGTTTTGTAATTATGGTAATAATAGTTTGACTAGGTAGATATTAGGGCTTAGAATATGTTACATTGAAAAAGATAAAAATCATCCGGAACTATATATAGTGTATGTGATTAGTTGGTATTGTAACTAAAGTTACTACAATCTCTTCTGAATTTTGTTTTCTCTTTATTTGTTTATAGTTTTGGTATTTTATTTCTTTACTTAACCTATAGAATTTAGAATTTAGAACTATTAATCTTTATGTAATATCATTACACAAAAGTTATGTAATTAAACATACAATATATAATTTTGAATGGGGTTGCATGAAATAAATTTAATTGGTTGCTGAAATGATCTATTTACAAATACATCTGAAAAACACTAAAAAAAATTAATCAAATTATTAAAAATTGTGAGCTTGCAGTGTTGAGCCCTGGTCATATATTGTAGTAAATAACCGGTAAAGTACCCAAATTATTGAATCGAGGGACGGTATTGGTCTAAGATTAAATAGTGTTTACGTTGTGTTTCTATTTCTCTTTATTTCCACCAATATATTTCTACTAACTAGACCAATTAACCTAAATAACATACGGAGGTCGTCAATCCTAACACTTTTATATCGAGCAAATTACAGCTATGTTTTCGATTAGAGAGTTTTCCTAACAATTTATACTATGCAATATAGAAGTAGTCAATTCCTAACATGCAAAAATATGTATAGTTGTACTATCTATAATAATAGTCAAATAGATAATAAAAACCTGTAACAAGTAATAAAAATGATAGCTAAGTTCATAAAAAGAACTTATCTTGCAAGCGTTAATTATTGAATTGACAAACTATCCCAAAATATATGTAAAAGTGGAAATATTTAGAGAGAGAGAGATGTGTTATGAGACTCAAATGAGTTCTGAAAAAGTGAATAATGAATGGTATATGGAGGCCAGATGTTATATATATGTGTCTCAAACCCTACAAAAATTAAAAGCCCGTGACCTAACTGTTTAGGCCCAACAAGTTAGCATCTTTTTTGGGCTGGGCTTTATTGTGGTCCATTTTTGACTTCTTTTGGAGTTGATTTAGATCCTCTATCTTCCGATTTCTTTATTTATGGTCTTTCCTTGGGTCTTCTTTCATCTTTATCTCGTTTTTGTGCTAATTATGCGCTTCTTTCTGAAGAAAAAAAAAGTACAAATAAAGCAGGAAAAATGCATAATTCACTAAATATCCCTTAATCAAGCTAGTAACAAAACAACACGAATAACTATCTTTTTACCTCCATGAAAACTAACATTTCGTGGTCCAATTAGTTACCCTCCACACCTCCAATACATGGACTACGAGGATCACAAGATCCTCACAATTACCTCAATTTATACACAAGTCGTACAATCGAAAAGTTTAATATCAACTGATGGGGGTAAAATTTTGTGGTTCTTATTCCCTTATTAATTAATATGACCCTGACATCATTATACTCCCTCCGTTCCGAAATTTTTATTCATCATTTAGAAAGTAAATTTTCTATAGACATGCAATTATTGTTTTGTCTAATAACTCATATACCCATTATACCCTCATGCATTACATTAAAAATTGACATCAAAGACATAACTAAGGCTTAAATGGAAACATTTGTGAAACTTTTAGTTGAATTTACAAAATGGACAAACAATATGTAAGTTTCTAAAAAGGAAAGATGGGCAAACATTTTAGAACAGATGGAGTAGCATATAATATTAGGGTTCACTACGATTGTTCAAAATAACCTAATAAATCAATAAAAGAGCATTTATGGCGAGATTAATGCTATATTGAAGAGATAACATAATAACTGCCTTAGGGAAAAATATATAATATATTCATGGTTATTTATAATATATGTAGGATTGCCACAATTAATCCATGATGTATCCAAAGATATAAATAGATATGAGTAATTTTACTCTTATGAGAGTGAAAGATATGTTTGTATATGTAGAGGATATATGTTTATATATGCGTCGGAAATAAGATAGAAAAAGGAAATACTTCTCCTCCAAGAAAGGAGAGATCTAATATTATTAATAAGAAAGTAAGGGCTAAAAGATCTATGAAAATATGGCAATACTGGACCGAGATTCTCCTTACTTCAGCTTATATAAAGGAAGTAATACTCATCAATGAGGTACACACAATTTAATTATACAATTCTTACTGCAATACAGAAATACACCTTAAATGTTCCCCCTCCGGATAGTTGCTCTTGGCGACGAAGGGTGAACCTTGATCTTGGCTTTAAGTGCAGTCATGAACAGTTATACCAAGGAACACGGGTTACCCCTAATTCAGGAAAAGAGAGATATCGCTGATAAATGATATATTTAAGAATACAATATTGATGGCTTAAACATAAACTCTAGACAAGACGAAGGTATGAGCTACTCACCCTAATGAGGTAGGGTTTAAGTTTGAGTCCCATATCATTAACCTTGTACAAAACTTAGAATCGATGTGATTCAAAGTATGACCAATGTTAATTTCACACACTTCCAAATTTATAAATGTTAACAAATGTTTCCCCAATATAAACTTCTCTTTTTCTCACATTAAAATATGATATATGATATGATATTTGGGAGGGATTGATTGAAAAAATGGCACGATCAAGTCTATATAGAATTCGAAGGCTCTGAATCGATGTTTTTAAGTGTACATAAATTGTCATGCCTTTGTATGTTGAAGGAATATAGCATGGTAACTGTTTTCAGACATTAATGAGTCTATTTATACGCTCCAAGGATGACCCAACTTTTGTTTGGGCTACAAAATCGATTTTCATAATTCAGCTTCAAAGTAAGTGCTTGGATGTTAAGTCACTCTCATTTGACTCAAATTTGAATTTTTTTAATTTTCGATAATCTTAAATATTTATACTAATTCCATATGAGTATACACACACACAATATATATATATATATATATATATATATATATATATATATGTGTGTGTGTGTGTGTGTGTGTGTGTGTGTGTGTGTGTGTGTGTGTGTGTGTGTGTGTGTTAAACATCAGTCTAAGTAACAACACTTCTCTCTCTCAATTCCACAACCCTAAAACCTAAAAAAGTTAAAGCCTCCTCCGCCTAAGGCGGGGGAGCCACCTTCGCTCCTCATTCCCCAAGGCCATCTTTTCTTCCCTTACCCCCTTCCATCTATCTCCTCAACTCCATCTTCGTTGAGTCCTAGGCTCCTCATCTAGTCATCTCCATCTCAATTCTCCTCAACCGTTTTAATGAAAAGAAGACCTGCTCCTTTGTAGGGCAGGTCTGATCTCGAGCCAGTTCATCTCGCATCTCCTTAAAATGCCGGTTTAGATTTTATCTATGATTAACTTTTTAATGCAATGGTTAATAATTGGTAAAGATAAAAAAAATTCACAAAAGTAAGCTGTAAATCCTATATCGAGTAAGTTTCTCTACGTCTCTTTAAATTGAATTGGATGTATGCTCATGATTTTGGGTCATAATATTTATTATGATCATTTAGATCAGGTTAAATAGTGTAGTGGTAGCCCGATGGACCTTACAGTTAGTCTTATTAATTGGATTCATAAGGCCCTCCATTGTGCTATTCTAGCCAAAGCAAATTAGCGATTAAAGAATTGTTAGTTAGAGATACTCGATGAGAGGTATGTCTCTCAAAAAATGTTTAGTCAAAAAGCCGAAGATATCAACATATGCTGCTACAAGACGTGGAAAAGTTTGGAACAATAACATGAAGTGTGTAAAGGTACAGATCCAAATCTGAAAATTAATTTATTTACTTAGAGCTTGTATTAGTTCTTGAAAGTTTTGTTTTTATTGTTTTTAACATTTCTACTGTAATATGGCCGTTTCGATCATTCATTAGTATTATTAATGAAATAGTAGGTCTTCTTCAAAAATTTATATATATACATATATATATATATATGTTATAAACATCTACAAGGGTCACTAATGATTTAAATTTCTTGCAAACAATTTTAAAGCATTTCTTAACATGATTAATCAATATTTAAGCTATATTAATCAATTCTTTATTCTTTGATCTTCATTTATCATTATGATCAAGAATATTACCGATTGTCTTGAATATTATATTCCTTTATGATATTATTTTTTTATTTTTATATAATGGTGGGGAAAACCACACAAAGGACTACATAGTTCAAAATTAGAAAATACAGGCTTAAACGCTAATAACTGAAAATTTTGGCTGACGCAACAGTAATTAAAAACAGCTTAAGGACAAACTTGTATAAACAAAATTTAAAAGCTTATTCACTTAATTGTACTTCTACATATAAGACATTGACCTTCATTCTCTATCTCTCCTTAAAAACAAAATTTAAAAGGTAATTCACTTACTTTTACTTATACAGATAAGCCATTGACCTTCATTCTCTCTCTCTCTCCTAAAAACGAAATTTAAAAGCTAATTCAATTTGATCTTCTCCACTGATTCTAAAATTAGGTAACGCCATCTCATCTGCTGGTAGGAGACCTTTTATTTCATACGGGAAATCATTTTATATTATAGGAATTGATGTTCAGGCTTGAGATTCTCCCTTGTTTTGCCAATAAATCTGCAACTGTGTTGCATTCTCTAAGAACATGTTCAAGACCAGCTTCGATTTGCTCCATCAGGTGCCAAATCTTGTAAATTATACATCTAATCTTCCAAGGACACTGTTTTTTCTCTTAATTATTAAAATAAGCTGTTGCGAATCTGATTCCATTTGAACTCTTGCGAATATGTATTCTGCACATATTTGAACCCCTTTAAGCATTGTTAAAGCCTCTATTTCTAAGATGGACTTAGATTGAATTTGACCAGCAAAACCTCTAATAAATTTACCTTGAGTTATTCTGAATATACCCCCAATACCTGCTTTATCACGTTTTTCAATATAGCTACCGTCCACATTTAATTTGACGTTAAATCCGTCTAGTGGTTTCCATTTGATGACTTTAGGAATTTTTTCTCTTTTTGTAGCCGTGCTAAAATTTACGTGGTATGATGCTTTCGGAAATAGAGCATCTTTTTTATCTTGAATCTTGAAATAGTTTGGAATATAGTTTACGATGCCTTCGGCTCTCACATTAACACCTTCGAATATACTTTTGCATCTTGATTTCCAAATAAACCAGATAATAAAAAAGGGGATGATTTTGCAGCTTTTTTGTGTTAAAGAACAATATTTTTTTGTTTTGCAATGAATTACTATTTATTACTATAAGGAGGTGAATTTTATACTAATGGAACAACACAAAATTACTCGAATATGACAATATAAAGTTTATTCTTATTTATAACGGGCCCGAGTTGTGACCGAGAATTTTTATGAATATAGAGCTTATTCCTATATAGAATATTCTTGTAGAGAGGTTTTACTTTATATTAGAAGTGGGACTATAAACATGAAATACGGTAACGGTAACATCATCAAATACTTTATAAACTCCTTATAAATATTATAATTTATCTGGTCAATTTCATCATATTTTACTGCATAATCTATTACAAATCATGTAAAATCGAACGATATAACATTTATATACTAATATGCACTCATCATAGCGACTTCAGCAATTCATATTAGAACTTCTTCTTTTTTCTTAGACCTTTTGCAAAGCATGATTATTGGTTTCATGGTCATCTAAAACTCATAACCAACACTAGACTTATTGGGTTGGGTAAACCGAGTAGCTGTTTTAAGATTGGTTAGTTCTATGATTTTAGCGGTTCAATTTTTGTGTTACAGTTTACAGCTCTAAACGGCTATTAACTCTATTAACTAGAGGAAAGGAAGATAGAGAAAAAGGAGGGGGGGGGGGGTCTTTTTAATTAAATTTGTGCAAAATGTGTCAAAATGGCAAATACATGATTATCTTATTTATTTGGGAGAAATATTGATTATTTATTTAGCATCATGCAACATCAAAGTATAAGACAATGAGTAAAAATGTGCAACATCATGTAGTTGTATCATGTAGCATCTCTACTAATTTTTAAAAGTGTTTTGACATATGTACCTTTTAATAATTAAATACCAATTATATGTATATTTTCATCATTTTCTCTACTTATTTCTTGTGGTTGTGTTTTCTAGAAATATAGTTTATTTTTATAATGTCATCAATGTATAGAAAATCAAAGACGCAAATTTACACCAATGAATAAATCTTGAATACCAATAATCACGAATCAAATAACTGAATGAAATCATTAACATGGCATCATAAGTCATTTGAGTTATGGGAATTTCGTTATAAAAGCAGAAACTATAATGTAATAAAACCCTAAAAAGTAAAGTCTGAAGAATGCCTCCCTCTCTTTCTATCAGGGCCTTATTTGTTTCTATATCTTTGAGGTGACTAGTAATCTTTGATCTCTTTTTCTCTCTCTATCAGGATCTTCTCTGGTATCTATCTCTGTGTCAATGCATCTGCCTATATAGTTTAAGCCAGATTGTTTAAAAACAGGTTTACTGCATGGGGTTTCACCAAACATTTTACCCTATATGGAAACCCTAATCACTATTTTAATGTATTTTTTTAATCTAATTTCAACGTTTGTTTTGCTTGATATAGTTGAATAGTCCCCAGATCTATAATACTCCATCGGTCATGTGTTTTGGTTTTCCTTTTTGATATGTTCCAAAATAAGCAATAATGATCACCTTTCTGGTAAAAAAGAAGAACATTTTTTGTGAGTTAAAATATATCAAATTTACAATTATAGTCTCACAGTTTAAGTAAGATTTGGTTTTTGGTTGAATTTTTTATGTTTTGATTTTTTCTTTAAATTTTAAGTGAAATTGTTGAAGACCCTTAAAATATAACATTTTTCAAAGCAGAACACTTATTTAGAAAATCTTCCAAGAACGTTGCTAGTTCTTTTATTAAAAATTGATTTCATTAGATAGATTATTTAGTAAATTGTATTAAACTAGAAGTGGGAAATCTTCAAGTTAGGTGATACAATGTCCAAAACAATTGGTGTTTGATGCATTTCAGGTCTTCCATGAAGCTAATCCAGTTAAATTAGTCTCGTTCAACTCATGAATTTAGTTAGCTAAAATTCTTATTCTAACTCCAAATTTATGATAGCATTCATTCAAATTCAATTGGTATTCTTTTTAATTTGTAAAAAAAATAAATTGGTCCGATTAATGTTTGTCTTTAAACTTGGTGGTTTTGGAAAGATTATTGAATGACCTGATTTTGAATACTAACGCGTGATTTAAGCAGACTATTTAGGGTTTCATGGAAATATGCATATCGTCAGTACTGGGGGTACATCATTGACGGCATTTCCCACTTCACAAATGAAAGGACCGTTGTTCAATGCTATTTAAGTGTCTGGTGGACCTCCGCTTAATTGGGTAAGCACTTCTTCCTTTACAGTCTGCATCTTTGTATTATAATAACCCGCTCTTATATATATCCAAAGAAGCATTCCGTGTCTTGTGTCTGTTTGTAGATTCCAGTACATCAAAAAAGGAACTAATGTTTTGTAAAACGCATAAGGTAGGGGTTTAGTTGAGAACTGTTTTATTCAAAATACAATTTAAATTGTAAATGACAATATATACAAATGTTTTCCTAGGACAACTTTTGTTAATTCAAATAACCCCAAAAAGCTGTGGCTTTTTCTTACTGTAAGTTTGGTTGTAGATTGTGGACATTTTATTTAACGCAAAAAAATATCCAAGACAGTTTATCTTTGGCTATATTGATTAATTTCTAGAACAATGCAATCATTATTATCAATTCTTTTTGTGCTTTCATACGAACTTAGTTAATAGTTACCCACATAAATGCGATATAGATGCTCTTCATATCTTCATTAATAGCCATAACTTATGTTTTACCTCACCTATGAATTAGTCTCCACTGCGGTTGTAGATTTTTGTTTCACTGGTCTTGTGTTGTTCTTTTTAGATAAAGTTAACACACTTTTTACAGTCGGCGACCTTATCATTTTCGTTATGTCTTTAGAGTTAATCATATTGTGCTTATGACCTCAAACATTTTCTTTCTACTTGTAGTCTTATTATACCTAGGTGAAAGACCTATCTTAGTTTATTTAGTACGATATCTAAAAGTCCGTATAAAATAAATTAATATAAATTTAGAAAGCTAGTGATCATCAATAACAGATTAGTATTTCCTTTCGTGACATAATCATTATTGAAAATAAATGACCAAATTTCTTTCAAACCAAACCAAGTAGGTCTAAATCTAAATTATATCTTGCGGCCAAGTTCTTCAATTAAGTAATTTTTCAGAAGTTATAATATTCAGATCTTTATGGCACCCAACTAATGATGCTACCTCACCGTATTTCCACCTTCTCGAATAAACAAAGTCCATAATTCTTATACACTTTGAAAGCAACCATAATGATTTCAAATTATATACATAGGAGTATATGATCCGATAAGTTAATATACTCCATTAGAAACATTCAACCAAACACTCGCAATATATCATACCCTTGTTTATGGTAAGTATGAGGGTGATTATCTTTGATTTTAAATTTGTGATTGTCGTTAATCTTGTATGGATTCTGATGCACTAATTCAAACGATTCCCAATCATGGTCGTTGATCATGAAAAGACTCTTGAGTAGTCTACAATGCAATATAGTGCTGGAAGGACTTTATTTTCTTCTTAAATGACAATATCTACATAAAACATCTCAATGAATGAGATTCTATACTCGTATTCAAATCAAAGTAATGCTTTCTTTGAATATAATCGATGTGATAAAATTTTGTCATTTTCTCTAAAATAAATAAATACAAGTGTCGTGAATCAAATACTATTCTATATTCCTAGTGAAAATTATCTGGTTTAGCCTAAATTTGATCAATCAATCTCAACTATCAATATGTTGGCTTGATGCCCTTAATAAAGTAAATCATATAATCCAACATATCTACAATATCACACTGTCACATCCCTGAATTGATGTAACCATCTTTTAGATCTCAATCTTCACAAGCGTTACACACACTCAAATTGATGTAACTCTATACCAATTCTATTTACAGAAGCGTCACCCAAACTCAAATTATTAAACAATAGAGGAGTATACAAAAATTTAGTTAATCTAATCTAATCTTGTAGTCAATGGAAGAAACATCTTTCCAAAATATTCAAACCCACTATAACAATTTCTTATGCTACATTTTTTTTTATGTTTTACATAGTTAATCATCATAGACCATAGCACAGTTAGGTAAGTTGGTAACCCATCATGTATTTGAGACCGTGACTCTCAGTTTAGCACAAATTTAATTGTTCTATTCATCCTATCCGAAGTTTAAGATTCTACATGTCTAAAATTTTCTAATGGATTAAATGGTCCATTGTTCTTAATCTAAAGGACATCTCATCCTATTCCTGATTGTTGGTGAAATAATATCAAATTGCACACTATTTTTTAATGCTAATCGTTGACAAATTACATTTTTATCATTTGTATCAATCTATGCAATTTTTGTTCGAAATAGTTCCTAGCAACCCACTTTTGCTTCTATATTGTTTTATCATTCCCTTTTCTTGTATCTTTAAGATGAAAGAATTTTCACATGAAACAATAAAAGCCTTGTTAATGCGACAGAACTATGTTCAGTTACAAAGAATCCATCCCAGGTATCATTCACCGCTCGTTATTATCTACAACTCTCCAAATCCGCTATAGGTGTCTTTTATGTTGTGCAGAAGCACTAAGTATCAAGAAATAAATACGGAATAACAAAATATAAATTCAATCAAGTGTACCAATATTTCATTCCAAAGAAAACAAATTATCCTCTCACTAACAAACAAACGACAAAAACTAACAAATAAATTTAAAAGGAAAAAACCTAACCTTTCACAAAACCAACTTACTATCTTTTTAACCTTCATTCTTTTCTTTCTTGTGTGTCAAATACAAAGGTATAAAAAACTATATGTAAATTCTAAGAGGAGCCTATTATACATTACTCTCCAATGTGGGATCAAGTAACTATATTTATGTTACAAGAGAAGCCTAATATATATCTTGTGCGATAAATCACTATACAACACATAAACTTATTCTTAATTATTAATTTAATTGAAACTCTAATATATCTCCACATTGCATTCAATTCCAAGCGTAACATTATCGAGCAAACATAGACGCAAAATATACATCAACTAATCATCTTCATAAACGGTATACTATTTTCCACAATCAAATAGCTTGAGCAGTAATTGCACATCCTACCCTATCCAAAAAATAGAATCCATTCTTTTGAGTTCCTTTCATAACTAAACGCGATGCACTCTTAACTTTGAGACCTTCACCTGTTAAAGTACACTTGTATCTTATGGCATCCAAAGTTGCCAATGATATTAGATTATTTTTAAATTCCGGTACATACCTAACATATTTCATTATTACAAATATTTTATCAGAAACTTCAAATCCAATACTTCATATACCTTTTACCTCGCAAGTACTATCGCTGACCTTATAAATTTCCGCTTCATCCACTTCTTTTATTTCAAATACAGTCGATTTTTCATACTTTTAGTCATATATCTATTCTCAAGTGTGCTCCATAGTTTCTGTGTATTGGTTTCTTTCATCAATGGATATTTGATTTACTTAGTCAAGAACAATCTCATTACACCACATGCCTGACGGTTTAATTTATCTCATTCACCATCTTTAATCTATTCTAGTTTGTCTTTATTTAATGTAACATCCAGATTCTGATAATTAGGCACATCCACCATCTCATGCCTCCATATCTCGAAATTGGTGTGTCCATCGAACTTTTCAATTTGACCCGATATATATACCTAAAAATGCATAAGTGCATTTAACACTCATATAAATTTAAGTCTCCTTTAAAATGATTATTGATGATAATGATTAACTACACCTCATGTACTACACGTAAGTACTTAATAAACCCCTAAAAAATGTCACTTTTGGAGTGCGATCACATCCCCTAATTTACTTAGTGGTCGGTTTGAGGTTTAGAAAATAAATCTCGCATTCACCAATTTAAATAATCTTTAAAAATATTAAATCAAATTAAAAAAAAATGGAAGAAGAAGGAAACTAAATTAAAATTAAACACTACACTATTCGCTACACAATTCGATCACGAATAAACACATTAATGGCAAGTACTATTTTTCAATGAATAAATGAATTTGTGACTAATGGATAGCAATAAATAATCCGCGTGCTATCATTTTGGTTAACATATATATATATATAGACATCAACTTAAACACTTTTATGCAAAAACGCTCCAAATCAAAATTTGATTAATGCAAATCTCCACGGTTTCACGACGGGAACACAAATATGCATCTTGTATTTTTTTTCGAGATGTATAATTTCATTTATTGAATTTTTAAATTTTACCTTAATTTTTAAAACATGCAATTATACATCTCGATAAAAAAACAAGACATATATTTGTGTTGCCGTCATGAAACTGTGAAGATTTGCATTAATCAAATTTTGATTTGAAGCGTTTTTGAATAAAAGTGTCTAAAATTGTGTCTAAATTGATGTCTCTCTATATATATACGAGCTTATGCTTTACGGTGGATCCATCCTCAATAGGAAACATTGCCATCTCAATTTATTTCTATTTCATTATTATTTCCCATTTTTGCTTTTATTTTTATTTATTAGTTGATGATTAGATAGGAAATCTAACTGAATTTTGAGTGCTATTATTTGATCTTCGTTTATTGAGTAAAACCCTGTAATTCCATTTTGGGCTTGTCACAGGTCCTACTTTTAGTTTCTTTCCATACACACAGTAAGACTATGCTATAGATTAATAAATACCTTAGATCAAACCCAGAAAACGTTCTCATACTTTAGTCCCTGATTTAAATAAACTTCTCCCTCTATTTGTACCAAGGAAGTGAAAAAAAGATAGCAGACCACCCAATATCGTCCCATGCAGGACCTGGAAGAACCTACAGGAAAACAAAGTCCCCATCCTCAATAGCGGTCACAAAATCCAAAAATATTTGATCCAAATATTTGGATTTAACTGTAAAAGTTGTTCATGATATGTCTGATAATGTAATCATAATTAATAAAAACTTAACCATCGAGGCTGAAACTGTCCTCACCGTTGGTTTCCCATCGGATCCATTTACAGATGATAAAACACACAAGGAGATAATTTCTACAGTTGGGGGATTGAGAAAATAAATTATGTATTCGTAAGGAACGACATTATTACAAAATGGCACGAAAACGTGTGGAATTGGATCCCGAAAGAGATGTTAATCAAAATAGTACCTCCATATTGTAGTAAGTTGTTGGTATCTTCTTAAAACTTTTTAGATTCGTATGGGTACATAAACTATGGGGTTGCTATGGAGAAATTTAAGGTTAATCGTTTTTGCAAGAGATATGGCCTAAAAAGGGAAAATGCGAGCTTTTTAAGGTTTTTGAAAGCTTTGAATCCAGAGTTTTTTTTATTTTGCTCTTTAAAACAATGGTTGCTAGTGAAATAAAGGAGAAAGTGGGTAAAACTGATATATTTGATTTGGAACTCAAAATAATTTTTTGTTTGTGAGAAACAATAGGCTTTGGAGTGTATGTTCAGGATAAAAATAAATCAAAACTTCTTATTGAAGTTAACACACAAAAACCCACACAGACAAAGATCAAAAGACGAGATCTAATTAGATGAAAGTAAGTATCGGGGATCCCTAGTATATTTCTTTTCTTCTTTTTCTTGATGGGACGTTTCCGAGCATTTGTCTAGGTACTTGATCGATGTCATCATCTCTCTCAAACAAGTTCGCAGCCTTGTTGAAGAGGACAACATTCCACTATAAGAAAAACAGTTACATAATAAACCTAATAAATTCAAACGTTCCACTTGTTTATTTTGTGTTGGTTTTGTACTATATCGAAAAGTAATAGATTAAATAACAAAAGACTGAAATGGAAATAAACAATTTTATTTCTCACAAACGGAATATAAATTACAATTCCTGACCCATACAAAATTTTAAATTACACTAATTAAATTCCAGACAGATTTAATATAAATTATTAAACTGCTGGACTGAATTGTAATTGTTCAAAATTGTCAGACAGAATAGTATAATTACTAAACTGCTGAACTGTTTAACAAATAAAAGAAACTGCCAGGCAGAATAGTATGATTACTAAGCCGCTGGACTGTTTTCATAAAAACTGGAAATTAAATTACAGAATTAGAAAGGACTGAATTGAAATTACAGAAAGTAAAGGTACTGGAAAGTAAATACAGAAACGTAAACAGTACTGAAATGAAATTACAGAAAAGTAAACAGTACAGAATTAAAAGGATTGGAATGTAAATTACAGAATTAAACAGTACTGAAATGTAATGAACAGAATATAAAAAGACTGAAATAAAAAAGAAGAGGTAACTGCTGGGCAGTTTCCCTCAAAAAATATTTCCCGAACCACCTTAAAGGTTTCTGGTTCTCGGGACTTTGTTCTCAAGGTACAACTTCTGTCTCAGAGTGGTTTGCGTGGAAACTGGCACCGAACCACAGGTCGAGCTGTTGGTGGTGCGATTCTCTCTCTAATATGATGTTATGTATGCTGTGTTGTGTGTGTTTGTTTCTGTCTGAAATGAGAGGGGGAGGGGTTCCTTTTAAAGGCTTTCTTGAAACCGCAACCATTAATGGTCATTCAATTCTGGGAGTTACACCCCCAGAATCCGCCCATTTAATTTCTGAAACTGCAGCACTTAATCTGCAATTTATTCTCATTGAATGCTGGCGTTTCAATTTGCTGGAAACTCTAGGGACTACTTTTGTATTTTATACAAAACTCCCTTTTCAGATTTGACCCAAGATCCGAGACATTCCCCAAATCCCAAATCCCCGCGCCCATGCCCGCGCCCGAGACCCGAGCGAGCGTGTGTGGTACACACTAATACACTTAAAGTGTATGTGGACATGTTAGTTTAACAATTACATGGGTTGGACTTGTATATATATTGTAAAATTAACTCTTAATTTTCCAATATGGGATAACCCTAATTGGTTTTCCATTTATTCATTCCATTTTCCAGCATTGAGGTTTTTTCCTCTTTCGAGAACCCAACTTTGAAGCCGATTACTATTCACACCCATTCTCCGAATAGGTCATGTGATATACCGTTACGAAGCTCGTCACACGAGTTACTGAAACGCGTTGAGTACGGTATTAACAACTCAGCGTTGCCATATATAAGTGGTGGGGGCAATTTAGGGAGTATCTTTCATGATTGATATGATCTTACCAATCATATCTTTGTTATATCTTTCGTTTCCCTAATGCCATGCTGAGATATATCCTGCAATATCTCCTGTATCTTTCCAACGACTTGGTTAGTATGAAGAGGTCATGCCGCTTCTCCTCGCTGGCAAGGAAAGTTCTTTCGAGAGACAATGTCTCTTTTGTTAGCCTTCGGAGGCATTGATCTTATAGCTTCATCCCTTCGGATAGTTGAATATCCCTTGGTGAGGAGGCCCTGACGGGAGTTCCTCGCCTATCTTTTAATCTTGTTATCGGATATGCTTTCGTTTATGTTCAAGGAAAGTATTTTTTATGGGATATCTGATTGATTATCTTAGATACATGAGTATCTTTTAGAGGATATCTCGCTGATAAACTGCTCGGTGAGGGAAGCGGGTTCAAAACCCTATACGCTCCCCTCAAGGGGGTCATTAAAGGCTCATTAACTCCGTTATTCATTTCTAGGTTTTAGGCCACGTGTATTACAATCGATGTAAGGTCCTAACCCTAATTTTTAACCTCCATAAGATAGATTGCGAGTTGCTTCACGAGTTTCAATAATAGTCCTTAAAATTTTAGTTACAATTTCTATTATATATTAGAGTTTTAGATTTCAAGTAGTCCCGAAATCTTCTTATTAAAAAAGGGGCAAGGATCATGAATATTTCCGCCTACTTGCTGTTCCGGAGTAAATTATATTGGTAGTATATTTTTTTTATTTTAATATAATTGGTGGGGAAAACCTATTTTTTTATTTAGTCCGTTAACAGAATAAAAAAGCAAGAAAACCCCCCCACAAAAAGCACCACATAATGTGATACTAAAATATCACGGGAATCTAGATCCAACGAAAAATTGAAAAGATTACAACTTTTAAAACCAAAATAAAACTAAATAAGTCTTCAAGGACTTTTATTGTAATATCTGCACAACTTATATCAGGTAGGACACGCGTTTCTATTTTCCCAAACTTGTCAGAGCGCTTATACACCAACTAAACACAGAGAGCGCGCTTATACACGAACCAAACACAGAGATCGTAACCACCATCTAAAATTAGGGTTTGAATTCGCATCCAACCTTACGATGCCCTTTAGAAGATGAGGAAAATCCTCAATCCTTGCAGAATACACTATTGATTTGCTAAACGCGAGAAGATCTACAGCCTTGTTCCCTTCCCTGTAAGTGTGAGTAATTTCCATCTTCTTCTTTTGCAAAATTTGATTAATCTGATCCATCAATCGTATTATTTCACAAGGACATTGATTTTCCTTGTTAATTATCTCTATAAATTGCTTAGAATCAGTCTCTATAATAGTGTCTTCAACTGTAATAAGCAAGAGACCTTGTAATAAAGATTTGGCCTCAGATTCTAGGCTAGAATTTGCAGTAACTTGATCCATAAAACATTTTAGGAAATTACCATCACAGTCTCTCATTAAACGCCCAATATCTTGACAGGTTATGTGTTTAGAGAAGTTACCATCTACATTAACTTTAATTTTTCCTGTAGGACGATTGATCCATTCCAAATTTGATGGATTAAGACATGCTACGAAAAGCAACAACTCGGAATTTACCTTATTAAATCTACTATAGTAATTGCATATCTATCGCTATATTAAACACTTCAACATGATAGTGGTGCAAGTTTAAAAATGACAAGGCCTTTTTCTTTAACATAAAGATTATGGATACTTACAATACTTATATCAAGATGAAGAAAAAAAATTGGTCACCTCAACGATGAAGGAATTTTATCCGTCATCTCTCATTACTTGAAGTCTTTTTTAGAAACATCCATGAACGCCATCACATTCACGAATCACAATATATTGATATTTTATTTGTAAAAATGGTGACAAATCGTTTGTTATCTCTAAAATGGTTTTCATCAAATGTAAATAAAAAACAAACTCAAAAGTTTACATCTCTTTTAACAAACTATGTGCAAGCGCTTCTTGAACCAAATCATTCCCATCATACACAAATGCATCAACTAGCTCGAGTATGCATCAAACATATGAACCAAGCTCAATATAGTACGATAATGTGAACTAATAGGACAAACAACACTATGCTTGATTTAAGCCTATTTTTCAAGGCTTCAAGTACTTTCTTAGCTTGCTTTGATTTCGACGCTTCCAGGAATCTCCAACAACATTGACAATATTAGTTATCGACAAGAAAAGCGACTCAATACAAAGTAAGATTTTACGATTTCATGTTTTTTTAAATAAAAATTATTATTTTTGTTTTTAAATCTTCTCATATTTTTTTTATTTTCTAGATTTTTTTTTCATTTTATCCAAAATTGCATTTTTAAATTTTGGTCAACAGCAGAGACCGATAGTTAACGTTGGAGACCGGTCAATGGTTTTGTTCAAACTTGTTGGGTCAAAAGTATTTGGTCATTTTTTTTTGTTTGTTAATGATGGCTAATTGCTACCAATTTACAATAAATATTTTGAAAGTCGTACGTCTTATTAAATATGAATGTTGTAGGGGTATCGCTCAAAAATTCATTCTAATTTGCCTCTTTTAAAACATTAGTTAGTTGGAGTACCGGTACAGTTTTGGTTGCTCGTTTTCGTGCAAGTCTCGTTTCTTCATGAAAAGTAAGATTTTTACGAAAAATTAAGGAGTATCAATTATATGAAAAACATAGGATTAGTTAATATATATGTGAAAAACATAGTAAATCAACTCAATAGACTCGCCTAAAATGGTTTTATTACTACCCCAAAGTTACCATTTTCTGGGTGATTAGACCACTAAATGATATTTTTTTATGGGTTAATACGAGCATAATTAGGCGAGTTTGTAGTTAATTATTATGTATTTATGGGTTATTTAGTTAATTCTATGTTTTTCCGGATAATTTGACATAATTTGTGTTTTTGCAGATAAAAGCGTTGAGTTGACGTAAAAACGAGACTTGGATGAAAAGAGTTACCGAGAGTGGACCAGTTTGAAGAAAAAAGATTTTAAGGGCCCAACGAGGCCCTCTTGCATGGAAAAAACACGTACGAGGGGCGGTCACCGGGCAATCACTTTGTCTTAAGAATAGTTGTTAAAATTTATTGAGGCGCGTTTAATTTTAATTATATTTTTCTTAACTATCTGAAATTAATATTTGGGTTAAATATATTAAAGGGGCATGAAAAAATGATACAAAAGAGGGCATCATTTACGACTTTTTATCTTTTTATTAAAGTTGCAGAAAGCTTTTACGAACAGTAAGATATAATTTGTTAATCTCCTCAATGACTCTTTCATAATCTAAAACGTTACTGTACTTCAAAAAAATATTATTAAACACGAGACAATGTTTTTATTATGTTCAAACAAGTGAAAGAAACAAAAACTGTGGCGGGAAGATTAGGGTTTTCAACATGTAAACTTTGGATTCAACATTTACTGAAAAAAGAATACTTAATTATAACCCTAGCAATAGATAAAGTTCAACAATGTCATAAATACCCCAAATATCAACCCTTGTGAAGATTACCTAAAGTCAGAAACCATGCATAATTTTTCCAAACAATTCCTCAATTGAAAAACTAATCATCGAAATTGAAAAGCTCCATCACGATTCGTTCTTGCTGAAAATAGATAAAGAGTGTGGCTTTTGTCGAATTATCCAAAACGATATTTCCTCATTGTTGTCAACACCCATAACATCCCGTCATCTCGCGCCATCTATATACTTGTGTGATAACTTTTAGTTGAATCGCATTGTTCTTCAACAACGAAGATTACACAGTGACATCTAATGGTAAATATTATTGGTGGTTGTGGTACTTTATGAGAATATATCTGTTACAAAATTTCTTACGGACAAGATTTTTACTTTTGTAAACATTGCTAATTTCGTTACTCCATAAAAGAACTTGAACAGTAGGGTAATTTGATGAGTAGACGAATTGCTGGGTTAATTGGGTTTTTGTATCTTGTATATTTGCATTTTTATTGTTTACTATCCTCTATTATCAAATTTTGTTTCTATTTTTTATCCTGGTTTTTTTCAACTTTTATATCCAATTGTATGTGTAAGACCAAGATATATATATAATTGATGAAAAAGCAGCATAACCCGTATGTTTTACATCCATAATTGCATGAAAAAGCTCAAAATGTAAAACAAACACCTACTGATTAGAAAAACTAACAATGTAAATACTAATAGAATTCACAAACAGTGCTATTATCTCACTTGGTAGGTGATAAACTTATTTTACTTCACAATAGTATTATTAGTGAATTCCCATCAAATCTAATGTTGTTCAAAAAAATTGCTAAATTTAACAAGAAATTTAAGGGACGTCGTTGCAATTTGGTGACCCACTATCCTAGATTAGGGAAAATAACATTTATCTCCTTATTTATTACTTGCAATAATATTATTATTAATTTCTTAAATGAAAGTATAAAATATTAGATAACTTTGTTAAAAAGACTCAAATCATGGTTAGAGTTAAACTACCAAATATCATTTAACACATGTATGAGACACGAAAAATATTGAATGGTCCAGGTCCATCCACTCAAATAGTGGTCCCAGTCAATATGATTTTAGTTTAATATTTTGTTTTTAATTTAGTATTGGCCACATAAGAATTAATTAATATTTTAATTAATTTTTACTGGTTGGGACCACTAGATTTTTTTGTGAATTTTTATATTTTGACATTTTATGTACTTTTTTTGCATCCGTATGCAATTTTATTGACATTTTATGCACATTTTATGCACCCGTATCCACTTTTATTCAAATTTTATGTACTTCTTTTTACATCCGTATGCAATTTTATTGAACTTTTATGCACCCGTATGCACTCGTATTAACATTTTATGCACCTTTTATGCA
This sequence comes from Primula vulgaris, assembly GCA_963920805.1. Taxonomy (NCBI): domain Eukaryota; kingdom Viridiplantae; phylum Streptophyta; class Magnoliopsida; order Ericales; family Primulaceae; genus Primula; species Primula vulgaris. Next base: position 10,332,946 of record OY987220.1, on the reverse strand, counting down.
CTCGTATGCACTTTTTATGCACTCGTATGCACATTTTATGCACTTTTTATACACTTTTATTGAGTCGTATACACTTTTTATGCACTTTGTATTGAACCGTATACATTCTTATTAACATTTTATTGATTTTTGTGTGGGTAAACTATTTTTTTTGTGAAAAACTATTTTTTTACAAAAAAATTATGTTTTTTTTTTTGTAAATTTGAAAATATTATCATTTTTTTCATATGTATTTTTTTAGATTTAAATAAAGAGAAATAATAATTTATAGGTTGGGATAATGACAATTTTGTAAATTGATTGAATTTAAAAAAGTGTTTCTTATTGAGGATGTAAACATTGATATGTGACTTTTTTGGGATAAACTATCAAAAGTATGACGAATAGTGAATTACCCATTTAAAGTATCATTTAATCTTACTCAGAATTTCTAGTTGTCTGGTAAACAAACATGTTGTTTTTATGAATAACTGAACAAGTATAATTTCATTAATATCTATGATTATTACTTCTTTATTTGTTATGTTTCTTTACTATGTATATTCATTTTTATTTAGAGCTTGTCTAGTACTCCCATTGCGAGTCTTTACTAAAGCTTTACCGAATAATTGAAAGTTAGAAACCGTGTCAGCATTGCATAAGCGACAAGCTCTTCATGTCTCCACTATGCCGTCAAATACCTCGTATAAGGCGCAACCGTTATAAAAAAGTAGTGGGCAATGTCAGACCCCCACGAAAAGAAAAAAGCACTCTTTCCTTCTGTCAGCGAAGAGGGCGTGTCTCGAGGAGGGGGGAGAATGTCATCGAATACATCGGTGTCCTACGACCTCTGATTGTTGTTTCTAAGCCAATTGTATATCCCTCGGCGTGGGAGATCTCAAGAAAGTATGAACTCTTAGCATGGATCAAGATGTATGCTCTGCCTCTCGTGAAGAATTCAAGGGCAACGGGCGTGGAAAAGTGATGTCCCGTGGGATCAAAAGCTCCTACCATCTACTGAGAAATGACACGAATGGGAGTACGATTCAGAGTAAGGCTGAGAACTCTAATGAGCCGAGGATCTCCCAAGGAGAAGAATAAAACAAAAGCTCCAATGGAAAGAATAAGGAATTCGAAACTGCGAGAGTCCGATCCTCACACTCCCACAGTTGGGGAGGTGTTGATGGAGGTTAAAAATTAGGGTTAGGATCTTGCAACGATTATAATACACGCGGCCTGAAACCTAGCAATAAAGACGGAGTTAATGAGCATTTAATGGCCCCATCGAGGGGAACAGATAGGGTTCTGAACCCGCTTCCCACGCCAATGATCTTCCCAGCGAGATAACTTTGTAAGATAGCCATATATCTAAGATAATCAATCAGATATTACATGAAGAAAAGAAGACAGTAAATCTATATAGACATATCTCATAAGGAAAAGGGTCAAACCCTTAAAAATTTGTTCCTTGAGCATAAAGGAAAGCATATCCGATAGCAATACTAAAAGATAGGCGAGGAGCCCACCCCTGAGCCTCCTTGCCGAGGAATATTCAACTATCCGAATGGATGAAGCTATAAGATCAACGCCTCCGAAGGCTAACGAAAGAGACAGTGTCTCTTGGATGAGCTCCCCTCGCTAGCGAGGAGAAGCAGCGTGGCCTCTTCGGGCTAGCCAAGTCAGTGGAAAGATACATGAGATATTGCAGGATATATCTTAGCATGACATTAGGGAAACGAAAGATATAATGAAAATATGATTGGTAAGATCATATATAAATCATGAAAGATACTCTCTATATCGCCTCCACCACCTATATAAGGTGCTCCTAATCCAAAAAAGAGATCATTTGAACCAAATCAGACATACACTTAATTATCGGCTATTACTAACCCTACTTACATTCAATACATATTTACATTCACTATCAAAACCCTAAGAGATTTAACCTTCCCACTGCTTCGTTAGGCGGAGGAGGTTAAACGGTGGCCAAACCACCAAGTCTTCCTTGAACTTAGCTATTTATGCGCAGGTCATAAAGAGCTAGCAAGAAGTCCGGGCCAAGCCCTAGAAATGAGTTTTTGCTCACAGCATGTGAGTGGAGTTCACGCACTAGAACTAAAATTAAAGTCTATCAGCTAGGCTTAGAAGCAAAGAGAGATTTTATTTGAGAGAGAAAGAGGACGAATTTTTTCAAGCAACCGTATTTGTATTAAATATAGTTTAAGTTTGGGAAGGTATTAATGCTTAAACAATGTCTTGGGGCACTCGTAAAAAATATGATTATAAAATCATAGTTAGGTTAAAGAAATCAAAGAGCTAGTTTTCTTTCCAATTAATTTATAATTTAGAACATATTATTAACTCTTTGATTTCTTTAACCTAGCTATGATTTTACAATTGGTATTTTTTACGAGTTTCCCAAGACATTGTTTAAGCATTAATATATTTCCAAACCTAAACTACATTTTATGCAAATATGGTTGCTATTATATCATCACATTATTGTTTTAGTAATTTTATGTCTTATTTTATATATATATATATATATATATATATATATATATATATTCTATTATAATAATTGAAGGGAGAAAAATGTACTTTTATTTGAGGCTGCCAAAGTGCCCATAATTTTTTTTTTTAAAAACCCCAAAACTTTGTCTAATTACATTACAACAGTGTATCTAAATGCTTATTAAACAGACACGTGTCAGTAACCAATACAAATTCGTGGTCCTCTTATTTCCACACAAGTACACAACTGCTCCCTCCCTCTACAGTTTGAAAGAAGAAACCGTTCCTTCACTCTGTTCTTTTAAGCACAAACAAATTTGCAACCTTTCAGAGACATTATCTTCCGTGTGCGTCTTTATTCTTCAAAAAGATGGATGATCCTATGGTCTGTGGCCTGGTTAACATAAAATGTGTACTAATTCTTCTTTCCTTCATATTTATTTCACTTTGTTTGTTTTGCCAATGATACCAGTGCCGCAATTTGGTACCAAAATATATCACCATAACGTTACAATTAACGAGTTTCATGCCATTACGCGTCGCAAACACAACGAGTGGGCTACGGTTACTAATATATATATATATATATATATATATGGGAAGAATATATGTGTTAGTAAATTGTTTGATTTTGTATAGATATATATCAATTACTTACAAAGAAAGATTGTGATTGATTATTATCTTATTTTCTCTTCCACTAATTGAGGAATACTCTTGTATTTATATGTGTATCACCAATGAAATAATAATCTTGTCTATCTATTCTATTTTCCTTATTCCTATTTTACAATATGCACACCATGAAAAACATCCAAATGGAAACTTTTTCGTAAAAACGCTCCAAATCAAGATTTGGTTAATGCAAATCTCTATGGTTTCACGACGGAAACACAAATATGCGTCTTGTTTTTTTTTCCTGAGATGTATAATGACATGTTTTGAATTTTTAAATTTTACCATAATTTCAAAAACATGTCATTATACATCTCGGAAAAAAAAACAAGACGCATATTTGTGTTCCCATCGTGAAACCATGGAGATTTGCATTAACCAAATCTTGATTTGGAACGTTTTTACAAAAAAAATGTCCAAGTTGATGTCTAAGTTGATGTTCATATAACATTTTCCATATATATATATACTCACACCTAAATCCACCCCTAAATCTACACAAAAACTCAAATCTCACTATTTTCAAAATAATGATTAAGATTGAGCAAGTAAATTAACTCACATAAGCTCACAACATCTAATAATATGTATTTCATCTCACAAAACCTTCCGTAGAAACTCCGGAGAACAAATTTATATAAATCCTCATGTAGAGTCTTTCGCTGATCAAATTTATCATGAAGTCTTATTTTTGTCTCACTTTATTGTGGTATGAACAATACTTTCGCTCATCCATCCATGGTGCATCGAATATGTATATTTTGTTTCAAAAACCCGTGGCCAGGTTTTTGTAGAGTGCCACAACGCACCAAAATCTGACCGAATTTAACTTTGCAAATAGGATTAGATCTACTGCTCCCAAAATAAGAGTACCTCACCGAATAAATGTGGAGAAACATGAGAAAGAGATTTTTAGAATCCGAAAAAAATCCGGATCCAAATAGAGAGATGAAGAAAGTATTACGGTGAGGAGCCAGGACGTAGGGGCGTCGAAGCACCGATGTTAGAACCCGTAATTATTTTATTTTACTATCATAGTTACTAGTTACTAATTTAGCTAATGTTATGGTTAAATGTATTATGTTTAGAACTACTAGGAGCTTTATATAATTCAGTAAAAAAGTTAAATTAATAATAAATATCCAGTTAGATATTTCTTCTAATGGTATTAATTAATTAAACGGAAAACCCTTGCAGTTACTCCCAAAATGCATAGGCAGTGATTTCGAGTGTTTTATCTATTTAGCCGTTTCTATTACAACCCCTGTATAAACTTGAGAAAAGAGAGACGAAAAAGGGGACAGTAGGAAAAGAAATAAAACACAGATAATCTAGAGAGAGAGAGAGAGCTGTGAAGACTGATGAGTATCTTGCTTTCCCTTCACTAAGGTACCATTTGATCCTAATTTTATTTTTATTGTAGGCTTGTAGCTGTTATTAGGTTGAGTATAAGATAGCTAATTGGGTTACCATTGATAGAACTAGTAGATAAAATTGAGTAGAATGTTTATATATATATATATATATATATATATATATATATATATATATCATCCATGGTGTTTGGTTATTAAACCTCAAAATCAAATCAATGGACAGTATATCTGTAAATTGATGATGTAATTATGGATTATGATACTGTATGTATTATTTGGTAAATAAGTTGGGGGTAGAAAACTACATTTAACCATGCTTTTATCCCTAGAGTATTTGATACAATGTTTTGAATAAGATGAGCTCTATATAAGACTTAACAAAGATAATAATATTCATAAAATAACAAAGATAATGAAATGAAAGTTAATAATAAGGAGGCTAAGGATGAAGATATCGGAGATTGAGAGCTCGAAGAGTCACAAAAACAAAATTTGAAGAAGATGTGTAAAATTCATATAAGGTATGTTTAAATTTAATGAATACATGTCAAAATGAGATGAATGAAAAAGCAGATGAAGGTGTTAGACATAATACTTTATCCGTTGAAAGCTTAGTTAATTCGAATGTGGAACAAAGTGATAACATGAAAAATGTAATTTTGTGTAATGAAGAGTTTCAAACAACGGAGGAAGGTTTTGGAGACAAAGTTTGATACGATGATAAATACAGCTTAAAGGCAAATGGAAAATTAGAACATAAACTCTTGTAAAGGTGGAGGCAAAATATGAAATATGTGAAAATTTTAAAAGTATTGTTATGTTAAATATGAGAGTGAAGTACATTAAATTTACATTCCATGAAGTCATAATGAGTTTTGTAAATTTGATAACAACAAAATATTGAGTTTTGAAAAAGAGAAAATAGTACATAAGGAAATAGAATGCTTCACTCACTAGAATACAATTGTTGATACCCGACTTGTAGATATATATCAATTTATTGACAAGTTTGAGATGGAGAATATATATTAAAGTTGCAAAATGTAAGAAAGTAAAATATCAGGATCAGAAAGTATAAGAATATCTGATGAAAACATGTTGTGCAAATTCTATCATGTGGATGAAAGGATGTGAAAGACGTTAGACCTCAACCGAAATGTTTATAGAACTCATTGCAGTTGAAGGTCATGCAATATAAGATTTTTTAATAAATAAAGTGGTGGGTAAGCTTATTATTTTATTAATAATTAATGGTCGTCGTAACGAACTTATTAGAGCAAAAATTCAACTTAAAACACAGAACACTTCAATTAAAAAAACTTATCGTGTTAAGAATAAAAAAAGTCTTCAGATCTTCATCTCTTTGTCTACGTACTTCGGAACCTTGTTTAACTTTTCCACGTCGTGTGATAGTAACTGAGGATCTTTTTGTTATCGAAGAATTGAAACTTTGGTCACAAATAACCCCGTAGTCAGATGGATGTTTTTGATAATATTTTGACCGTTGATTAGATCAACATCACTTTGTTTGGTAGTAAAATTTTTGTCTCACTTTATTGTGGTATGAACAATACTTTCGCTCATCCATCCATGCTGCATTGAATAGGTATATTTGGTTTGAAAAAGCATTGGCCGGGTTTTCATGGAGAGCAACAACACATCAAAATATGACCGAATTTAACTTTGCAAAAAGGATTAGATCTACTGCTCCCAAAATAAGAGGATCTCACCGAATAAATGTGGAGAAACATGAGAAAGAGATTTTTAGAATCCGAAAAAAATCCGGATCCAAATAGAGAGATGAAGAAAGTATTACGATGAGGAGCCAGGAGGTAGGGGGCGTCGAAGCACCGATGTTAGAACCCGTAATTATTTTATTTTATTATCATAGTTACTAGCTAGTTACTAATTTAGCTAATGTTAATGTATTATGTTAAGAACTACTAGGAGCTTTATATAATTCTGTAAAAGAGTTAAATTAATAATAAATATCTAGTTAGATATTTCTCCTAAGGGTATTAATTAATTAAACGGAAAACCCTTGTCTTTACTCCCAAAATGCATAGGCAGTGATTTCGAGAGTTTCATCTATTTAGCCGTTTCTATTACAACCCCTGTATAAACCTAAGAAAAGAGAGAAGAAAAAGGAGGCAGTTGGAAAAGAAATAAAACACAAATAATCTTGAGAGAGAGAGATGTGAAGACTGATGAGTATCTTGATTTCCCTTCACTAATGTAGCATTTGATCATAATTTCATTTTTATTGTAGGCTTGCAGCTGTTATTAGGTTGAGTATAAAATAGCTAATTGGGTTACCATTGATAGAACTAGTAGATAAAATTGAGTAGTATGTTTATATATATATATATATATATATATATATATCATCCAAGGTGTTTGGTTATTAAACCTCAAAAGCAATTGACAGTATATATGTAAATTGATGATGTAATTGTGGATTATGATATTATATGTATTATTTGATAACTTATTGGGGATGATGTTATTCATAGATGTGTTTAAGGATAATGAGTTTTGAAACTGTAAACTCATGAGCTTGTATTAAAAGATAACAAATAAGCAGCTTATTATGAAAGAATTAGTCCAACACCATTGTTTCCAAATTTAGGTCTCAAACATTGATTTTAGATTAACATGATTTTGCAACATGGTATTTTGTATCCAGAAAGAAAGAAAATGGATATAGTGTTAAGGGATATTAAACTCAAATAAGCTAATTTGAAATAGTCTTATCTTACAGTTTACTTGATGAATCTTTTACATGTAAGTTTAATCACATATCAAACCACATGGATAATGAATAAGACGCGTATGATTTTGATGTTCTGGTTATCTATGTTACAGTTACATTTGTTAGATTAGGATAATTGTTAACTTGTTATAAAGATGGATGTTAAGTTACTAAGATTGTTTACTAAAAGAATAAACAAGGATTTATGATAAGAGGGTTTTGATAGTGAAAGAAGTTAATACAACTTATATAACATGAACATTATGGGTCTAAATATGTTGGTTTTGTTTTAAAAAGAAAACTCCTGATAACTTAATGAAAGTATAAGATATTTAGACCTGCTTATAACCGGATCCAATAGTCATTCTATTCTTTATAGTTTAGTTGTAATAAAATACTAAAGTACGTGGTATGAATAGTTACAACCAAATTCATAAGTTTTGTTGGGTAGATTACAATGACATTAGCAGCTGCATTTAGTGGTAGTTAAGTTCTCAGATTATTTTTAGTAAATCTCATGATGTTTCAGATTATAGCGAACAATTTCCGGTTATATTCAAGCCATCAGACAGGTGAGTGGTTTTGTCTTGCTAGTATAACTGTCCCGTACATGTTTTAAATGTGTTTACAAGTAATTATTTTTATTACCATCTATATAAAGTTTACTTTGATTGTTAAAGAGTAAATACTGAAAAAAGAAAAGTAGAATGAAGTAAAGAGGAAAAGATTGTTATTCGGGAAGCCCGAAAAGAGAGATAAAGTTATTTTAGAAAGTCCGAAAAGAGAGAAAGTTATTTCGGAAAGTCCGATATGAGAGAAAGTTATTTTGGAAAGTCCGAAAAGAGGGAGAACGTGATTCGGGAAGTCCGAAAAGAAAGAAAGAAAGAAATAACCTAATTGGGAAGTCCAAATTAAACTTAAAAGAAGAAGGATTGGGAAGTCCAATCGATTATATTTGAAAACTATTTATTAATAATTGTTACAGTTTTATTTCAAGAAAAATTTATATTTTAATGCATTAGGAACAATTTTACAATTTAACGTAACTATTTTTAAAAAAAGAAAGGAAGAGCAAACTTTTTTTTTTTTTTTTTCCTACTATTATCGTAAGATTTGATTATTCACTAAAACCGTTTAGCTTATCACTCCCGTTCTGAATGTGTTTCAGGTAGCACATGAGTGTTTAGAGTTGGGCTTGAGTCAATTGGAACCAGGCAAACCTCGTAGGAGTTTTATAAATTTTCCGTTGCTAATAAGGTTTTAAGAGCCAAGTTTGAGATTTTAGACAATTCTTAATTATGTTTGAGAATTCTGTTTCTTTTTGTCAAAGTATTTTTTTGAAATTTCCTTTATATTCTTCGTCAAGAAACTCAATTATAAGAAAGATCATTTGAAGTTGTTAAATTAGAGTTTAAATCATTTAAGTTATTGTTATGAGTTCTTAGGCCGGCCGTGTGACACCCTTAGGATTAGGATGTTACAACCGACCCCACCCCAAGTAGGCCGCGGTTAGTGTTAGGGGATAAAGAGTGTTTTTTGTAGAGAGAGAGAGTTGGCACCATAAGTGTTAATATGATGCAATCTGAGATGATGAATGCTATAATTTTATGCAAAAATGTGTTAAGAGATGAAAATCTCAAGTGAAAATTGTGATGTCACAAGATCAACCAACCCATGTGTCTACAAAATCAGTCAATCAAGAAGTCTCTGGAATATTGGGTATTTTGCATGGAATTACTTAACCAAGTTAAAGAGAGAGTGTTAACCCACTAGGAGTAGTCTAGTGGGCTAGAACCCGCTAGGAATAGCTTAGATACAGGGTTCGAGTCTTGTTAATGGGGGTAGGTGTGAAATCACTTGATTCTCTTAAATAAGATTTAAAATTTAAAAGTTAAAGAGAGAGTGTTGAAATTTAAACTTGGTTTGGTTCAAATATATTGTGTTGATAATTTATTTAGTTTGATCCAATTTATTTTTTTAGTGTTCATAGCCAAAAAAGAAAGTAATTATTTGGTCTTGGTGGATAATAAAGAGAGTAGATTATTAAGTTCACATGCTTGTTTAAGAAGGGGTTGACTTTGAGACCGCAAAGGAGACCGTCAATAGATCTTACGCTCGGCTTGTTAATGACTAAATATGAGAACAGCTATGTTCGGCTCGTTAAGAACTAAAATTAAAATTGTTTTTATTTAAGATAAAATAAAAAGAGTGATTTTTCTACTCATTTAAGACATTAAGGTTATTCAAAGCTTTCTAAATAAAAGTGCAACCAAGGATATATACGTACACATCTAAAAAAAAACACTTCACAAGACTAATGTTCTTTATTTTATTTTGCACCCATGTTGTTTGATCTCAAGTTATCTAAAACAAAATATTTACAAGATAGTGTTGGAAACATTTTTTATTTTTGCAGCGGAAAAACTGGTATTGGATCCTGATTATAGTGTACATGAATTTAATAAAAGCAATACAGAAATACCTCACGGGCAGAGCTAAATCACACTTGATCTTCTGTTGTATTCCTATTATACTTCTTACTCTTAGAGAGATGAACTCTCAAAACTGTTAGGAAACCTTAATTATGAAGGTTGTTCGTTTTTCCTTAACATATGAACAGTATATATAGGCTACAATAGGGACCTGGTGCACAAGAAGAAAAAGATTTATACCTTACCTATAACTCTAACCCTACTTAAATTAGTACTTAATTAATAAATATTATATAATCTTATTAACAAGATTAATATAATATTATCTAATTAATAATTTACCAATCTTAGGATATTCTATCGGTAAATATTATTCATTTCCACTAAAGAATATAATTGTACTCTAATTCCTTCTCAAAATAATATTTGAGAGCACATTATTAATACCTAATTTTCTCCTCACGTTAAAATCACAGATATCCACCAAGTAAATAAATTACTGACAATTATTTTACTCGGCATATTAATTCCTCGACCTTTCCACTTAACTTATTTGTTGTGTCGGATATAAAATCCACTTGCAAGATTTGACACAAACAAAACTTATAACCTTCTCGAGAGAATATCATCAATCCTTGTTAAGTGACGTGAATTCCTTCGATTATAGACACACACCATATAAATAATATTACTGCCCAACGTACGAGTCTGTTGACCACAACAAATCTCACCCATTGTAAATCAAAGCAGTATACATTATAAATATGTGTATCGAAAATAATCTAGGGATTAAGATTATAAGTAATCATAATAATTCCTTAGGTATAATTATTTTATTCTGGTCAGTACCATAAAATAATACCACTTTGTTCTGTTCAATATACTCTAAGTATACTAGCACAAAGAATCGGAACTCAACTGTTCCCTGTAGTTAAGACAGATCTACTAAAACTATGTGCTACAACTATACCGATGATTGTCCACTCAATCAAAAGTTGTAAATGATAAAATATATTCTGTTAGAACCAGTGATTTGATCTTTCGCGTGTAAGCCGTACTCTACACACCAAATCATTTACTATACAGAATAAAGACACATGTACATATAAATAACATGTACAACATTGCTCAAAACTATTCTCAAATAAATTATTCATTGTTAATAAATAAATACTAAAAAGAATAATAAATCATGTCTTTTAGTATATCATTCTAACAATCTCCCACTTATACTTAAAGCCATGATTTTCTACATTAAACTTTCAACCCCTCTATTTATCTAAGACCTTACTGAAAAAGTCTTAATGAAGGGTTACTAGAAAGTTAGGAAGTAATCATATTCACTTTTAACTCTATATTGATTTTCTAGAATTACTACTCGACTAAAATCTAAGTCTACTAATCAAAATGATTAAAGACTAACTTCTTGGTAAAACTACATTTAATACTTAATCATTTAAGATACTTCATTAAATGTATTACCATTGATAAATAATCCTGCCATGAGCTAGATTTATATCTACTAACAATGCCAAAGTCAACATAAATATAATATCTAACGAATTTCATAACATACATAAGACTTTCAATTGCCAACGCATATGGAATCGTCTATTCAACATTCCAAATCCGAAAGGAGTAATCCTTTTTTGGGAAACAATATGCTAAATTCGGCTACAACCGATATAGCTTGTTTTGTGAGAAGCCTAACATCAATTGATGTGACTTACTTATCACAAATCCTTTAATATCTAACTATTTGGATAATTATACCTTTACTGTAAATAACAATTCCACATCACATCTGATGACTAAGTTAATTTACTCATAGCACCAAAAATATCAAAACATACTCATCACGCTTCCAGTACTTAAGCTATTTATCCGACCATTGATCAAAGTCATAAGACTTTATAGCCTGATCAAAACGGATAAATTAAGATGTATATGCCTGCTTAAGTCTAGAGACTTCTTAATCTTGCACAACCTGTGCTATTGACCCTTTGCTTGAATAACATCTGGTTGTACCATAAAAGTACTCCACAAGACTTCCATTAAGGATAACTGTCTTGACTAGATTTCACAGCTATTTGCCAACATCTTGCATCTTTATCTCAAATGAATATTCATTGTATCTACTGGATTTACTTTCCAACTTATCAAGGATCATCTGATAAGATTATCCTAAGTATAAAAAATGTCTAGGTCGTTTCATGACCCTCCCACTACGATGAACATCCCTATAAGTACTAAGCATTAATAACTTTTTAACTGGTGTTATACACCAACATCCTCTGCATGAATCCCTCGATTTCTCCCATAGAGAAAACGTATATGTGAGTCCATCATGCGACGTTTCATTTTAAACTATAGGTATATAATAAAAATAAATGTCACTCTACTTACTCTTAACTACTATCAAGCTAACTTTATTTTGGATTCGTGGTAATATCTTATCATTTTTCAAGAATCAGTTAATATGTGCTAATAATAACTTCCGATTCTTAGAACAATAAGAAACCATTTTTCGTTTCTTTTGGATAACCTACAAGAAACAAACATCAATACTCGATTCAAAATTATTTTGCTTTTTCCTTCAACATGCGTGTTGGACTCCCACGTAACAGAACTTCTTAAGACTAGGCTTGCGCCAAATCTAAAGTTCTATGGAAGTACTAGGTACTAGCTAAGATAAAACCGACTTGAAGATGTATGCTAATGTTTCTACTACGTATCCTAAAAACGAATAAAATTAAATCAATAACTCACCATCAACCTAAACATTCCTTTAAGAGTCTTTTTACTACACCATTTGATTATTATTTACTAGGTGAAGTAAACGGGATATAATCTCTACATCTGATAAGTAGTCCACTATATATGCAAAGAGTTACTCGCCACCTCGATCAAATCGAAGTGTCGATATAAATTTCCAAGATGCTTATCTGTCTTCGTCTTAAATGCATTGAATACTTCAAAACGGGTATTTATTTCTGGTTTACTCGGGTAATTAATTATGCTTCCGGATGTGACTTTAAGATTTTATTATGGAGCAGCTGGTTCGGTCGAGTTCCGAAGGTTCACATGATCGGGGAAATATTCGATCGAAAGGCTGGCGAAAAGTGTTCAGGGGTTATACCAGATTGTGGGAGGCAAGACATACATTCATCGTTGTTCATCGGATACCATATTTTGCTACGACCTTGAGGGCAAGCTTGTTTTCAAGCGAGGGCGAGTGGTGAATACCAGTATTATTTTTTATTTTATTAATATTATTATTATTACTTGCGATCATTATAGGGATTGGTCCTATGCTATGTTAGGAGGCCTTAACTCGTTTCAGTCCATTAGGATTACGTTGTTTTATAATTTAAACAGTTCTTTCATTCAGTGATTAATCAAAAGTTGTGAGTTAAACTATTCTCTCATCCAAGTCTTCTTATTGTAGCTCATCCCCGTTAAACTATTCTCTCATCCAAGTCTTCTTATTGTAGCTCATCCCCTTCTTTTTCAATTGCTAATTTACTATTTTGTTGACCAAATCTACTTGTAAATTTGTCTCCATCACTCAAGCATAGGAGATTTGGCTAACAGAGCCTCAATAAACAGCAACTCAGATTGCTTGGTAGAAATAATCAACACATAAGCTTGCCGTAGTGCATTTAGAGATATATCCGACAAGATTTTGGTTACCCAAACTTGAATCCCATCATCAGAAGTTGAGTGCTCCATACATGTGTTAACAATTGCAAAAGTAAATATATATTAGTCAATGGCTTTCTTGAAAAAATGGGGTATTTGAGGTTGAGAACAAAGATAGTTCATCCAGCTTCAAGTTTCAAGGTTTTCAGGCTAATAGAACCCAAAAAGAATCTTCCAAGATGTTAATCTATTCTATATATATTAATTCAGGCTTTTAAGTATAAACTTCTAGTGAATCATAAAAATGGCTGGAAAGAATTTTGTTCCGTCGCCGTAGTTTGAACTGCAACATAGTCGGTCCCATACTTTGGTTAAAATGTATGTATGGTCCTCAGAATCAAACGGAACATTATGGGTCCATATATTTTACCTAAGCTATGTCAATATTCCCCATGTTTTGATTAAGCTACACTGGTAATACCCAAGTATAATACCTAAAGGAAGGGACCACCATCCGCAGATGTAAGTCTTTAGCCTCTATATATGGACCAACTGCGTTATAATTGAAACTATATATGAAGATGATCAGTTTTTGTCTTGTTGCAGTTTTAATATCCTAAGCTGGGTAGTTTAAGGTTAAAAAATGGCAAAGTTCATGTAGCTTTACGCTTCTTGTTCTTTCAGACCACTAAACTAGAAAGCGTCGCTGAAACCTGATCAATCAAAGTTATTTCAGCTTCTAAGAAAAAACATATAATCTTGGCTACTTAAAAGCAGCAACCAAACAATGCAAAAAAATTAGAGTATATACATCATAAGACTTAGTAGCGTAAAAGTGTCAACTTACCGTAACCATAATTGACTCCATATTCGGGGAGCATCAAATTGAGTACATTTTTGGCCACTTCATTTATATCGAGTGGAACATCGGTTAACTTGATAACTTTGAGATGACTTAAAGCATTTTGACACCTCGAATGATGAATACCCGCATTCATGTTCTATAAATAGAACCCAAAGAAAATGGGAAGAATTGTTTTGATAATAAATAAAAAATGGTGTTTCGGCATTGAACCATAGACAAAACTTACCATAAGGAAAGAACCGTCTAAAGCTAAATATTTGATTGCTGTTATAACTCCGAATGGCACAACTATGTCAGCCAGACACTCTTCATCTTCTTTCCACATCAAACTCATTTTCATAGACGTAAACTGTCACACCCCAAAACGAAGTGGTGACACGGCCGAATACCACTCGCTTGAGCATGCGGTACGCGAAGCCAAAACCGGTAGAACCCATTTTAAAAACCAAAAGATGCTACCCCGTAACATAATCAGAATGCAAGAATGCGACAGATAACTTTGACTCTAAAGTTTTAATTGAAATCCGATAACCCAATAGCATTAACATCAATACTCCAATCACCAACAATCAAGAAAGTCAGTTAACCGAAAGAAGAGAAAACAAATAGTAGCAATAACCCAAATAATAACATAACAGAATTAACTCAATTCTCATAGTTTTAGAAAAATAAATAGATAATTAAACGCCTAATGGAGGTCACGGCCCGATCCCACAACGAGTCTGTCAGATAACTTAATCATGTACCTGAAAAGATTTTAAAAATGAGAGGATAAGCCAAACGAGCTTGTGAATATTAACTGTACTTGACAATATGATAGATAGTTTTGATAAAAGCAACTAGTTTCATATAGTCTGTATCCAGATCAAGTATACACCTATAAATACACAAGTGTAAAGAGAAATAATCTTAGAAAACGGTTTATTATCCTTTCAGTTTTAACCCCTGTTCGTTTCCTCATATTCGACCTAAAACATAATACATCAGATGCTTCGTAAATATGGCGTAAGATTGATAATCAAAATAATATCGAAGCATTATCGGAAACCAAATATAGTAATCATTGCCATACATTCTACTCTCTGGGCAATGCCCGTTGGATCCAACCATCAAACGAAAAAAGTCACTTAGGTTGGCGACCTAAGATTTCCTTTTAAGATGATCCAGCTAAGGTCACCCCATTTAAGAGGCCTGTTCCAAAACTATTGAGAAACTAGAGGTACTTATTAAGTATACTCTAGCTACCACAGTCACCCCACTTAAAGGGCCTGTTCCGTGGTATTTTAAATCATTTAATTAAGGTCATCCCATTTAAGAGGCCTGTTCCTTTATATTACTAGTCCCGAAAACCATCGTAAAGGTCAAATAATTTAGTTAAGGTCACCCCACTCAAGAGGCCTGTTCCTTAACTATAATATATGACCCGAAAAACATCACAAATCTTAAAACATTTATTTAAAACCAAAATAAGTAATGGCTGCTCCAACCTTTGATCATAATATGTAATACAAATTAATTGCTATCTATCAAGCTTCCACAATTTTTCATTCCAGAAGAAAAGATCACCTTTTTAAGTTGATTAACCAAATGCAATCTAGCTCTTAAGAAAACAAATAATAATTGATAAAGCTACAACCTAACCAGGCCTTAAAAGTAGTTTACTATATTTTAATTTATGCCCCTGCCACGTAGGATGCTGATATTGGGACAATAGAAAGGAGTTTCAGAGTTGTGAACCTAGCAGTGTTCAATGTGAACAGTGGTTAATAAAAGTTATGTGAATTGAATTCACAATCAATATAGGTTTCAAATAACATGGGAAATCAAATAAGTATAGTTTTAGTACAGCAACACTCACCTGATCGGAATCCCGACCACCAGAAAGACGTCTATTACCACTAAGAAACTGACCTGAGGAGAATTGAAACCCTTAACCAAGTCAGTGTTGAAAACTCACAACTGCTCACTTTTTCCCTTATCTTTTCTGTTGTTGGTTTTATCTCTAACGTGTGTATACAGAACTAGGAAGTTATAATTCTATCCTAATCTTATATTCAAATGTAACTTACTTATCACTATTTTAATTCTTTATAATTAATCAGTACATATGTACCCATATAGGCTATAGTTTAAACTAGTTACTAAACTAACCCATGCAATTATAACTTAATACTAAACCACCTATCAGTATATAAATTATATCAACGTGCTGTAAAAATAAAATAAAATAAATAAATAAATAAATAAAAATGAGGGATCTCACATAAACCGTCATTCTTGGAGGGGAGGGGCGGACTTCAAACAAATATCCAAATAAAACCCCTTGCAACGAAAAAACCTAAGGTTGGGAGAAACAAGGACGAGATAACAGCAAAATTGGAGAATTTTTAAGATTAACTTTTCAAGCAAAGAGCAACTTGAAACTGAATTTGGTAACGCACCACATCGATTCCAACTTTATAAAGTTTTATGTAATAGAGCATGGTAAATCCTCTTATTAACCCACTAGGAACTTCAACTAGACAAGACTTGCAAGTGAGACGCACGTCCAATAAACTGTTCTCCGGTGCTTTTAGCAATTTTCAAAATAAATCAGCCTAACCCTCGGGAATGTACTTAGCTACCGACGGAAAGCATAAAATCCTCTTTAATCTCGCCCTCGAGAAAGCATTCCAAGTCTTTCTCACCACATTGATTAAGCCTTTCTAAACCCAACTCAGCCTTGCCTTACAAATACTCAAAACTATCCAACTTAGATTTTTGCTCCTTGGGCATATAAGATCCATAAGCGTAAGACCACTTCAAGACTTGACGACAATCAATTATTTTCACCCAAGCTTTGGCGACAAACTGAAGCTCATCAATGGGCTTTGTTAAACTAAGTTTCACCTTTTCAAAATTCGAGAAATCCTGTGACGCTTTAAGCCTCGAGTTCTTATTAGCTACCCACCGCTCATAATAATGTGTGTATCTTACGAGACAATGGCACCCACCGGTTGCAAGCGTGATCGCCGTGTCTGCACCAAGGCCCCAAACACGCCCAGCAAAACTCATACCTGCACGGCACCATACAAGTCATGTGCATACATCCGTTGTTATTCTCAATCGCATTTTTACACTTTGGAGACAGCTTCATGTAGGCTTAAATCCAATTCACAAAATCCAATTCACATCCGATAAGGTTTACATTCACTTGATGGTTGACAAAGGAGATATATAGACCATTCAACGAAAAGGAGAACTCAAGAATAGCTATATTTTAGATATCTTCTTTCGAAGTGGTAATAAACCTACTCTTGAGTTCTCATTTTTGTGGAAAAGTCTATATAGCTCCTTTGTTAAAGAGCCAATGAGTAATGTAAACCTTATCAGACGTATATGAACTGGATTTTAACCTACACGAAGACGTGTCCAAAGTGTAAAAAGGTAATTTAGAAGAACAAGGGATGTAAGCACATGACTAATTGCATGGCACCGTGCATGTAAGAGTTTTTCTGGGTGTGTTTGGGGCCTTGGCACAGACACGGAGATCACGCAGCTTGCAATCAGTTTAGGCAAGAGAGAGATGTGTTGGCTTTGATACTATTTCGAATACAATAAAAGACAATAATGTAAAAGACAAAGGACTGAATGGAAATAACAATATTATTTCTCACAATTGGAATATAAATTACAATTCCTGACTCAACAAATAAATAAACTGCTGGACTGTTAAAAAGAAACTGCCGGACTGGTTTAACACATAAACTGCCGGACTGGTTTTACATAAACTGCCGGACTGATTTTAAACAAACTGCCGGACTGGTTTTAAACAAACTGCCGGACTGGTTTTAACAAACTGCCGGACTGGTTTTAACAAACTGCCGGACTGGTTTTAAGCAAAACCAAACTGCCGGACTGTTTTAACAAAACAAAACTGCCGGACTGGTTTTAACAAACTGCCGGACTGGTTTTAACAAACTGCCGGACTGGATTTTAACAAATAAAAAACTGCCGGACTGTTTTAACAAAACAAACTGTCGGACTGGTTTTTACAAATGAAAAACTGCCGGACTGTTTTAACAAAACAAACTGCCGGACTGGTTTTAACAAACTGCCGGACTGGTTTTTAACAAATAAAAAACTGCCGGACTGGTTTTTGTAAATGCTGGAAATTACAGAACTGAAAAGTAAATTACAGAATCGAAAGACTGAAAGTAAAGAGTACTGAAATGTAAATACAGAAAAGAAACAGCACAGAAAAGAAATGGTACTGAAATGAAATGAACAGAAAGTAAATAACAGAAATATAAAAGAAGAGGCAACTGCTGAGCAGTTTCCCTTAAACAGTATTTCCCGAATCACCTTTAAAGGTTTCTGGTTTCGGGACTTTGTTCCCAAGGTACAACTTCTATCTCAGAGTGGCTCGTATGGAAACCGGCACCGAACCACAGGTCGAGCTGTTGGTGGTGCGGTTCTCTCTCTCTAAGTGTATGCTTATGCTGTGAGGTTGTGTGTTCTTGTATGTTGAAATGAGAGGGGGATGGCTGCCTTTTATAGGCTCTAATGAAACCGCAGCCATAAATGTTGGTATTTAATTCTGGGAGTTACACCCCCAGAATCCGCTCAATTAATTCTGAAACCGCAGCATTTAATCTCATTCATTGCAGGAGCGTTTCTTATTGCTGGAAACTCTAGGGACTGCTTTGTATTTTATACAAAAATCCCTATTCGGGTTTGGACCCAAGACCCGAGACATTCCCCAAATCCCAAATCCCAAATCCCAAATCCCAAGCCCACACCCGCGCCCGCGCCCGCGCCCGAGACACGAGACACGAGCGAGCGCGCGTGTGTGGTACACACTAATACTCTTAGGTGTATGTGGACATGTTAGTTTAATAACTACATGGGTTGGTATGGTATATATATTGTAAAATTAACTCTTAATCTTCCAATATGGGATTATACTAAATGGTTTTCCTTTACCATTTCGGTTTTTCCAGATTTGAGCTTTCGAGGCACCAACTTTGAAGCCACTTTGTATTCACACCCATTCTATGAATAGGTCATGTGATATACCATTACGAAGCTTGTCACACGGGCTACTCAACCACGTTGAGTATAGTATAAACAACTCAGCGATGTTACACGAAATAATGACTCGAAGTTGGTCCAGTGACCATTCGGAAACACCCATGTTTTCACATGTTTTTCCAACAATCCCCCACATGAATGCAATTGGCTGAAAATAAAAATGCTCCTAAATGCATACGAGAGAACCGCAAGAGTTCACTGCATAAGGACAGGTAGCGCGCACCTTGAACCTGTCGTAGTGACGTAAAATCTGATATGCTATTATTGGGTAGCCTTTAAGCCTTGAACCCTTTAGCGTTTGTGCATACCAGGGTAATGCGCACACAGTGTCCTCTCTACACCACTTACTAAGCCCTTTGGTTGTTGTCCATATTTGGCCGTGGACTGCCTTGGCAAAATTCAACCGAGTGCTCTAGTGATTTAGCCCATGGCTCATCACATAGTATCGGCCATACACACTCGTCATAGGTGATGTCAAGTCAAGGGTGTCCTGACTCACCCCTCTCAACCTTCGAGATACTTGTTTTCATTAAGAGCCTCATGCTCACCCTTAAGATGGTCTAGGTCTATCACTCTTTCATCCTAGAAATGGGTTGGGAACTTAAGTTCCCGAGTGCTTTATTCGGTCACCCCCACAGTTCGGTTTTCCCCTTGAACCCGACGCTGGAGAATCCAGTTCGGGTTGGGTTGCCTCTGAGGAGGTTTTCAGTTTGATGGGCTTCAACCACATTCCCCTCGATGAAACTTCAACTCCTACCTGAGTCAAGCCTTTTGTAAATGGATCCGCTATATTGTCTTTAGATCTCACAAAATCTAATGACACCACACCGTTAGCTAACAATTCTCTTACGGATTTATGTCTCCGACGAATATATCGGGACTTTCCATTATACATATGATCCTACGCCCGTCCAATAGCCTACTGACTATCCCAGTGTATGCTTATTGCTGGGACAGGTTTCGGCCACATTGGAATTCCTTCCAGAAAGCTTCTCAGCCAATCAGCCTCTTCTGTTGGTAGATCCAACCCTATGAACTCGGATTCCATAGTTGATTTAGCTATGCACGTCTGCTTGGATGATCTCCATGAGACAGCTGCTCCTCCTATCACGAACACATATCCGCTAGTGGATCGTGTACTGTTGGAATCCGAGATCAAGTTTGCATCAGAATACCCTTCCAGTATAGCTGGATATCTGGTATAATGCAACCCTTGGTCAGCTGTGTATCTCATGTATCTGAGAAGTCTCATGATGGCCTTCCAGTGTTCCTCATTGGGATTACTGGTGTACCTACTCAGTCTACTCACTGAGTTGGCTATGTCTGGTCTAATACAGTTCATGACATACATCAGACTGCCTATTATTCGAGAATATTCCAATTGTCTCACACTCTCCCCAAAATTCTTTTTCAGGGTGGTTGAGATCTCTATCGGAGTTTTGGATGTAGCTATACCATCTTTATCAAATTTGTCAAGCATCTGCCTGACATAGTGAGTTTGAGATAGCGCATATCCATCTGATGTCTTGGTAATTTTCATACCAAGTATAACATCAGCGATACCCAAGTCTTTCATCTCGAATTTTTGTGACAACATATTCTTAGTGGAGTTGATGTTATCAATACTCCTTATTATAATCATGTCATCTATGTAGAGGCAGACTACCACGTAGTCCTTTTCATTACCTTTCACGTAGACGCATTTGTCACATTCGTTTATTCGAAAACCGTTTCATAGCATCACTCTATCAAATTTTCCGTGCCATTGTTTAGGCGCTTGTTTAAGTCCATACAAGGATTTCACAAGTTTACACACTTTGTGAGCTTTACCTGGAACCACAAACCCTTCCGGTTGTTCCTTGTAAATTTCCTCTTCCAGCTCACCATTCAAGAACTCCATTTCAACATCCATTTGATGTATTTCCAGATCGAACAATGCTGCGAGAGCAATGACTATCCGGATTGACGTCTTCCTGGAGACAGGAGCATAGGTGTCGAAATAGTCGACACCTTCGGTTTGTCTAAAACCTTTTACCACAAGCCTCGCCTTGTATTTCTCGATCGTTCCATCGAGCTTTCTTCCAGATCGAACAATGCTGCGAGAGCAATGACTATCCGGATTGACGTCTTCCTGGAGACAGGAGCATAGGTGTCGAAATAGTCGACACCTTCGGTTTGTCTAAAACCTTTTACTACAAGCCTCGCCTTGTATTTCTCGATCGTTCCATCGAGCTTTCTCTTCCTTTTGAAGATCCACTTGTGTCCTAGTGGCTTACACCCGGGTGGTAAATCCACTAGTTCCCAAGTGTGATTTTGTAATATTGATTCAACCTCATTGTTGATCGCTTCCTCCCAATATTGAGCTTCCGGGGATGACATTGCTTGTTTGAATGTCGCCGGTTCACCTTCTATCATGAAGGTTACAAAATCTGGACCGAAAGTCGTTTCCTTTCTAGCCCGTTTACTACGTCGAGGCTCTTCTTCTTCTTCCTCCAACGGTTCACTTGCCCCCACATTTTCCTCACTATTTGACTCTTCAGTCTCTACAGTTATGGAAGACTTGCGGGGAAAGATCTCCTCAAAGAAAGAAGCTTCTCGAGCTTTGATGATAGTATCTACATGCACATCGGGATTATCCGACTTGTGCACGAGAAAGCGATAAGCACTACTGTTTTGTGCATATCCTATGAACACACAGTCTACCGTCTTTGGCCCTATTCTCGTTCTTTTAGAAAGCGAGATAAGGACCTTCGCAAGACAACCCCAAACCCTTAAGAATTTATAGCTCGGCCGATGGCCTTTCCATAGTTCATAAGGTGGTTTATCACGCTTCTTATGTGGCAGCTTGTTCAACACATAGTTGGTGGAAAGCAGCGCTTCCCCCCACATGTTCTGGGGTAACCCAGAACTTATTAACATGGCATTCATCATTTCCTTGAGCGTTCTATTCTTACGGCAACCCCATTCTGCTCCGGAGAGTAGGGGGCTGTGGTTTGATGTACAATGCCACTTTCTGCGCATATCTGCGCAAACGGTGCCTCGTATTCACCGCCTCTATCACTCCTCAACATTTTAATCTTTTTATTGAGTTGATTTTCTACTTTGGTCTTATAAAGAGCGAATTTCTCTACCGCTTCGTCTTTACTTCTCATTAAGTAGACATAGCAGTATCTAGTACAGTCATCTATAAACGTGATGAAATACTTTTTCCCTCCTCGCGTTTGTATAAACTTTAAGTCGCATACATCCGTGTGCATTAGACCGAGAAGTTCAGTACTTCGTTCAACATGTTGATACGAAGACTTGGTTAATTTTGCTTCAACACAAACCTCACATTTATGTTGTTTATCAAATACAAAATTAGGTAGTAGATTCAGTGATATTAATTTCTTCATAGAATTAGCATTCACATGACCTAATCTACCATGCCATAAATTAAATGAATCGCAAGAATAAGCAAAAGACGTTTTATTAGCCACTTGGGCAACATTAACGGTTACATTATTCTTGGTACTGGCCTCAGCCTTAGTACCCACAATATCAGACTCGGCTTTAGGAGCCGGAGTACCAACATTTAATTTAAACATGCCGTTGGTCATATAGCCACGGCCTACATCCATTCCATTTAAGGTGATTACAATTTTAGCAGATTCAAATACAAGTTTAAATCCTTTGTTCACCATAACAGACCCGGAAACTAGATTCTTGCGAATTTTCGGCACATGGAGCACGCCATTCAGTGTGAGCTCCTTTCCCGATGTCATCTTCAGCAGCACGGTTCCTTTTTCTTCCACCCTGGAAGTAGCCGAGTTCCCCATGAAGCAGCTCTCATTGTCCACGGCCGTATAGGTCTTGAACATCCATTTGCTGGCACAGATGTGACTAGTGGCGCCTGTGTCCAGCCACCATTCCTTTGGGTTTCTCCCCACCAGGTTTACTTCCAAGACCACAGCACTCAGATGCATATAGTCCTGTCCAGCATCATCTCCTCCCTCATCCACATTAGCCTGAGCAGGTTCCCTCATCCTCCCTTTCCCTTGGAACTTCCTCTTTGGGGGGGGGGGGGGTTGGGCTTGTCGATGCGCATCTTACAATCCGCGGCACGATGGACCGGTTTGTTGCACACAAAGCAGTCTCCCAAGAATTTCTTCTGGAGAGAAGCACCGACTACGCCGTCAAAGCGTTTCTGCTTAGACATAGCGTTCTCAACCACATGGGCCTTGGCAACCGCATTGCTTTTCTTTGCTCAACGTTGAGCCTCTCAATGAGTCCCTCCAAGGTCATAGCCTTTCGCTTGTGTTTTAGGTAGTTTTGAAACTCTTTCCAAGAAGGTGGCAGTTTCTCAATCATTAATACCACTTGGAAAGATTCGTTGATAACTAGCCCCTCAACCTCAAGCCTATGGTATATGAGTTGGAGTTCCTCAACCTGCTCGATAACACTCTTCCCATCAATCATCATGTACTCATGAAAGTCCGTGACGACAAATTTCTTTGCGCCAGCGTTATTCACTTTGTACTTTCTTTCGAGAGACTCCCAAAGCTCCTTTGCAGAAGCCTTGGGCTCGAATAGACTGAAGAGAGTGTCATCCAGAGCACACAGGATGTAGTTCCGGCATAGGTAGTCGCCGTGTTTCCACGCTTCCACCGCCGAAACCGTCTGCACGTCCTCATCGTCCTCGCTTAGGACGGGTGCAGACTCCTTGAGAAAACGGGTCAGATTAAGGGCAGTTAAATAAAATAGCATCTTTTGCTGCCAATGTTTGAAGTTGTTGCCCCTAAAATTTTCCGGTCTCTCTAGTTGAGAGGTTGGCAACATTGGCATCGCCGACGTTGCCGGAGCCTTGCCCTTTGCCCTGGCCGCAGCCACAAGCGCTTCCTTGGCCGCAGCCTTAGCAGCAGCCTGTGCTGTGGCCGCAGCCGCAGCCATAGCATCGCCCTCTGCCGCAGCGGCGTCGGCCGCAACCTTTGCCGCAGCAGCTTCGGCCAGAGCCTAAGCCTGAGCCCCCCCACTCACAGCGCTCGCATTGTTATGGCTACTGCCAATCACAAGTGCGCCCTGCACGTCTCCCGAAGGAACGGTGGGTGTTTGATCCTCATTAGTCATCTGAAATGACAAAATTATCCCGTTTAGTTTCTCGCAAATACTAATTATAACTTAATCGCAAATACTAATTATAACTTAATTAGTTTGCTTCAAAAGAATAAAACAATAAAAGATATTCTAGCATGAAAATCAAATCAATTTTGATTTCACTAAGAATTCTTTATAGTATTCTAGAATAAAAAATTAAAACCAATTCGGATTTATTCTATGTGCAAATTTCAATTTCTAGTAAACTAGCAATGATTTTGCGAGAATAAAAACCGAGACGTCAACAATAAAACAAAAAAAAAAAGTCCTTTTCTTTTCAAAAATAGTAAAACCAAAAAAAAAAATATTGTTTAAGATTGTTGGCTTTGGTACTATTTCGAATACAATAAAAAACAATAATGTAAAAGACAAAGGACTGAATGGAAATAACAATATTATTTCTCACAATTGGAATATAAATTACAATTCCTGACTCAACAAATAAATAAACTGCTAGACTGTTAAAAAGAAACTGCCGGACTGGTTTAACACATAAACTGCCGGACTGGTTTTAAATAAACTGCCGGACTGGTTTTAAACAAACTGCCGGACTGGTTTTAACAAACTGCCGGACTGGTTTTAAGCAAAACCAAACTGCCGGACTGTTTTAACAAAACAAAACTGCCGGACTGGTTTTAACAAACTGCCGGACTGGATTTTAACAAATAAAAAACTGCCGGACTGTTTTAACAAAACAAACTGCCGGACTGGTTTTTAACATATAAAAAACTGCCGGACTGTTTTAACAAAACAAACTGCCGGACTGGTTTTAACAAACTGCCGGACTGGTTTTTAACAAATAAAAAACTGCCGGAATGGTTTTTGTAAATGCTGGAAATTACAGAACTGAAAAGTAAATTACAGAATCGAAAGACTGAAAATAAACAGTACTGAAATGTAAATACAGAAAAGAAACAGTACAGAAAAGTAAATTACAGAAAAGAAATGGTACTGAAATGAAATGAACAGAAAGTAAATAACAGAAATATAAAAGAAGAGGCAACTGCTGAGCAGTTTCCCTTAAACAGTATTTCCCGAATCACCTTTAAAGGTTTCTGGTTTCGTGACTTTGTTCCCAAGGTACAACTTCTATCTCAGAGTGGCTCGTATGGAAACCGGCACCGAACCACAGGTCGAGCTGTTGGTGGTACGGTTCTCTCTCTCTAAGTGTATGCTTATGCTGTGAGGTTGTGTGTTCTTGTATGTTGAAATGAGAGGGGGATGGCTGCCTTTTATAGGCTCTAATGAAACCGCAGCCATAAATGTTGGTTTTTAATTCTGGGAGTTACACCCCCAGAATCCGCTCAATTAATTCTGAAACCGCAGCATTTAATCTCATTCATTGCTGGAGCATTTCTGATTGCTGGAAACTCTAGGGACTGCTTTGTATTTTATACAAAACTCCCTATTCGGGTTTGGACCCAAGACCCGAGACCCGAGACATTCCCCAAATCCCATATCCCAAATCCCAAATCCCAAGCCCAAATGTTGGTCTTTAATTCTGGGAGTTACACCCCCAGAATCCTCCCAATTAATTCTGAAACCGCAGCATTTATACTCATTCATTGCTGGAGCGTTTCTGATTGCTGGAAACTCTAGGGACTGCTTTGTATTTTATACAAAACTCCCTATTCGGGTTTGGACCCAAGACCCGAGACATTCCCCAAATCCCATATCCCAAATCCCAAATCCCAAGCCCACACCCGCGCCCACACCCGCGCCCGAGACACGAAACCCGGAGCCGGAGCCCGAGACACAAGACACGAGACACGAGCGAGCGCGCGTGTGTGGTACACACTAATACTCTTAGGTGTATGTGGACATGTTAGTTTAATAACTACATGGGTTGGTATGGTATATATATTGTAAAATTAACTCTTAATCTTCCAATATGGGATTATACTAAATGGTTTTCCTTTACCATTTCGGTTTTTCCAGATTTGAGCTTTCGAGGCACCAACTTTGAAGCCACTTTGTATTCACACCCATTCTCCGAATAGGTCATGTGATATACCGTTACGAATCTCGTCACACGGGCAATTCAACCACGTTGAGTACGGTATAAACAACTCAGCGCTATTACACGAAATAATGACTCGAAGTTGGTCCAGTGACCATTCGGAAACACCCATGTTTTCACATGTTTTTCCAACAAGATGTAAGAGGAAGAAAAGAGGAGAGAGATGGCACGCCATTCTCATGTTTGAGCAGTGGGTAGCTAATGAGAACTTGAGGTTTAAAGCGTCACAGGATTTGTTGAATTTTGAAAAGATGAAACTTGAGAAACCACAATTTAACGCCCATTGTTGGGCTTCAGTTTGTCAAAGCTTTTGTGCAAATAGTTGAGTGTCGCCGAGTCATGAAAAAGTCCTCGGCTTATGGATTTTATATCCCAGAGGGGAAAAAAGCGAAGTTGGAACGTTTTGAGTATTTGCAAAGCGACGCTGAGTTGGTTTAGAAAGGCTTCATCATTGCGCCGAGAAAGACTTGGAAAGTTTTCTCAAGGGCGAGATTAAAGATGGATTTTATGCTTTCCGTCAGAAGCTGAGTATACTTACAAAGGCTAAGCGGATTTATTTTGAAATTTTGGTAAAAGCACTGAGGAACGATTTATCAGGCGTGTGTCTCACTCTCAAGTCTTGTCTAGTTGAATTTCTTGGTGGATTGATTTGCCATGCTTTCTTACATAAAACTTTATAACGATGGATTCGATGGGGGTGAGTTATCAAATTTAGTCTCAAGTTGCTCTTTGCATGAAACATTAATCCTAAGAAATCTCCAATATTGAATTTATTTCGGCCTAGTTTCTCCTAACCTTAGGTTTTTTCGTTGCAAGGGTTTTATTTGAATATTAGTTAGGAGCCTACCCCTCCACTCCAAGAAATGACAGCTTATGTATATGAAAATGAGTTTGATGTGGAATAAGACCAAGACAGCCCGGCTGATATAGTTGTGCCGTTCGGAGTTATACCCGCCATCAAATATGTGGCTTTAGTTGGTTCTTTCCTTATGGTAAGTTTTGTCTATGGTTCAATGCCGAAATACCATTTTTCATTTATCGTCAAAAAAAATATTCTCATTTTCTTTGGGTTCTGCTTATAGTACATGAATGCGGTTATTCAACATTCGAGGTGCCAGACTTTTTTGAGTCATCTTATCAAGTTAACCGATGTTCAACTCAATATAAGGGAAGTGGCCAAAAATGTACTCAGATTGATTTGACACTCCCCGAACTTGGAGACTACTATGTGTTATGATGTATATATCTGTTCTTTTTTTGGCATTGTTTAATTAATGGCAGCTTTTAAGCTTAGATTATATAATTTTGCTTAGATGTTGAACTATCTTTGGTTGATCAGCTTCCAGCAGCACTTTTCTGGTTTATTAGTCTTAAAGGACAAGAAGCTTAAAGCTCAATTAACCTCGCCTATTTTCGACCTTAAATCATCCAGCTTAGAAAGTTAAAACTACAACCAGACAAACACTAATCATCTTCACAGTTTGAATGCGTTATACTAATGGTCCCGATAGTTTCAGTCTTAGAGAGGTGGACGGTGGTCCCTTCCCTTGTGGAGTATTCTGTTGGAAAACATGTTGTTGAAACATGGTTGTTCTGAGTGGTCAGGGACCATCTTTGAGTCATTATTCGATGCGACAAATCAGATTTTCTGAAGTCATACTCAAAGTGTTTGAGTAGCTCCTGCGACGAGCTTCGCAACGGTATATCGCATGACCTATTCGGAGAATGGGTGTGAATGATAATTGGACTCGAAGGTTGGTACTCGAAAGAGGGAATAAAAACAATGCTGGAAAATGGAAAAAGAAATGGGAATTATACCATGAGGGTTATCCCACATTGTAAAATCAAGAGTGATTTTTACACTATAAATATAAGTCCATCCCATGTAGTTGTTAAACTAATCAAGTCCACATACCCATGAGTGGGTTAGTGTGAACCACACACGCGCACGCTCGCTCGGGCCTCGGGACGCGGGACTTGTCTCGGGTCTTGGGTCTTGTACTAAACTGAAAAAGAGACTTTTGTATATCTACAAAAGAAGTCCCTAGAGTTCCAGCAAGTTTGAAATTCCAGTAGTAATAGAGGCGGATTCTGGGGATATAACTCCCATAATTAAATGACCACAATAAATGGTTGCGGTTTCAGAATTCTCTATAAGAGGCAGCCATTCCCTCACATTCAAACACACACGAAATGATCTCTTTTCTCTCTAAACAGCATATATTTTTTCATAGCATATTAGAACCAGAGAGAACCACCCACCAACAGCTCGACCTTGACTCGTCGCCAGTTTCCGGCGAGTCATCCGAGACGTTGTACCTTGGGATCGAAGCGCCAACGCAACCAGAAACATTAAGGTGGTTGGGCGAATATCGGTTAAGGGCATACTGTTAAATAGTAGCCTCGTCTTTTAATTCTGTCCATTTCAATTCTGGTATTTAATTCTGTTAAACAGTAGCTTTTAGTTCTGTTTGTACCTTTCTGTAATTCCTTTAAAGTTCTGTTTTATGATGTAATTTCAATTCTGTAATTTAATTCAGTAATTTGAATAGTTTCAATTCAGTCCTGTTATTTCAATTTAAATCAGAACAGTCCGGCTGTTAAGTTTATATTTTCCAGTCCGGCAGTTTCTATTTATTGCAATTCAGTAGATCAGATTATTAATTAATAATAATCTGAATAACGTTTGCTTTAATTACTATTCAGTACCTATATGATGTAATCGTTAATTTCCTTTCCAATTCGAAATTAATAGAGATTACACTGGTTTTGTTTAATTTTGTTTAGTCCTTTAATTATTGTTTAATTGTTATTTCGTACACGGAAACCAACAATCTTAACCGATATTATGTTGTTTCTTTCGTGTATTAATTAATACAATTATTATTTTATTTTAAAGGGATAATGCTTATTTGTTTTCAATTCTAAATCATATTAGAAATTGAATTACAAAAAAAAATTCCAAACAGTTTTAATTTTGTTTTTTAGAATCTTGTTGATACCATCCTATTGGTAATCAATAAAAATCGTTTAAATCCTTTTGATATCAACCGTATTGATATTCAAAAGGGAACAATTTAATTTTATTGTTTAAATAAAATTCTTTTACAAACCCAAATTTCAGTTTTGGTGTTTTGTTTATAGAATTTATTGTACACGTATCTCATACGTTTTTATGTTGTCATTTCAGATGAGAAACATGTCGCCTATTGAGTTGCCTATCGGAAGTGAGCATGACCCAGTGGTTGGTGGAAATGTCCATAACACTGGGGGCGATGCGATTGTGGGGGCTAACGCCGAGGACGTAGCTGTAGCGGCTGAGGCCACCGTGGCTACGGCAATGGCGGATGCTACGGTCAAAGCTGAGGCTGCGGCCGAAGCAGCGACTACGGCCAAGGCTGCGGCTAGAGCCAAGGCTGCGGCCAAGGGCAAGGCACCGATGTATTCGGCTGTGCCTACTTTGCCGACTTCTCATCTGGAGAAACCGGAAAAATTCAGGGGAGACAACTTTAAACGTTGGCAGGAAAAGATGCTGTTTTATCTCACCACCCTGAATCTGACCAGGTTTCTTAAGGAGACTCCTCCCGTCCTAAGCGAGGACGATCTGGATGAGCAGTCATTCTCTTCGGTTGAGGCATGGAGACATGCCGACTACCTATGCAAGAACTATATCCTGTGTGCTCTAGATGACACGTTCAGTGTTTTCGAGCCCAAAGCTACTGCAAAGGAGCTACGGGAAACTCTCGAAAACAAGTACAAAGTGAATAATGCTGGCACAAAGAGATTTGTTGTCACGGACTTTCATGAGTACCGTATGACTGATAGCAGGCGTGTCATGGAGCAAGTTGAGGAGCTCCAACTCATTTACCATCGCATTGAGGATGAGGGGCTAGTGATTAATGAGCCTTTCCATGTGGCACTCATGATTGAGAAATTGCCACCGTCTTGGAAAGACTTTCAAAACTATCTGAAGCACAAGCGGAAGAAAATGAAGCTGGAGGGGCTCATTGAGAAGCTCAATATCGAGGTGAGAAACCGTCGCTCCGCTAGGAGAGTCGGTGGTGCTAACGTCTCGATGGAAAATGCCAATGTGGTCGAAAGCTCCAACGTCAAACGGAAACGTTTTGACAACGGAGGCAGTGCTGTTGTCGCAAATAAATTTCCGGGAACCTGCTTTGTGTGTAACAGGACCGGTCATCATGTCGCGGACTGTTATGACAATAAAGGCGCTGTTAAGACAAAGCCCCCCCCCCCCCCCCCCGAGGAACTTCAAGGGCAAGGGGAAGAGAAAAGCTCCAGCTCAGGCACATCTGACCGAGGGAGGACGAGATGATGACCATTTTATTGTTGTGGTCTCTGAGGTGAATCTCGTGGGGAGCAACCCCAAAGAGTGGTTGCTGGATACCGGCACCACGAGCCACATCTGCTCTAACCGGTGGATGTTTAAGACCTACGAGGCGGTAGAGGGAGAAAGCTGCTTCATGGGAAATTTTGCTACTTCCAAGGTGGAAGGAAAAGGAATGGTGGTTATGAACATGTCCTCGGGAAAAGAGCTGAGGTTGACAGGGGTGCTTCATGTTCCGGATATCCGTAAGAATCTGGTATCCGGATCGATGATGGTGAAGAACAGATTCAAGCTGGTTTTAGAGTCCGATAAAATTGTAATCACCAAAAATGGTGTCTATGTAGGCCATGGCTATATGACCAATAACATGTTTAAGTTAAACGTAGGGACACCTAGTCCCAATAAAGGTGCTAAAGCTCAGGCTAGCACTAGCAATGTAATGACCGTTGCCCAAGAGGCCAATAATAAGAATTCCAGTTTTGCTTATTTATTTGAGTCATTTCATTTGTGGCATGATAGATTAGGTCACGTGAATTATAATTCTTTAAAGAAATTAATATCACTAAAACTAATACCAAATTTGGTTTTTAATAAGCAACACAAATGTGAGATTTGTGTAGAGGCAAAATTAACGAAATCATCGTTTCAACATGTTGAACGAGAAAGTGAACCTCTCGGTCTAATACACACGGATGTATGTGACTTAAAGTTTATACAAACACGAGGAGGGAAAAAGTATTTTATCACCTTTATAGATGATTGTACTAAATACTGTTATGTTTACTTAATGAGAAGTAAAGACGAAGCAGTAGAGAAATTCGCTCTTTATAAGACTGAAGTTGAAAATCAACTCAATAGAAAAATTAAAACATTGAGAAGTGATAGAGGCGGTGAATTTGAATCACCGTTTGAGCAGATATGCGCTGAAAGCGGCATTATACATCAAACCACAGCCACATACACTCCCGAGCAAAATGGGGTTGCTGAGCAAAAAAATAGAACGCTAAAGGAAATGATGAATGCTATGCTAATTAGTTCTGGGTTACCCCAGAACATGTGGGGGGAAGCGATACTTTTCGCAAACTATGTTTTAAACAAGTTACCACATAAGAAGCGAGAAAAGACTCCATATGAATTAGGGGTGGGCACGGGGTGGATTGAGGCGGATTGGTCTCAATCCTAACCCGCCCCGTAAAATAAATGGCAGGAGGATTGGGGCGGATTAGTGAAATTCAAATCTCAACCCAACCCAACCCAACCCAACCCATTATAATTAAAACCCCAACCCAACCCAATCCAAATCAAGCGGGGCAGATTGGATGCGGGTTGTTTCTTGAATTTTCATTTTAGTCATTAATTTTTCATTATTTCGCATAATTTACCTAAATATTTTAAAAAAAAAAAATCTTTCAAATAGAAATATAAACTAAAAGCCAACCAAAATACGTTTAGAATGTTCGGAACAAGTAACAAAGCTAAAACAAAACAAAACAAAACAAATTATTCTTCATCAACATAATCAAAATCAGAAAACTACATAACAATTGAAATCAAAATTAATAATCCACTGAGTATGACCATCAACCGGGATTATTTAGGCAGTGTCGAACAATTGTTTAAGAAAATTTATATATATATATATATATATATATATATATATATATATATATATATATATATATATATATATGCGGATTGAAACGGGTTGGGGTGGATTAACCCGCGGTTTGGAAACCCCAACCCTAACCCAACCCATGAATTTTTTTACGGATTGGGGCGGGACGGATTTAACCTTTTTTGACATCCAACCCGCCCCAATCCGCCCCAATCCACACGGATTGGGTTACGGGACGGGTTTACGGATTTTTTGCCCACCCCTAATATGAATTATGGAAAGGTCATCAACCCAGTTATAAGAACCTGCGGGTTTGGGGTTGTCTCGCGAAGGTCCTAGTTCCCACTCCTAAGAGGATGAGAATTGGTCCTAAAATGGTGGACTGTGTGTTCATCGGATATGCACATAATAGTAGTGCATATCGGTTTCTCGTACACAAGTCGGACAATCCCGATGTGCACGTAGATACGTATATGGAAAGCCGAGAGGCCTCTTTCTTTGAAGATATCTTTCTCCGTAAATTACCTACATCTGTACCAACTCAAGAGTTGAACAGTGAAGGAAATGTGGGGGCAAGTGAACCGACAGAGGAAGAGCAAGAGCCTCGGCGTAGCAAAAGGGTAAGGAAGGAAACTTCCTTTGGACATGATTTCTTAACCTTCATGGTTGAAGGCAAACCGGTGACATATAAACAAGCTATGTCAACACCGGATTCCCAATATTGGGAAG